>HG993126.1:46743484-47056193 GCA_905231855.2 Eristalis tenax | reverse complement strand
AGCGTATCAGAATCGGTTAATACACACACGAAAACATCACCAAAGGTGTATACAAGTCATATTTTGGTCTATTAGGGCCATTATGGCAGTCAGAGGTTGAACTGCCTAAAGGCCTCACATCGACGATGCCAGGTATGCAAAAGTACGTGAAAATTTCGATGTCTCGAAATTCTGCCCAGCGTATCAGAATCGGTCAATACACACACGAAAACATCACCAAAGGTGTACACAAGTCATAGTTTGGTCTATTATGGCCATTATGGCAGTCAGAGGTTGAACTGCCTAAAGGCCTCACATCGACGATGCCAGGTGTGCAAAAGTACGTGAAAATTTCGATGTCCTGAAATGCAGCCCAGCGTATCAGAATCGGTCAATACACACACGAAAACATCACCAAAGGTGTATACAAGTCATAGTTAGGTCTATTATGGCCATTATGGCAGTCAGAGGTTGAACTGCCTAAAGGCCTCACATCGACGATGCCAGGTATGCAAAAGTACGTGAAAATTTCGATGTCTCGAAATTCTGTCCAGCGTATCAGAATCGGTCAATACACACACGAAAACATCACCAAAGGTGTATATATATAATACACACACGAAAACATCACCAAAGGTGTATACAAGTCATAGTTAGGTCTATTATGGCCATTATGGCAGTCAGAGGTTGAACTGCCTAAAGGCCTCACATCGACGATGCCAGGTATGCAAAAGTACGTGAAAATTTCGATGTCTCGAAATTCTGTCCAGCGTATCAGAATCGGTCAATACACACACGAAAACATCACCAAAGGTGTATACAAGTCATAGTTTGGTCTATTATGGCCATTATGGCAGTCAGAGGTTGAACTGCCTAAAGGCCTCACATCGACGATGCCAGGTATGCAAAAGTACGTGAAAATTTCGATGTCTCGAAATTCTGCCCAGCGTATCAGAATCGGTCAATACACACACGAAAACATCACCAAAGGTGTATACTAGTCATATTTCGGTCTATTAGGGCCATTATGGCAGTCAGAGGTTGAACTGCCTAAAGGCCTCACATCGACGATGCCAGGTATGCAAAAGTACGTGAAAATTTCGATGTCTCGAAATTCTGCCCAGCGTATCAGAATCGGTTAATACACACACGAAAACATCACCAAAGGTGTATACAAGTCATAGTTTGGTCTATTAGGGCCATTATGGCAGTCAGAGGTTGAACTGCCTAAAGGCCTCACATCGACGATGCCAGGTATGCAAAAGTACGTGCAAATTTCGATGTCCTGAAATGCAGCCCAGCGTATCAGAATCGGTTAATACACAGACGAAAACACCACCAAAGGTGTATGTATACAAGTCATAGTTTGGTCTATTAGGGCCATTATGGCAGTCAGAGGTTGAACTGCCTAAAGGCCTCACATCGACAATGCCAGGTATGCAAAAGTACGTGAAAATTGCGAAAACATCACTAAAGTTGTATCAGTCACAGTTTGGTCTATTAGGGCCATTATGGCAGTCAGAGGTTGAACTGCCTAAAGGCCTCACATCGACGATGCCAGGTATGCAAAAGTACGTGAAAATTTCGATGTCTCGAAATTCTGCCCAGCGTATCAGAATCGGTCAATACACACACGAAAACATCACCAAAGGTGTATACTAGTCATATTTTGGTATATTAGGGCCATTATGGCAGTCAGAGGTTGAACTGCCTAAAGGCCTCACATCGACGATGCCAGGTATGCAAAAGTACGTGAAAATTTCGATGTCCTGAAATGCAGCCCAGCGTATCAGAATCGGTTAATACACACACGAAAACATCACCAAAGGTGTACAGAAGTCATAGTTTGGTCTATTATGGCCATTATGGCAGTCAGAGGTTGAACTGCCTAAAGGCCTCACATCGACGATGCCAGGTATGCAAAAGTACGTGAAAATTTCGATGTCTCGAAATTCTGCCCAGCGTATCAGAATAGGTCAATACACACACGAAAACATCACCAAAGGTGTATACAAGTCATATTTTGGTCTATTAGGGCCATTATGGCACTCAGAGGTTGAACTGCCTAAAGGCCTCACATCGACGATGCCAGGTATGCAAAAGTACGTGAAAATTTCGATGTCTCGAAATTCTGCCCAGCGTATCAGAATCGGTCAATACACACACGAAAACATCATCAAAGGTGTACACAAGTCATAGTTTGGTCTATTATGGCCATTATGGCAGTCAGAGGTTGAACTGCCTAAAGGCCTCACATCGACGATGCCAGGTATGCAAAAGTACGTGAAAATTTCGATGTCTCGAAATTCTGCCCAGCGTATCAGAATAGGTCAATACACACACGAAAACATCACTAAAGGTGTATACAAGTCATAGTTTGGTCTATTATGGCCATTATGGCAGTCAGAGGTTGAACTGCCTAAAGGCCTCACATCGACGATGCCAGGTATGCAAAAGTACGTGAAAATTTCGATGTCCTGAAATGCAGCCCAGCGTATATATATATATATATCGGTTAATACACACACGAAAACATCAACAAAGGTGTATACAAGTCATATTTTGGTCTATTAGGGCCATTATGGCAGTCAGAGGTTGAACTGCCTAAAGGCCTCACATCGACGATGCCAGGTATGCAAAAGTACGTGAAAATTTCGATGTCTCGAAATTCTGCCCAGCGTATCAGAATCGGTCAATACACACACGAAAACATCATCAAAGGTGTATACAAGTCATAGTTTGGTCTATTATGGCCATTATGGCAGTCAGAGGTCGAACTGCCTAAAGGCCTCACATCGACGATGCCAGGTATGCAAAAGTACGTGAAAATTTCGATGTCCTGAAATGCAGCCCAGCGTATCAGAATCGGTTAATACACACACGAAAACATCAACAAAGGTGTATACAAGTCATATTTTGGTCTATTAGGGCCATTATGGCAGTCAGAGGTTGAACTGCCTAAAGGCCTCACATCGACGATGCCAGGTATGCAAAAGTACGTGAAAATTTCGATGTCTCGAAATTCTGCCCAGCGTATCAGAATCGGTCAATACACACACGAAAACATCATCAAAGGTGTATACAAGTCATAGCTTGGTCTATTATGGCCATTATGGCAGTCAGAGGTCGAACTGCCTAAAGGCCTCACATCGACGATGCCAGGTATGCAAAAGTACGTGAAAATTTCGATGTCTCGAAATTCTGCCCAGCGTATCAGGATCGGTCAATACACACACGAAAACATCACCAAAGGTGTATACAAGTCATATTTTGGTCTATTAGGGCCATTATGGCAGTCAGAGGTTGAACTGCCTAAAGGCCTCACATCGACGATGCCAGGTATGCAAAAGTACGTGAAAATTTCGATGTCTCGAAATTCTGCCCAGCGTATCTGAATCGGTCAATACACACACGAAAACATCATCAAAGGTGTATACAAGTCATAGTTTGGTCTATTATGGCCATTATGGCAGTCAGAGGTCGAACTGCCTAAAGGCCTCACATCGACGATGCCAGGTATGCAAAAGTACGTGAAAATTTCGATGTCCTGAAATGCAGCCCAGCGTATCAGAATCGGTTAATACACACACGAAAACATCACCAAAGGTGTATACAAGTCATATTTTGGTCTATTAGGGCCATTATGGCAGTCAGAGGTTGAACTGCCTAAAGGCCTCACATCGACGATGCCAGGTATGCAAAAGTACGTGAAAATTTCGATGTCTCGAAGTTCTGCCTAGCGTATCAGAATCGGTTAATACACACACGAAAACATCACCAAAAGTGTATACAAGTCATAGTTTGGTCTATTATGGCCATTATGGCAGTCAGAGCTTGAACTGCCTAAAGGCCTCACATCGACGATGCCAGGTATGCAAAAGTAAGTGAAAATTTCGATGTCTCGAAATTCTGCCCAGGGTATCAGAATCGGTCAATACACACACGAAAACATCACCAAAGATGTATACAAGTCATAGTTTGGTCTATTATGGCCATTATGGCTGTCAGAGCTTGAACTGCCTAAAGGCCTCACATCGACGATGCCAGGTATGCAAAAGTACGTGAAAATTTCGATGTCTCGAAATTCTGCCCAGCGTATCAGAATCGGTCAATACACACACGAAAACATCACCAAAGGTGTATACTAGTCATATTTCGGTCTATTAGGGCCATTATGGCAGTCAGAGGTTGAACTGCCTAAAGGCCTCACATCGACGATGCCAGGTATGCAAAAGTACGTGAAAATTTCGATGTCTCGAAATTCTGCCCAGCGTATCAGAATCGGTTAATACACACACGAAAACATCACCAAAGGTGTATACAAGTCATAGTTTGGTCTATTAGGGCCATTATGGCAGTCAGAGGTTGAACTGCCTAAAGGCCTCACATCGACGATGCCAGGTATGCAAAAGTACGTGCAAATTTCGATGTCCTGAAATGCAGCCCAGCGTATCAGAATCGGTTAATACACAGACGAAAACACCACCAAAGGTGTATGTATACAAGTCATAGTTTGGTCTAATAGGGCCATTATGGCAGTCAGAGGTTGAACTGCCTAAAGGCCTCACATCGACAATGCCAGGTATGCAAAAGTACGTGAAAATTGCGAAAACATCACTAAAGTTGTATCAGTCACAGTTTGGTCTATTAGGGCCATTATGGCAGTCAGAGGTTGAACTGCCTAAAGGCCTCACATCGACGATGCCAGGTATGCAAAAGTACGTGAAAATTTCGATGTCTCGAAATTCTGCCCAGCGTATCAGAATCGGTCAATACACACACGAAAACATCACCAAAGGTGTATACTAGTCATATTTTGGTATATTAGGGCCATTATGGCAGTCAGAGGTTGAACTGCCTAAAGGCCTCACATCGACGATGCCAGGTATGCAAAAGTACGTGAAAATTTCGATGTCCTGAAATGCAGCCCAGCGTATCAGAATCGGTTAATACACACACGAAAACATCACCAAAGGTGTACACAAGTCATAGTTTGGTCTATTATGGCCATTATGGCAGTCAGAGGTTGAACTGCCTAAAGGCCTCACATCGACGATGCCAGGTATGCAAAAGTACGTGAAAATTTCGATGTCTCGAAATTCTGCCCAGCGTATCAGAATAGGTCAATACACACACGAAAACATCACCAAAGGTGTATACAAGTCATATTTTGGTCTATTAGGGCCATTATGGCAGTCAGAGGTTGAACTGCCTAAAGGCCTCACATCGACGATGCCAGGTATGCAAAAGTACGTGAAAATTTCGATGTCTCGAAATTCTGCCCAGCGTATCAGAATCGGTCAATACACACACGAAAACATCATCAAAGGTGTATACAAGTCATAGTTTGGTCTATTATGGCCATTATGGCAGTCAGAGGTCGAACTGCCTAAAGGCCTCACATCGACGATGCCAGGTATGCAAAAGTACGTGAAAATTTCGATGTCTCGAAATTCTGCCCAGCGTATCAGAATCGGTTAATACACACACGAAAACATCACCAAAGGTGTACACAAGTCATAGTTTGGTCTATTATGGCCATTATGGCAGTCAGAGGTTGAACTGCCTAAAGGCCTCACATCGACGATGCCAGGTATGCAAAAGTACGTGAAAATTTCGATGTCTCGAAATTCTGCCCAGCGTATCAGAATCGGTTAATACACACACGAAAACATCACCAAAGGTGTACACAAGTCATAGTTTGGTCTATTATGGCCATTATGGCAGTCAGAGGTTGAACTGCCTAAAGGCCTCACATCGACGATGCCAGGTGTGCAAAATTACGTGAAAATTTCGATGTCCTGAAATGCAGCCCAGCGTATCAGAATCGGTCAATACACACACGAAAACATCATCAAAGGTGTATACAAGTCATAGTTTGGTCTATTATGGCCATTATGGCAGTCAGAGGTTGAACTGCCTAAAGGCCTCACATCGACGATGCCAGGTATGCAAAAGTACGTGAAAATTTCGATGTCCTGAAATGCAGCCCAGCGTATATATATATATATATATCGGTTAATACACACACGAAAACATCAACAAAGGTGTATACAAGTCATATTTTGGTCTATTAGGGCCATTATGGCAGTCAGAGGTTGAACTGCCTAAAGGCCTCACATCGACGATGCCAGGTATGCAAAAGTACGTGAAAATTTCGATGTCTCGAAATTCTGCCCAGCGTATCAGAATCGGTCAATACACACACGAAAACATCATCAAAGGTGTATACAAGTCATAGTTTGGTCTATTATGGCCATTATGGCAGTCAGAGGTCGAACTGCCTAAAGGCCTCACATCGACGATGCCAGGTATGCAAAAGTACGTGAAAATTTCGATGTCCTGAAATGCAGCCCAGCGTATCAGAATCGGTTAATACACACACGAAAACATCAACAAAGGTGTATACAAGTCATATTTTGGTCTATTAGGGCCATTATGGCAGTCAGAGGTTGAACTGCCTAAAGGCCTCACATCGACGATGCCAGGTATGCAAAAGTACGTGAAAATTTCGATGTCTCGAAATTCTGCCCAGCGTATCAGAATCGGTCAATACACACACGAAAACATCATCAAAGGTGTATACAAGTCATAGCTTGGTCTATTATGGCCATTATGGCAGTCAGAGGTCGAACTGCCTAAAGGCCTCACATCGACGATGCCAGGTATGCAAAAGTACGTGAAAATTTCGATGTCTCGAAATTCTGCCCAGCGTATCAGGATCGGTCAATACACACACGAAAACATCACCAAAGGTGTATACAAGTCATATTTTGGTCTATTAGGGCCATTATGGCAGTCAGAGGTTGAACTGCCTAAAGGCCTCACATCGACGATGCCAGGTATGCAAAAGTACGTGAAAATTTCGATGTCTCGAAATTCTGCCCAGCGTATCTGAATCGGTCAATACACACACGAAAACATCATCAAAGGTGTATACAAGTCATAGTTTGGTCTATTATGGCCATTATGGCAGTCAGAGGTCGAACTGCCTAAAGGCCTCACATCGACGATGCCAGGTATGCAAAAGTACGTGAAAATTTCGATGTCCTGAAATGCAGCCCAGCGTATCAGAATCGGTCAATACACACACGAAAACATCACCAAAGGTGTATACAAGTCATATTTTGGTCTATTAGGGCCATTATGGCAGTCAGAGGTCGAACTGCCTAAAGGCCTCACATCGACGATGCCAGGTATGCAAAAGTACGTGAAAATTTCGATGTCCTGAAATGCAGCCCAGCGTATCAGAATCGGTTAATACACACACGAAAACATCACCAAAGGTGTATACAAGTCATAGTTTGGTCTATTATGGCCATTATGGCAGTCAGAGGTCGAACTGCCTAAAGGCCTCACATCGACGATGCCAGGTATGCAAAAGTACGTGAAAATTTCGATGTCCTGAAATGCAGCCCAGCGTATCAGAATAGGTTAATACACACACGAAAACATCACCAAAGGTGTACACAAGTCATAGTTTGGTCTATTATGGCCATTATGGCAGTCAGAGGTTGAACTGCCTAAAGGCCTCACATCGACGATGCCAGGTATGCAAAAGTACGTGAAAATTTCGATGTCCTGAAATGCAGCCCAGCGTATCAGAATCGGTTAATACACACACGAAAACATCACCAAAGGTGTATACAAGTCATATTTTGGTCTATTAGGGCCATTATGGCAGTCAGAGGTCGAACTGCCTAAAGGCCTCACATCGACGATGCCAGGTATGCAAAAGTACGTGCAAATTTCGATGTCCTGAAATGCAGCCCAGCGTATCAGAATCGGTTAATACACACACGAAAACATCACCAAAGGTGTATACAAGTCATATTTTGGTCTATTAGGGCCATTATGGCAGTCAGAGGTCGAACTGCCTAAAGGCCTCACATCGACGATGCCAGGTATGCAAAAGTACGTGAAAATTTCGATGTCTCGAAATTCTGCCCAGCGTATCAGAATCGGTCAATACACACACGAAAACATCATCAAAGGTGTATACAAGTCATAGTTTGGTCTATTATGGCCATTATGGCAGTCAGAGGTCGAACTGCCTAAAGGCCTCACATCGACGATGCCAGGTATGCAAAAGTACGTGAAAATTTCGATGTCCTGAAATGCAGCCCAGCGTATCAGAATCGGTTAATACACACACGAAAACATCACCAAAGGTGTACACAAGTCATAGTTTGGTCTATTATGGCCATTATGGCAGTCAGAGGTTGAACTGCCTAAAGGCCTCACATCGACGATGCCAGGTATGCAAAAGTACGTGAAAATTTCGATGTCCTGAAATGCAGCCCAGCGTATCAGAATCGGTTAATACACACACGAAAACATCACCAAAGGTGTATACAAGTCATATTTTGGTCTATTAGGGCCATTATGGCAGTCAGAGGTCGAACTGCCTAAAGGCCTCACATCGACGATGCCAGGTATGCAAAAGTACGTGAAAATTTCGATGTCTCGAAATTCTGCCCAGCGTATCAGAATCGGTCAATACACACACGAAAACATCACCAAAGGTGTATACAAGTCATATTTTGGTCTATTAGGGCCATTATGGCAGTCAGAGGTTGAACTGCCTAAAGGCCTCACATCGACGATGCCAAGTATGCAAAAGTACGTGAAAATTTCGATGTCCTGAAATGCAGCCCAGCGTATCAGAATCGGTTAATACACACACGAAAACATCACCAAAGGTGTATACAAGTCATATTTTGGTCTATTAGGGCCATTATGGCAGTCAGAGGTCGAACTGCCTAAAGGCCTCACATCGACGATGCCAGGTATGCAAAAGTACGTGAAAATTTCGATGTCTCGAAATTCTGCCCAGCGTATCAGAATCGGTCAATACACACACGAAAACATCATCAAAGGTGTATACAAGTCATAGTTTGGTCTATTATGGCCATTATGGCAGTCAGAGGTCGAACTGCCTAAAGGCCTCACATCGACGATGCCAGGTATGCAAAAGTACGTGAAAATTTCGATGTCCTGAAATGCAGCCCAGCGTATCAGAATCGGTTAATACACACACGAAAACATCACCAAAGGTGTACACAAGTCATAGTTTGGTCTATTATGGCCATTATGGCAGTCAGAGGTTGAACTGCCTAAAGGCCTCACATCGACGATGCCAGGTATGCAAAAGTACGTGAAAATTTCGATGTCCTGAAATGCAGCCCAGCGTATCAGAATCGGTTAATACACACACGAAAACATCACCAAAGGTGTATACAAGTCATAGTTTGGTCTATTATGGCCATTATGGCAGTCAGAGGTCGAACTGCCTAAAGGCCTCACATCGACGATGCCAGGTATGCAAAAGTACGTGAAAATTTCGATGTCCTGAAATGCAGCCCAGCGTATCAGAATCGGTTAATACACACACGAAAACATCACCAAAGGTGTACACAAGTCATAGTTTGGTCTATTATGGCCATTATGGCAGTCAGAGGTTGAACTGCCTAAAGGCCTCACATCGACGATGCCAGGTATGCAAAAGTACGTGAAAATTTCGATGTTCTGAAATGCAGCCCAGCGTATCAGAATCGGTTAATACACACACGAAAACATCACCAAAGGTGTATACAAGTCATATTTTGGTCTATTAGGGCCATTATGGCAGTCAGAGGTCGAACTGCCTAAAGGCCTCACATCGACGATGCCAAGTATGCAAAAGTACGTGCAAATTTCGATGTCCTGAAATGCAGCCCAGCGTATCAGAATCGGTTAATACACACACGAAAACATCACCAAAGGTGTATACAAGTCATATTTTGGTCTATTAGGGCCATTATGGCAGTCAGAGGTCGAACTGCCTAAAGGCCTCACATCGACGATGCCAGGTATGCAAAAGTACGTGAAAATTTCGATGTCTCGAAATTCTGCCCAGCGTATCAGAATCGGTCAATACACACACGAAAACATCATCAAAGGTGTATACAAGTCATAGTTTGGTCTATTATGGCCATTATGGCAGTCAGAGGTCGAACTGCCTAAAGGCCTCACATCGACGATGCCAGGTATGCAAAAGTACGTGCAAATTTCGATGTCCTGAAATGCAGCCCAGCGTATCAGAATCGGTTAATACACACACGAAAACATCACCAAAGGTGTATACAAGTCATATTTTGGTCTATTAGGGCCATTATGGCAGTCAGAGGTCGAACTGCCTAAAGGCCTCACATCGACGATGCCAGGTATGCAAAAGTACGTGAAAATTTCGATGTCTCGAAATTCTGCCCAGCGTATCAGAATCGGTCAATACACACACGAAAACATCATCAAAGGTGTATACAAGTCATAGTTTGGTCTATTATGGCCATTATGGCAGTCAGAGGTCGAACTGCCTAAAGGCCTCACATCGACGATGCCAGGTATGCAAAAGTACGTGAAAATTTCGATGTCCTGAAATGCAGCCCAGCGTATCAGAATCGGTTAATACACACACGAAAACATCACCAAAGGTGTACACAAGTCATAGTTTGGTCTATTATGGTCATTATGGCAGTCAGAGGTTGAACTGCCTAAAGGCCTCACATCGACGATCCCAGATATGCAAAAGTACGTGAAAATTTCGATGTCCTGAAATGCAGCCCAGCGTATCAGAATCGGTTAATACACACACGAAAACATCATCAAAGGTGTATACAAGTCATAGTTTGGTCTATTATGGCCATTATGACAGTCAGAGGTTGAACTGCCTAAAGGCCTCACATCGACGATGCCAGGTATGCAAAAGTACGTGAAAATTTCGATGTCTCGAAATTCTGCCCAGCGTATCAGAATCGGTCAATACACACACGAAAACATCACCAAAGGTGTATACAAGTCATAGTTTGGTCTATTATGGCCATTATGGCAGTCAGAGGTTGAACTGCCTAAAGGCCTCACATCGACGATGCCAGGTATGCAAAAGTACGTGAAAATTTCGATGTCTCGAAATTCTGCCCAGCGTATCAGAATCGGTCAATACACACACGAAAACATCATCAAAGGTGTATACAAGTCATAGTTTGGTCTATTATGGCCATTATGGCAGTCAGAGGTTGAACTGTCTAAAGGCCTCACATCGACGATGCCAGGTATGCAAAAGTACGTGAAAATTTCGATGTCCTGAAATGCAGCCCAGCGTATCAGAATCGGTTAATACACACACGAAAACATCACCAAAGGTGTATACAAGTCATAGTTTGGTCTATTAGGGCCATTATGGCAGTCAGAGGTTGAACTGCCTAAAGGCCTCACATCGACGATGCCAGGTATGCAAAAGTACGTGAAAATTTCGATGTCTCGAAATTCTGCCCATCGTATCAGAATCGGTCAATACACACACGAAAACATCATCAAAGGTGTATACAAGTCATAGTTTGGTCTATTATGGCCATTATGGCAGTCAGAGGTTGAACCGCCTAAAGGCCTCACATCGACGATGCCAGGTATGCAAAAGTACGTGAAAATTTCGATGTCTCGAAATTCTGCCCAGCGTATCAGAATCGGTCAATACACACACGAAAACATCACCAAAGGTGTATACAAGTCATAGTTTGGTCTATTAGGGCCATTATGGCAGTCAGAGGTTGAACTGCCTAAAGGCCTCACATCGACGATGCCAGGTATGCAAAAGTACGTGAAAATTTCGATGTCCTGAAATGCAGCCCAGCGTATCAGAATCGGTTAATACACACACGAAAACATCACCGAAGGTGTATACAAGTCATAGTTCGGTCTATTATGGCCATTATGGCAGTCAGAGGTTGAACTGCCTAAAGGCCTCACATCGACGATGCCAGGTATGCAAAATACGTGAAAATTTCGATGTCTCGAAATTCTGCCCAGCGTATCAGAATCGGTCAATACACACACGAAAACATCACCAAAGGTGTATACAAGTCATAGTTTGGTCTATTATGGCCATTATGGCAGTCAGAGGTTGAACTGCCTAAAGGCCTCACATCGACGATGC
The DNA here is from genome assembly GCA_905231855.2 of Eristalis tenax. Taxonomy (NCBI): domain Eukaryota; kingdom Metazoa; phylum Arthropoda; class Insecta; order Diptera; family Syrphidae; genus Eristalis; species Eristalis tenax. The sequence continues at coordinate 47,044,243 of HG993126.1, read as the reverse complement.
CAGGTATGCAAAAGTACGTGAAAATTTCGATGTCTTGAAATGCAGCCCAGCGTATCAGAATCGGTTAATACACACACGAAAACATCATCAAAGGTGTATACAAGTCATAGTTTGGTCTGTTATGGCCATTATGGCAGTCAGAGGTTGAACTGCCTAAAGGCCTCACATCGACGATGCCAGGTATGCAAAAGTACGTGAAAATTTCGATGTCTCGAAATTCTGCCCAGCGTATCAGAATCGGTCAATACACACACGAAAACATCACCAAAGGTGTATACAAGTCATAGTTTGGTCTATTATGGCCATTATGGCAGTCAGAGGTTGAACTGCCTAAAGGCCTCACATCGACGATGCCAGGTATGCAAAAGTACGTGAAAATTTCGATGTCTCGAAATTCTGCCCAGCGTATCAGAATCGGTCAATAAACACACGAAAACATCACCAAAGGTGTAAACAAGTCATATTTTGGTCTATTATGGCCATTATGGCAGTCAGAGGTTGAACTGTCTAAAGGCCTCACATCGACGATGCCAGGTATGCAAAAGTACGTGAAAATTTCGATGTCCTGAAATGCAGCCCAGCGTATCAGAATCGGTTAATACACACACGAAAACATCACCAAAGGTGTATACAAGTCATAGTTTGGTCTATTAGGGCCATTATGGCAGTCAGAGGTTGAACTGCCTAAAGGCCTCACATCGACGATGCCAGGTATGCAAAAGTACGTGAAAATTTCGATGTCTCGAAATTCTGCCCAGCGTATCAGAATCGGTCAATACACACAGGAAAACATCATCAAAGGTGTATACAAGTCATAGTTTGGTCTATTATGGCCATTATGGCAGTCAGAGGTTGAACTGCCTAAAGGCCTCACATCGACGATGCCAGGTATGCAAAAGTACGTGAAAATTTCGATGTCTCGAAATTCTGCCCAGCGTATCAGAATCGGTCAATACACACACGAAAACATCACCAAAGGTGTATACAAGTCATAGTTTGGTCTATTAGGGCCATTATGGCAGTCAGAGGTTGAACTGCCTAAAGGCCTCACATCGACGATCCCAGATATGCAAAAGTACGTGAAAATTTCGATGTCCTGAAATGCAGCCCAGCGTATCAGAATCGGTTAATACACACACGAAAACATCACCGAAGGTGTATACAAGTCATAGTTTGGTCTATTATGGCCATTATGGCAGTCAGAGGTTGAACTGCCTAAAGGCCTCACATCGACGATGCCAGGTATGCAAAAGTACGTGAAAATTTCGATGTCTCGAAATTCTGCCCAGCGTATCAGAATCGGTCAATACACACACGAAAACATCACCAAAGGTGTATACAAGTCATAGTTTGGTCTATTATGGCCATTATGGCAGTCAGAGGTTGAACTGCCTAAAGGCCTCACATCGACGATGCCAGGTATGCAAAAGTACGTGAAAATTTCGATGTCTCGAAATTCTGCCCAGCGTATCAGAATCGGTCAATACACACACGAAAACATCATCAAAGGTGTATACAAGTCATAGTTTGGTCTATTATGGCCATTATGGCAGTCAGAGGTTGAACTGTCTAAAGGCCTCACATCGACGATGCCAGGTATGCAAAAGTACGTGAAAATTTCGATGTCCTGAAATGCAGCCCAGCGTATCAGAATCGGTTAATACACACACGAAAACATCACCAAAGGTGTATACAAGTCATAGTTTGGTCTATTAGGGCCATTATGGCAGTCAGAGGTTGAACTGCCTAAAGGCCTCACATCGACGATGCCAGGTATGCAAAAGTACGTGAAAATTTCGATGTCTCGAAATTCTGCCCATCGTATCAGAATCGGTCAATACACACACGAAAACATCATCAAAGGTGTATACAAGTCATAGTTTGGTCTATTATGGCCATTATGGCAGTCAGAGGTTGAACCGCCTAAAGGCCTCACATCGACGATGCCAGGTATGCAAAAGTACGAAAACATCACCAAAGGTGTATACAAGTCATAGTTTGGTCTATTAGGGCCATTATGGCAGTCAGAGGTTGAACTGCCTAAAGGCCTCACATCGACGATGCCAGGTATGCAAAAGTACGTGAAAATTTCGATGTCTCGAAATTCTGCCCATCGTATCAGAATCGGTCAATACACACACGAAAACATCATCAAAGGTGTATACAAGTCATAGTTTGGTCTATTATGGCCATTATGGCAGTCAGAGGTTGAACCGCCTAAAGGCCTCACATCGACGATGCCAGGTATGCAAAAGTACGTGAAAATTTCGATGTCTCGAAATTCTGCCCAGCGTATCAGAATCGGTCAATACACACACGAAAACATCACCAAAGGTGTATACAAGTCATAGTTTGGTCTATTAGGGCCATTATGGCAGTCAGAGGTTGAACTGCCTAAAGGCCTCACATCGACGATGCCAGGTATGCAAAAGTACGTGAAAATTTCGATGTCCTGAAATGCAGCCCAGCGTATCAGAATCGGTTAATACACACACGAAAACATCACCGAAGGTGTATACAAGTCATAGTTCGGTCTATTATGGCCATTATGGCAGTCAGAGGTTGAACTGCCTAAAGGCCTCACATCGACGATGCCAGGTATGCAAAATACGTGAAAATTTCGATGTCTCGAAATTCTGCCCAGCGTATCAGAATCGGTCAATACACACACGAAAACATCACCAAAGGTGTATACAAGTCATAGTTTGGTCTATTATGGCCATTATGGCAGTCAGAGGTTGAACTGCCTAAAGGCCTCACATCGACGATGCCAGGTATGCAAAAGTACGTGAAAATTTCGATGTCTTGAAATGCAGCCCAGCGTATCAGAATCGGTTAATACACACACGAAAACATCATCAAAGGTGTATACAAGTCATAGTTTGGTCTGTTATGGCCATTATGGCAGTCAGAGGTTGAACTGCCTAAAGGCCTCACATCGACGATGCCAGGTATGCAAAAGTACGTGAAAATTTCGATGTCTCGAAATTCTGCCCAGCGTATCAGAATCGGTCAATACACACACGAAAACATCACCAAAGGTGTAAACAAGTCATAGTTTGGTCTATTATGGCCATTATGGCAGTCAGAGGTTGAACTGTCTAAAGGCCTCACATCGACGATGCCAGGTATGCAAAAGTAGGTGAAAATTTCGATGTCCTGAAATGCAGCCCAGCGTATCAGAATCGGTTAATACACACACGAAAACATCACCAAAGGTGTATACAAGTCATAGTTTGGTCTATTAGGGCCATTATGGCAGTCAGAGGTTGAACTGCCTAAAGGCCTCACATCGACGATGCCAGGTATGCAAAAGTACGTGAAAATTTCGATGTCTCGAAATTCTGCCCAGCGTATCAGAATCGGTCAATACACACACGAAAACATCATCAAAGGTGTATACAAGTCATAGTTTGGTCTATTATGGCCATTATGGCAGTCAGAGGTTGAACTGCCTAAAGGCCTCACATCGACGATGCCAGGTATGCAAAAGTACGTGAAAATTTCGATGTCTCGAAATTCTGCCCAGCGTATCAGAATCGGTCAATACACACACGAAAACATCACCAAAGGTGTATACAAGTCATAGTTTGGTCTATCATGGCCATTATGGCAGTCAGAGGTTGAACTGCCTAAAGGCCTCACATCGACGATGCCAGGTATGCAAAAGTACGTGAAAATTTCGATGTCCTGAAATGCAGCCCAGCGTATCAGAATCGGTTAATACACACACGAAAACATCATCAAAGGTGTATACAAGTCATAGTTTGGTCTATTATGGCCATTATGGCAGTCAGAGGTTGAACTGCCTAAAGGCCTCACATCGACGATGCCAGGTATGCAAAAGTACGTGAAAATTTCGATGTCTCGAAATTCTGCCCAGCGTATCAGAATCGGTCAATACACACACGAAAACATCACCAAAGGTGTAAACAAGTCATATTTTGGTCTATTATGGCCATTATGGCAGTCAGAGGTTGAACTGTCTAAAGGCCTCACATCGACAATGCCAGGTATGCAAAAGTACGTGAAAATTTCGATGTCCTGAAATGCAGCCCAGCGTATCAGAATCGGTTAATACACACACGAAAACATCACCAAAGGTGTATACAAGTCATAGTTTGGTCTATTAGGGCCATTATGGCAGTCAGAGGTTGAACTGCCTAAAGGCCTCACATCGACGATGCCAGGTATGCAAAAGTACGTGAAAATTTCGATGTCTCGAAATTCTGCCCAGCGTATCAGAATCGGTCAATACACACACGAAAACATCACCGAAGGTGTATACAAGTCATAGTTCGGTCTATTATGGCCATTATGGCAGTCAGAGGTTGAACTGCCTAAAGGCCTCACATCGACGATGCCAGGTATGCAAAAGTACGTGAAAATTTCGATGTCCTGAAATGCAGCCCAGCGTATCAGAATCGGTTAATACACACACGAAAACATCACCAAAGGTGTATACAAGTCATATTTTGGTCTATTAGGGCCATTATGGCAGTCAGAGGTCGAACTGCCTAAAGGCCTCACATCGACGATGCCAGGTATGCAAAAGTACGTGCAAATTTCGATGTCCTGAAATGCAGCCCAGCGTATCAGAATCGGTTAATACACACACGAAAACATCACCAAAGGTGTATACAAGTCATATTTTGGTCTATTAGGGCCATTATGGCAGTCAGAGGTCGAACTGCCTAAAGGCCTCACATCGACGATGCCAGGTATGCAAAAGTACGTGAAAATTTCGATGTCTCGAAATTCTGCCCAGCGTATCAGAATCGGTCAATACACACACGAAAACATCATCAAAGGTGTATACAAGTCATAGTTTGGTCTATTATGGCCATTATGGCAGTCAGAGGTCGAACTGCCTAAAGGCCTCACATCGACGATGCCAGGTATGCAAAAGTACGTGAAAATTTCGATGTCCTGAAATGCAGCCCAGCGTATCAGAATCGGTTAATACACACACGAAAACATCACCAAAGGTGTACACAAGTCATAGTTTGGTCTATTATGGCCATTATGGCAGTCAGAGGTTGAACTGCCTAAAGGCCTCACATCGACGATGCCAGGTATGCAAAAGTACGTGAAAATTTCGATGTCCTGAAATGCAGCCCAGCGTATCAGAATCGGTTAATACACACACGAAAACATCACCAAAGGTGTATACAAGTCATATTTTGGTCTATTAGGGCCATTATGGCAGTCAGAGGTCGAACTGCCTAAAGGCCTCACATCGACGATGCCAGGTATGCAAAAGTACGTGAAAATTTCGATGTCTCGAAATTCTGCCCAGCGTATCAGAATCGGTCAATACACACACGAAAACATCACCAAAGGTGTATACAAGTCATATTTTGGTCTATTAGGGCCATTATGGCAGTCAGAGTTCGAACTGCCTAAAGGCCTCACATCGACGATGCCAGGTATGCAAAAGTACGTGCAAATTTCGATGTCCTGAAATGCAGCCCAGCGTATCAGAATCGGTTAATACACACACGAAAACATCACCAAAGGTGTACACAAGTCATAGTTTGGTCTATTATGGCCATTATGGCAGTCAGAGGTTGAACTGCCTAAAGGCCTCACATCGACGATGCCAGGTATGCAAAAGTACGTGAAAATTTCGATGTCCTGAAATGCAGCCCAGCGTATCAGAATCGGTTAATACACACACGAAAACATCACCAAAGGTGTATACAAGTCATATTTTGGTCTATTAGGGCCATTATGGCAGTCAGAGGTCGAACTGCCTAAAGGCCTCACATCGACGATGCCAGGTATGCAAAAGTACGTGCAAATTTCGATGTCCTGAAATGCAGCCCAGCGTATCAGAATCGGTTAATACACACACGAAAACATCACCAAAGGTGTATACAAGTCATATTTTGGTCTATTAGGGCCATTATGGCAGTCAGAGGTCGAACTGCCTAAAGGCCTCACATCGACGATGCCAGGTATGCAAAAGTACGTGAAAATTTCGATGTCTCGAAATTCTGCCCAGCGTATCAGAATCGGTCAATACACACACGAAAACATCATCAAAGGTGTATACAAGTCATAGTTTGGTCTATTATGGCCATTATGGCAGTCAGAGGTCGAACTGCCTAAAGGCCTCACATCGACGATGCCAGGTATGCAAAAGTACGTGAAAATTTCGATGTCCTGAAATGCAGCCCAGCGTATCAGAATCGGTTAATACACACACGAAAACATCACCAAAGGTGTACACAAGTCATAGTTTGGTCTATTATGGCCATTATGGCAGTCAGAGGTTGAACTGCCTAAAGGCCTCACATCGACGATGCCAGGTATGCAAAAGTACGTGAAAATTTCGATGTCCTGAAATGCAGCCCAGCGTATCAGAATCGGTTAATACACACACGAAAACATCACCAAAGGTGTATACAAGTCATATTTTGGTCTATTAGGGCCATTATGGCAGTCAGAGGTCGAACTGCCTAAAGGCCTCACATCGACGATGCCAGGTATGCAAAAGTACGTGAAAATTTCGATGTCTCGAAATTCTGCCCAGCGTATCAGAATCGGTCAATACACACACGAAAACATCACCAAAGGTGTATACAAGTCATATTTTGGTCTATTAGGGCCATTATGGCAGTCAGAGGTTGAACTGCCTAAAGGCCTCACATCGACGATGCCAGGTATGCAAAAGTACGTGAAAATTTCGATGTCCTGAAATGCAGCCCAGCGTATCAGAATCGGTTAATACACACACGAAAACATCACCAAAGGTGTATACAAGTCATATTTTAGTCTATTAGGGCCATTATGGCAGTCAGAGGTCGAACTGCCTAAAGGCCTCACATCGACGATGCCAGGTATGCAAAAGTACGTGCAAATTTCGATGTCCTGAAATGCAGCCCAGCGTATCAGAATCGGTTAATACACACACGAAAACATCACCAAAGGTGTATACAAGTCATATTTTGGTCTATTAGGGCCATTATGGCAGTCAGAGGTCGAACTGCCTAAAGGCCTCACATCGACGATGCCAGGTATGCAAAAGTACGTGCAAATTTCGATGTCCTGAAATGCAGCCCAGCGTATCAGAATCGGTTAATACACACACGAAAACTTCACCAAAGGTGTATACAAGTCATATTTTGGTCTATTAGGGCCATTATGGCAGTCAGAGGTCGAACTACCTAAAGGCCTCATATCGACGATGCCAGGTATGCAAAAGTACGTGAAGATTTCGATGTCTCGAAATTCTGCCCAGCGTATCAGAATCGGTCAATACACATACGAAAACATCATCAAAGGTGTATACAAGTCATAGTTTGGTCTATTATGGCCATTATGGCAGTCAGAGGTCGAACTGCCTAAAGGCCTCACATCACCGATGCCAGGTATGCAAAAGTACGTGAAAATTTCGATGTCCTGAAATGCAGCCCAGCGTATCAGAATCGGTTAATACACACACGAAAACATCACCAAAGGTGTACACAAGTCATAGTTTGGTCTATTATGGCCATTATGGCAGTCAGAGGTTGAACTGCCTAAAGGCCTCACATCGACGATGCCAGGTATGCAAAAGTACTTGAAAATTTCGATGTCCTGAAATGCAGCCCAGCGTATCAGAATCGGTTAATACACACACGAAAACATCACCAAAGGTGTATACAAGTCATATTTTGGTCTATTAGGGCCATTATGGCAGTCAGAGGTCGAACTGCCTAAAGGCCTCACATCGACGATGCCAGGTATGCAAAAGTACGTGAAAATTTCGATGTCTCGAAATTCTGCCCAGCGTATCAGAATCGGTCAATACACACACGAAAACATCACCAAAGGTGTATACAGGTCATATTTTGGTCTATTAGGGCCATTATGGCAGTCAGAGGTTGAACTGCCTAAAGGCCTCACATCGACGATGCCAGGTATGCAAAAGTACGTGAAAATTTCGATGTCCTGAAATGCAGCCCAGCGTATCAGAATCGGTTAATACACACACGAAAACATCACCAAAGGTGTATACAAGTCATATTTTGGTCTATTAGGGCCATTATGGCAGTCAGAGGTCGAACTGCCTAAAGGCCTCACATCGACGATGCCAGGTATGCAAAAGTACGTGCAAATTTCGATGTCCTGAAATGCAGCCCAGCGTATCAGAATCGGTTAATACACACACGAAAACATCACCAAAGGTGTATACAAGTCATATTTTGGTCTATTAGGGCCATTATGGCAGTCAGAGGTCGAACTGCCTAAAGGCCTCACATCGACGATGCCAGGTATGCAAAAGTACGTGAAAATTTCGATGTCTCGAAATTCTGCCCAGCGTATCAGAATCGGTCAATACACACACGAAAACATCATCAAAGGTGTATACAAGTCATAGTTTGGTCTATTATGGCCATTATGGCAGTCAGAGGTCGAACTGCCTAAAGGCCTCACATCGACGATGCCAGGTATGCAAAAGTACGTGAAAATTTCGATGTCCTGAAATGCAGCCCAGCGTATCAGAATCGGTTAATACACACACGAAAACATCACCAAAGGTGTACACAAGTCATAGTTTGGTCTATTATGGCCATTATGGCAGTCAGAGGTTGAACTGCCTAAAGGCCTCACATCGACGATGCCAGGTATGCAAAAGTACGTGAAAATTTCGATGTCTCGAAATTCTGCCCAGCGTATCTGAATCGGTCAATACACACACGAAAACATCATCAAAGGTGTATACAAGTCATAGTTTGGTCTATTATGGCCATTATGGCAGTCAGAGGTCGAACTGCCTAAAGGCCTCACATCGACGATGCCAGGTATGCAAAAGTACGTGAAAATTTCGATGTCCTGAAATGCAGCCCAGCGTATCAGAATCGGTTAATACACACACGAAAACATCACCAAAGGTGTATACAAGTCATAGTTTGGTCTATTATGGCCATTATGGCAGTCAGAGGTCGAACTGCCTAAAGGCCTCACATCGACGATGCCAGGTATGCAAAAGTACGTGAAAATTTCGATGTCCTGAAATGCAGCCCAGCGTATCAGAATCGGTTAATACACACACGAAAACATCACCAAAGGTGTATACAAGTCATATTTTGGTCTATTAGGGCCATTATGGCAGTCAGAGGTCGAACTGCCTAAAGGCCTCACATCGACGATGCCAGGTATGCAAAAGTACGTGAAAATTTCGATGTCTCGAAATTCTGCCCAGCGTATCAGAATCGGTCAATACACACACGAAAACATCATCAAAGGTGTATACAAGTCATAGTTTGGTCTATTATGGCCATTATGGCAGTCAGAGGTCGAACTGCCTAAAGGCCTCACATCGACGATGCCAGGTATGCAAAAGTACGTGAAAATTTCGATGTCCTGAAATGCAGCCCAGCGTATCAGAATCGGTTAATACACACACGAAAACATCACCAAAGGTGTACACAAGTCATAGTTTGGTCTATTATGGCCATTATGGCAGTCAGAGGTTGAACTGCCTAAAGGCCTCACATCGACGATGCCAGGTATGCAAAAGTACGTGAAAATTTCGATGTCCTGAAATGCAGCCCAGCGTATCAGAATCGGTTAATACACACACGAAAACATCACCAAAGGTGTATACAAGTCATATTTTGGTCTATTAGGGCCATTATGGCAGTCAGAGGTCGAACTGCCTAAAGGCCTCACATCGACGATGCCAGGTATGCAAAAGTACGTGAAAATTTCGATGTCCTGAAATGCAGCCCAGCGTATCAGAATCGGTTAATACACACACGAAAACATCACCAAAGGTGTATACAAGTCATATTTTGGTCTATTAGGGCCATTATGGCAGTCAGAGGTCGAACTGCCTAAAGGCCTCACATCGACGATGCCAGGTATGCAAAAGTACGTGAAAATTTCGATGTCCTGAAATGCAGCCCAGCGTATCAGAATCGGTTAATACACACACGAAAACATCACCAAAGGTGTATACAAGTCATATTTTGGTCTATTAGGGCCATTATGGCAGTCAGAGGTCGAACTGCCTAAAGGCCTCACATCGACGATGCCAGGTATGCAAAAGTACGTGCAAATTTCGATGTCCTGAAATGCAGCCCAGCGTATCAGAATCGGTTAATACACACACGAAAACATCACCAAAGGTGTATACAAGTCATATTTTGGTCTATTAGGGCCATTATGGCAGTCAGAGGTCGAACTGCCTAAAGGCCTCACATCGACGATGCCAGGTATGCAAAAGTACGTGAAAATTTCGATGTCTCGAAATTCTGCCCAGCGTATCAGAATCGGTCAATACACACACGAAAACATCATCAAAGGTGTATACAAGTCATAGTTTGGTCTATTATGGCCATTATGGCAGTCAGAGGTCGAACTGCCTAAAGGCCTCACATCGACGATGCCAGGTATGCAAAAGTACGTGAAAATTTCGATGTCCTGAAATGCAGCCCAGCGTATCAGAATCGGTCAATACACACACGAAAACATCACCAAAGGTGTATACAAGTCATATTTTGGTCTATTAGGGCCATTATGGCAGTCAGAGGTTGAACTGCCTAAAGGCCTCACATCGACGATGCCAGGTATGCAAAAGTACGTGAAAATTTCGATGTCTCGAAATTCTGCCCAGCGTATCAGAATCGGTCAATACACACACGAAAACATCATCAAAGGTGTATACAAGTCATAGTTTGGTCTATTATGGCCATTATGGCAGTCAGAGGTCGAACTGCCTAAAAATGATGATGCCAGGTATGCAAAAGTACGTGAAAATTTCGATGTCTCGAAATTCTGCCCAGCGTATCAGAATCGGTTAATACACACACGAAAACATCACCAAAGGTGTACACAAGTCATAGTTTGGTCTATTATGGCCATTATGGCAGTCAGAGGTTGAACTGCCTAAAGGCCTCACATCGACGATGCCAGGTATGCAAAAGTACGTGAAAATTTCGATGTCCTGAAATGCAGCCCAGCGTATCAGAATCGGTTAATACACACACGAAAACATCACCAAAGGTGTACACAAGTCATAGTTTGGTCTATTATGGCCATTATGGCAGTCAGAGGTTGAACTGCCTAAAGGCCTCACATCGACGATGCCAGGTATGCAAAAGTACGTGAAAATTTCGATGTCTCGAAATTCTGCCCAGCGTATCAGAATCGGTCAATACACACACGAAAACATCACCAAAGGTGTATACAAGTCATAGTTTGGTCTATTATGGCCATTATGGCAGTCAGAGGTTGAACTGCCTAAAGGCCTCACATCGACGATGCCAGGTATGCAAAAGTACGTGAAAATTTCGATGTCTCGAAATTCTGCCCAGCGTATCAGAATCGGTCAATACACACACGAAAACATCATCAAAGGTGTATACAAGTCATAGTTTGGTCTATTATGGCCATTATGGCAGTCAGAGGTCGAACTGCCTAAAGGCCTCACATCGACGATGCCAGGTATGCAAAAGTACGTGAAAATTTCGATGTCTCGAAATTCTGCCCAGCGTATCAGAATCGGTTAATACACACACGAAAACATCACCAAAGGTGTACACAAGTCATAGTTTGGTCTATTATGGCCATTATGGCAGTCAGAGGTTGAACTGCCTAAAGGCCTCACATCGACGATGCCAGGTATGCAAAAGTACGTGAAAATTTCGATGTCCTGAAATGCAGCCCAGCGTATCAGAATCGGTTAATACACACACGAAAACATCACCAAAGGTGTATACAAGTCATATTTTAGTCTATTAGGGTCATTATGGCAGTCAGAGGTGGAACTGCCTAAAGGCCTCACATCGACGATGCCAGGTATGCAAAAGTACGTGAAAATTTCGATGTCTCGAAATTCTGCCCAGCGTATCAGAATCGGTTAATACACACACGAAAACATCACCAAAGGTGTACACAAGTCATAGTTTAGTCTATTATGGCCATTATGGCAGTCAGAGGTCGAACTGCCTAAAGGCCTCACATCGACGATGCCAGGTATGCAAAAGTACGTGAAAATTTCGATGTCCTGAAATGCAGCCCAGCGTATCAGAATCGGTTAATACACACACGAAAACATCACCAAAGGTGTACACAAGTCATAGTTTGGTCTATTATGGCCATTATGGCAGTCAGAGGTTGAACTGCCTAAAGGCCTCACATCGACGATGCCAGGTATGCAAAAGTACGTGAAAATTTCGATGTCTCGAAATTCTGCCCAGCGTATCAGAATCGGTCAATACACACACGAAAACATCACCAAAGGTGTATACAAGTCATATTTTGGTCTATTAGGGCCATTATGGCAGTCAGAGGTTGAACTGCCTAAAGGCCTCACATCGACGATGCCAGGTATGCAAAAGTACGTGAAAATTTCGATGTCTCGAAATTCTGCCTAGCGTATCAGAATCGGTCAATACACACACGAAAACATCATCAAAGGTGTATACAAGTCATATTTTGGTCTATTATGGCCATTATGGCAGTCAGAGGTCGAACTGCCTAAGGGCCTCACATCGACGATGCCAGGTATGCAAAAGTACGTGAAAATTTCGATGTCTCGAAATTCTGCCCAGCGTATCAGAATCGGTTAATACACACACGAAAACATCACCAAAGGTGTACACAAGTCATAGTTTGGTCTATTATGGCCATTATGGCAGTCAGAGGTTGAACTGCCTAAAGGCCTCACATCGACGATGCCAGGTATGCAAAAGTACGTGAAAATTTCGATGTCCTGAAATGCAGCCCAGCGTATCAGAATCGGTTAATACACACACGAAAACATCACCAAAGGTGTATACAAGTCATATTTTAGTCTATTAGGGTCATTATGGCAGTCAGAGGTGGAAGTGCCTAAAGGCCTCACATCGACGATGCCAGGTATGCAAAAGTACGTGAAAATTTCGATGTCTCGAAATTCTGCCCAGCGTATCAGAATCGGTTAATACACACACGAAAACATCACCAAAGGTGTACACAAGTCATAGTTTGGTCTATTATGGCCATTATGGCAGTCAGAGGTTGAACTGCCTAAAGGCCTCACATCGACGATGCCAGGTATGCAAAAGTACGTGAAAATTTCGATGTCCTGAAATGCAGCCCAGCGTATCAGAATCGGTTAATACACACACGAAAACATCACCAAAGGTGTACACAAGTCATAGTTTGGTCTATTATGGCCATTATGGCAGTCAGAGGTTGAACTGCCTAAAGGCCTCACATCGACGATGCCAGGTATGCAAAAGTACGTGAAAATTTCGATGTCTCGAAATTCTGCCCAGAGTATCAGAATCGGTCAATATACACACGAAAACATCACCAAAGGTGTATACAAGTCATATTTTGGTCTATTAGGGCCATTATGGCAGTCAGAGGTTGAACTGCCTAAAGGCCTCACATCGACGATGCCAGGTATGCAAAAGTACGTGAAAATTTCGATGTCTCGAAATTCTGCCCAGCGTATCAGAATCGGTCAATACACACACGAAAACATCACCAAAGGTGTATACAAGTCATATTTTGGTCTATTAGGGCCATTATGGCAGTCAGAGGTTGAACTGTCTAAAGGCCTCACATCGACGATGCCAGGTATGCAAAAGTACGTGAAAATTTCGATGTCTCGAAATTCTGCCCAGCGTATCAGAATCGGTCAATACACACACGAAAACATCATCAAAGGTGTATACAAGTCATAGTTTGGTCTATTATGGCCATTATGGCAGTCAGAGGTCGAACTGCCTAAAGGCCTCACATCGACGATGCCAGGTATGCAAAAGTACGTGAAAATTTCGATGTCTCGAAATTCTGCCCAGCGTATCAGAATCGGTCAATACACACACGAAAACATCACCAAAGGTGTATACAAGTCATAGTTTGGTCTATTATGGCCATTATGGCAGTCAGAGGTTGAACTGCCTAAAGGCCTCACATCGACGATGCCAGGTATGCAAAAGTACGTGAAAATTTCGATGTCTCGAAATTCTGCCCAGCGTATCAGAATCGGTCAATACACACACGAAAACATCATCAAAGGTGTATACAAGTCATAGTTTGGTCTATTATGGCCATTATGGCAGTCAGAGGTCGAACTGCCTAAAAACCTCACATCGACGATGCCAGGTATGCAAAAGTACGTGAAAATTTCGATGTCTCGAAATTCTGCCCAGCGTATCAGAATCGGTTAATACACGCACGAAAACATCACCAAAGGTGTACACAAGTCATAGTTTGGTCTATTATGGCCATTATGGCAGTCAGAGGTCGAACTGCCTAAAGGCCTCACATCGACGATGCCAGGTATGCAAAAGTACGTGAAAATTTCGATGTCCTGAAATGCAGCCCAGCGTATCAGAATCGGTTAATACACACACGAAAACATCACCAAAGGTGTACACAAGTCATAGTTTGGTCTATTATGGCCATTATGGCAGTCAGAGGTTGAACTGCCTAAAGGCCTCACATCGACGATGCCAGGTATGCAAAAGTACGTGAAAATTTCGATGTCTCGAAATTCTGCCCAGCGTATCAGAATCGGTCAATACACACACGAAAACATCACCAAAGGTGTATACAAGTCATAGTTTGGTCTATTATGGCCATTATGGCAGTCAGAGGTTGAACTGCCTAAAGGCCTCACATCGACGATGCCAGGTATGCAAAAGTACGTGAAAATTTCGATGTCTCGAAATTCTGCCCAGCGTATCAGAATCGGTCAATACACACACGAAAACATCATCAAAGGTGTATACAAGTCATAGTTTGGTCTATTATGGCCATTATGGCAGTCAGAGGTCGAACTGCCTAAAGGCCTCACATCGACGATGCCAGGTATGCAAAAGTACGTGAAAATTTCGATGTCTCGAAATTCTGCCCAGCGTATCAGAATCGGTTAATACACACACGAAAACATCACCAAAGGTGTACACAAGTCATAGTTTGGTCTATTATGGCCATTATGGCAGTCAGAGGTTGGACTGCCTAAAGGCCTCACATCGACGATGCCAGGTATGCAAAAGTACGTGAAAATTTCGATGTCCTGAAATGCAGCCCAGCGTATCAGAATCGGTTAATACACACACGAAAACATCACCAAAGGTGTATACAAGTCATATTTTAGTCTATTAGGGTCATTATGGCAGTCAGAGGTGGAACTGCCTAAAGGCCTCACATCGACGATGCCAGGTATGCAAAAGTACGTGAAAATTTCGATGTCTCGAAATTCTGCCCAGCGTATCAGAATCGGTTAATACACACACGAAAACATCACCAAAGGTGTACACAAGTCATAGTTTAGTCTATTATGGCCATTATGGCAGTCAGAGGTCGAACTGCCTAAAGGCCTCACATCGACGATGCCAGGTATGCAAAAGTACGTGAAAATTTCGATGTCCTGAAATGCAGCCCAGCGTATCAGAATCGGTTAATACACACACGAAAACATCACCAAAGGTGTACACAAGTCATAGTTTGGTCTATTATGGCCATTATGGCAGTCAGAGGTTGAACTGCGTAAAGGCCTCACATCGACGATGCCAGGTATGCAAAAGTACGTGAAAATTTCGATGTCTCGAAATTCTGCCCAGCGTATCAGAATCGGTCAATACACACACGAAAACATCACCAAAGGTGTATACAAGTCATATTTTGGTCTATTAGGGCCATTATGGCAGTCAGAGGTTGAACTGCCTAAAGGCCTCACATCGACGATGCCAGGTATGCAAAAGTACGTGAAAATTTCGATGTCTCGAAATTCTGCCTAGCGTATCAGAATCGGTCAATACACACACGAAAACATCATCAAAGGTGTATACAAGTCATAGTTTGGTCTATTATGGCCATTATGGCAGTCAGAGGTCGAACTGCCTAAAGGCCTCACATCGACGATGCCAGGTATGCAAAAGTACGTGAAAATTTCGATGTCTCGAAATTCTGCCCAGCGTATCAGAATCGGTTAATACACACACGAAAACATCACCAAAGGTGTACACAAGTCATAGTTTGGTCTATTATGGCCATTATGGCAGTCAGAGGTTGAACTGCCTAAAGGCCTCACATCGACGATGCCAGGTATGCAAAAGTACGTGAAAATTTCGATGTCCTGAAATGCAGCCCAGCGTATCAGAATCGGTTAATACACACACGAAAACATCACCAAAGGTGTATACAAGTCATATTTTAGTCTATTAGGGTCATTATGGCAGTCAGAGGTGGAACTGCCTAAAGGCCTCACATCGACGATGCCAGGTATGCAAAAGTACGTGAAAATTTCGATGTCTCGAAATTCTGCCCAGCGTATCAGAATCGGTTAATACACACACGAAAACATCACCAAAGGTGTACACAAGTCATAGTTTGGTCTATTATGGCCATTATGGCAGTCAGAGGTTGAACTGCCTAAAGGCCTCACATCGACGATGCCAGGTATGCAAAAGTACGTGAAAATTTCGATGTCCTGAAATGCAGCCCAGCGTATCAGAATCGGTTAATACACACACGAAAACATCACCAAAGGTGTACACAAGTCATAGTTTGGTCTATTATGGCCATTATGGCAGTCAGAGGTTGAACTGCCTAAAGGCCTCACATCGACGATGCCAGGTATGCAAAAGTACGTGAAAATTTCGATGTCTCGAAATTCTGCCCAGAGTATCAGAATCGGTCAATATACACACGAAAACATCACCAAAGGTGTATACAAGTCATATTTTGGTCTATTAGGGCCATTATGGCAGTCAGAGGTTGAACTGCCTAAAGGCCTCACATCGACGATGCCAGGTATGCAAAAGTACGTGAAAATTTCGATGCCTCGAAATTCTGCCCAGCGTATCAGAATCGGTCAATACACACACGAAAACATCATCAAAGGTGTATACAAGTCATAGTTTGGTCTATTATGGCCATTATGGCAGTCAGAGGTCGAACTGCCTAAAGGCCTCACATCGACGATGCCAGGTATGCAAAAGTACGTGAAAATTTCGATGTCCTGAAATGCAGCCCAGCGTATCAGAATCGGTTAATACACACACGAAAACATCACCAAAGGTGTACACAAGTCATAGTTTGGTCTATTATGGCCATTATGGCAGTCAGAGGTTGAACTGCCTAAAGGCCTCACATCGACGATGCCAGGTATGCAAAAGTATGTGAAAATTTCGATGTCTCGAAATTCTGCCCAGCGTATCAGAATCGGTCAATACACACACGAAAACATCACCAAAGGTGTATACAAGTCATATTTTGGTCTATTAGGGCCATTATGGCAGTCAGAGGTTGAACTGCCTAAAGGCCTCACATCGACGATGCCAGGTATGCAAAAGTACGTGAAAATTTCGATGTCTCGAAATTCTGCCCAGCGTATCAGAATCGGTCAATACACACACGAAAACATCACCAAAGGTGTATACAAGTCATAGTTTGGTCTATTATGGCCATTATGGCAGTCAGAGGTTGAACTGCCTAAAGGCCTCACATCGACGATGCCAGGTATGCAAAAGTATGTGGAAATTTCGATTTCTCGAAATTCTGCCCAGCGTATCAGAATCGGTTAATACACACACGAAAACATCACCAAAGGTGTACACAAGTCATAGTTTGGTCTATTATGGCCATTATGGCAGTCAGAGGTTGAACTGCCTAAAGGCCTCACATCGACGATGCCAGGTATGCAAAAGTACGTGAAAATTTCGATGTCCTGAAATGCAGCCCAGCGTATCAGAATCGGTTAATACACACACGAAAACATCACCAAAGGTGTATACAAGTCATATTTTAGTCTATTAGGGTCATTATGGCAGTCAGAGGTGGAACTGCCTAAAGGCCTCACATCGACGATGCCAGGTATGCAAAAGTACGTGAAAATTTCGATGTCTCGAAATTCTGCCCAGCGTATCAGAATCGGTTAATACACACACGAAAACATCACCAAAGGTGTACACAAGTCATAGTTTGGTCTATTATGGCCATTATGGCAGTCAGAGGTTGAACTGCCTAAAGGCCTCACATCGACGATGCCAGGTGTGCAAAAGTACGTGAAAATTTCGATGTCCTGAAATGCAGCCCAGCGTATCAGAATCGGTCAATACACACACGAAAACATCACTAAAGGTGTATACAAGTCATAGTTTGGTCTATTATGGCCATTATGGCAGTCAGAGGTTGAACTGCCTAAAGGCCTCACATCGACGATGCCAGGTATGCGTACGTGAAAATTTCGATGTCCTGAAATGCAGCCCAGCGTATCAGAATCGGTTAATACACACACGAAAACATCACCAAAGGTGTACACAAGTCATAGTTTGGTCTATTAGGGCCATTATGGCAGTCAGAGGTTGAACTGCCTAAAGGCCTCACATCGACGATGCCAGGTATGCAAAAGTACGTGAAAATTTCGATGTCTCGAAATTCTGCCCAGCGTATCAGAATCGGTCAATAGACACACGAAAACATCACCAAAGGTGTACACAAGTCATAGTTTGGTCTATTATGGCCATTATGGCAGTCAGAGGTTGAACTGCCTAAAGGCCTCACATCGACGATGCCAGGTATGCAAAAGTACGTGAAAATTTCGATGTCCTGAAATGCAGCCCAGCGTATCAGAATCGGTTAATACACACACGAAAACATCACCAAAGGTGTACACAAGTCATAGTTTGGTCTATTATGGCCATTATGGCAGTCAGAGGTTGAACTGCCTAAAGGCCTCACATCGACGATGCCAGGTATGCAAAAGTACGTGAAAATTTCGATGTCTCGAAATTCTGCCCAGAGTATCAGAATCGGTCAATATACACACGAAAACATCACCAAAGGTGTATACAAGTCATATTTTGGTCTATTAGGGCCATTATGGCAGTCAGAGGTTGAACTGCCTAAAGGCCTCACATCGACGATGCCAGGTATGCAAAAGTACGTGAAAATTTCGATGTCTCGAAATTCTGCCCAGCGTATCAGAATCGGTCAATACACACACGAAAACATCATCAAAGGTGTATACAAGTCATAGTTTGGTCTATTATGGCCATTATGGCAGTCAGAGGTCGAACTGCCTAAAGGCCTCACATCGACGATGCCAGGTATGCAAAAGTACGTGAAAATTTCGATGTCCTGAAATGCAGCCCAGCGTATCAGAATCGGTTAATACACACACGAAAACATCACCAAAGGTGTACACAAGTCATAGTTTGGTCTATTATGGCCATTATGGCAGTCAGAGGTTGAACTGCCTAAAGGCCTCACATCGACGATGCCAGGTATGCAAAAGTATGTGAAAATTTCGATGTCTCGAAATTCTGCCCAGCGTATCAGAATCGGTCAATACACACACGAAAACATCACCAAAGGTGTATACAAGTCATATTGTGGTCTATTAGGGCCATTATGGCAGTCAGAGGTTGAACTGCCTAAAGGCCTCACATCGACGATGCCAGGTATGCAAAAGTACGTGAAAATTTCGATGTCTCGAAATTCTGCCCAGCGTATCAGAATCGGTCAATACACACACGAAAACATCATCAAAGGTGTATACAAGTCATAGTTTGGTCTATTATGGCCATTATGGCAGTCAGAGGTCGAACTGCCTAAAGGCCTCACATCGACGATGCCAGGTATGCAAAAGTACGTGAAAATTTCGATGTCCTGAAATGCAGCCCAGCGTATCAGAATCGGTTAATACACACACGAAAACATCACCAAAGGTGTACACAAGTCATAGTTTGGTCTATTATGGCCATTATGGCAGTCAGAGGTTGAACTGCCTAAAGGCCTCACATCGACGATGCCAGGTATGCAAAAGTATGTGAAAATTTCGATGTCTCGAAATTCTGCCCAGCGTATCAGAATCGGTCAATACACACACGAAAACATCACCAAAGGTGTATACAAGTCATATTTTGGTCTATTAGGGCCATTATGGCAGTCAGAGGTTGAACTGCCTAAAGGCCTCACATCGACGATGCCAGGTATGCAAAAGTACGTGGAAATTTCGATGTCTCGAAATTCTGCCCAGCGTATCAGAATCGGTCAATACACACACGAAAACATCACCAAAGGTGTATACAAGTCATAGTTTGGTCTATTATGGCCATTATGGCAGTCAGAGGTTGAACTGCCTAAAGGCCTCACATCGACGATGCCAGGTATGCAAAAGTATGTGGAAATTTCGATGTCTCGAAATTCTGCCCAGCGTATCAGAATCGGTTAATACACACACGAAAACATCACCAAAGGTGTACACAAGTCATAGTTTGGTCTATTATGGCCATTATGGCAGTCAGAGGTTGAACTGCCTAAAGGCCTCACATCGACGATGCCAGGTATGCAAAAGTACGTGAAAATTTCGATGTCCTGAAATGCAGCCCAGCGTATCAGAATCGGTTAATACACACACGAAAACATCACCAAAGGTGTATACAAGTCATATTTTAGTCTATTAGGGTCATTATGGCAGTCAGAGGTGGAACTGCCTAAAGGCCTCACATCGACGATGCCAGGTATGCAAAAGTACGTGAAAATTTCGATGTCTCGAAATTCTGCCCAGCGTATCAGAATCGGTTAATACACACACGAAAACATCACCAAAGGTGTACACAAGTCATAGTTTGGTCTATTATGGCCATTATGGCAGTCAGAGGTTGAACTGCCTAAAGGCCTCACATCGACGATGCCAGGTGTGCAAAAGTACGTGAAAATTTCGATGTCCTGAAATGCAGCCCAGCGTATCAGAATCGGTCAATACACACACGAAAACATCACTAAAGGTGTATACAAGTCATAGTTTGGTCTATTATGGCCATTATGGCAGTCAGAGGTTGAACTGCCTAAAGGCCTCACATCGACGATGCCAGGTATGCGTACGTGAAAATTTCGATGTCCTGAAATGCAGCCCAGCGTATCAGAATCGGTTAATACACACACGAAAACATCACCAAAGGTGTACACAAGTCATAGTTTGGTCTATTAGGGCCATTATGGCAGTCAGAGGTTGAACTGCCTAAAGGCCTCACATCGACGATGCCAGGTATGCAAAAGTACGTGAAAATTTCGATGTCTCGAAATTCTGCCCAGCGTATCAGAATCGGTCAATACACACACGAAAACATCACCAAAGGTGTACACAAGTCATAGTTTGGTCTATTATGGCCATTATGGCAGTCAGAGGTTGAACTGCCTAAAGGCCTCACATCGACGATGCCAGGTATGCAAAAGTACGTGAAAATTTCGATGTCCTGAAATGCAGCCCAGCGTATCAGAATCGGTTAATACACACACGAAAACATCACCAAAGGTGTACACAAGTCATAGTTTGGTCTATTATGGCCATTATGGCAGTCAGAGGTTGAACTGCCTAAAGGCCTCACATCGACGATGCCAGGTATGCAAAAGTATGTGAAAATTTCGATGTCTCGAAATTCTGCCCAGCGTATCAGAATCGGTCAATACACACACGAAAACATCACCAAAGGTGTATACAAGTCATAGTTTGGTCTATTATGGCCATTATGGCAGTCAGAGGTTGAACTGCCTAAAGGCCTCACATCGACGATGCCAGGTATGCAAAAGTACGTGAAAATTTCGATGTCTCGAAATTCTGCCCAGCGTATCAGAATCGGTCAATACACACACGAAAACATCATCAAAGGTGTATACAAGTCATAGTTTGGTCTATTATGGCCATTATGGCAGTCAGAGGTCGAACTGCCTAAAGGCCTCACATCGACGATGCCAGGTATGCAAAAGTACGTGAAAATTTCGATGTCCTGAAATGCAGCCCAGCGTATCAGAATCGGTTAATACACACACGAAAACATCACCAAAGGTGTACACAAGTCATAGTTTGGTCTATTATGGCCATTATGGCAGTCAGAGGTTGAACTGCCTAAAGGCCTCACATCGACGATGCCAGGTATGCAAAAGTATGTGAAAATTTCGATGTCTCGAAATTCTGCCCAGCGTATCAGAATCGGTCAATACACACACGAAAACATCACCAAAGGTGTATACAAGTCATATTTTGGTCTATTAGGGCCATTATGGCAGTCAGAGGTTGAACTGCCTAAAGGCCTCACATCGACGATGCCAGGTATGCAAAAGTACGTGAAAATTTCGATGTCTCGAAATTCTGCCCAGCGTATCAGAATCGGTCAATACACACACGAAAACATCATCAAAGGTGTATACAAGTCATAGTTTGGTCTATTATGGCCATTATGGCAGTCAGAGGTCGAACTGCCTAAAGGCCTCACATCGACGATGCCAGGTATGCAAAAGTACGTGAAAATTTCGATGTCCTGAAATGCAGCCCAGCGTATCAGAATCGGTTAATACACACACGAAAACATCACCAAAGGTGTACACAAGTCATAGTTTGGTCTATTAGGGCCATTATGGCAGTCAGAGGTTGAACTGCCTAAAGGCCTCACATCGACGATGCCAGGTATGCAAAAGTATGTGAAAATTTCGATGTCTCGAAATTCTGCCCAGCGTATCAGAATCGGTCAATACACACACGAAAACATCACCAAAGGTGTATACAAGTCATATTTTGGTCTATTAGGGCCATTATGGCAGTCAGAGGTTGAACTGCCTAAAGGCCTCACATCGACGATGCCAGGTATGCAAAAGTACGTGGAAATTTCGATGTCTCGAAATTCTGCCCAGCGTATCAGAATCGGTCAATACACACACGAAAACATCACCAAAGGTGTATACAAGTCATAGTTTGGTCTATTATGGCCATTATGGCAGTCAGAGGTTGAACTGCCTAAAGGCCTCACATCGACGATGCCAGGTATGCAAAAGTATGTGGAAATTTCGATGTCTCGAAATTCTGCCCAGCGTATCAGAATCGGTTAATACACACACGAAAACATCACCAAAGGTGTACACAAGTCATAGTTTGGTCTATTATGGCCATTATGGCAGTCAGAGGTTGAACTGCCTAAAGGCCTCACATCGACGATGCCAGGTATGCAAAAGTACGTGAAAATTTCGATGTCCTGAAATGCAGCCCAGCGTATCAGAATCGGTTAATACACACACGAAAACATCACCAAAGGTGTATACAAGTCATATTTTAGTCTATTAGGGTCATTATGGCAGTCAGAGGTGGAACTGCCTAAAGGCCTCACATCGACGATGCCAGGTATGCAAAAGTACGTGAAAATTTCGATGTCTCGAAATTCTGCCCAGCGTATCAGAATCGGTTAATACACACACGAAAACATCACCAAAGGTGTACACAAGTCATAGTTTGGTCTATTATGGCCATTATGGCAGTCAGAGGTTGAACTGCCTAAAGGCCTCACATCGACGATGCCAGGTGTGCAAAAGTACGTGAAAATTTCGATGTCCTGAAATGCAGCCCAGCGTATCAGAATCGGTCAATACACACACGAAAACATCACTAAAGGTGTATACAAGTCATAGTTTGGTCTATTATGGCCATTATGGCAGTCAGAGGTTGAACTGCCTAAAGGCCTCACATCGACGATGCCAGGTATGCGTACGTGAAAATTTCGATGTCCTGAAATGCAGCCCAGCGTATCAGAATCGGTTAATACACACACGAAAACATCACCAAAGGTGTACACAAGTCATAGTTTGGTCTATTAGGGCCATTATGGCAGTCAGAGGTTGAACTGCCTAAAGGCCTCACATCGACGATGCCAGGTATGCAAAAGTACGTGAAAATTTCGATGTCTCGAAATTCTGCCCAGCGTATCAGAATCGGTCAATACACACACGAAAACATCACCAAAGGTGTACACAAGTCATAGTTTGGTCTATTATGGCCATTATGGCAGTCAGAGGTTGAACTGCCTAAAGGCCTCACATCGACGATGCCAGGTATGCAAAAGTACGTGAAAATTTCGATGTCCTGAAATGCAGCCCAGCGTATCAGAATCGGTTAATACACACACGAAAACATCACCAAAGGTGTACACAAGTCATAGTTTGGTCTATTATGGCCATTATGGCAGTCAGAGGTTGAACTGCCTAAAGGCCTCACATCGACGATGCCAGGTATGCAAAAGTACGTGAAAATTTCGATGTCTCGAAATTCTGCCCAGAGTATCAGAATCGGTCAATATACACACGAAAACATCACCAAAGGTGTATACAAGTCATATTTTGGTCTATTAGGGCCATTATGGCAGTCAGAGGTTGAACTGCCTAAAGGCCTCACATCGACGATGCCAGGTATGCAAAAGTACGTGAAAATTTCGATGTCTCGAAATTCTGCCCAGCGTATCAGAATCGGTCAATACACACACGAAAACATCATCAAAGGTGTATACAAGTCATAGTTTGGTCTATTATGGCCATTATGGCAGTCAGAGGTCGAACTGCCTAAAGGCCTCACATCGACGATGCCAGGTATGCAAAAGTACGTGAAAATTTCGATGTCCTGAAATGCAGCCCAGCGTATCAGAATCGGTTAATACACACACGAAAACATCACCAAAGGTGTACACAAGTCATAGTTTGGTCTATTATGGCCATTATGGCAGTCAGAGGTTGAACTGCCTAAAGGCCTCACATCGACGATGCCAGGTATGCAAAAGTATGTGAAAATTTCGATGTCTCGAAATTCTGCCCAGCGTATCAGAATCGGTCAATACACACACGAAAACATCACCAAAGGTGTATACAAGTCATATTTTGGTCTATTAGGGCCATTATGGCAGTCAGAGGTTGAACTGCCTAAAGGCCTCACATCGACGATGCCAGGTATGCAAAAGTACGTGAAAATTTCGATGTCTCGAAATTCTGCCCAGCGTATCAGAATCGGTCAATACACACACGAAAACATCACCAAAGGTGTATACAAGTCATAGTTTGGTCTATTATGGCCATTATGGCAGTCAGAGGTTGAACTGCCTAAAGGCCTCACATCGACGATGCCAGGTATGCAAAAGTACGTGAAAATTTCGATGTCCTGAAATGCAGCCCAGCGTATCAGAATCGGTTAATACACACACGAAAACATCACCAAAGGTGTATACAAGTCATATTTTAGTCTATTAGGGTCATTATGGCAGTCAGAGGTGGAACTGCCTAAAGGCCTCACATCGACGATGCCAGGTGTGCAAAAGTACGTGAAAATTTCGATGTCCTGAAATGCAGCCCAGCGTATCAGAATCGGTCAATACACACACGAAAACATCACTAAAGGTGTATACAAGTCATAGTTTGGTCTATTATGGCCATTATGGCAGTCAGAGGTTGAACTGCCTAAAGGCCTCACATCGACGATGCCAGGTATGCGTACGTGAAAATTTCGATGTCCTGAAATGCAGCCCAGCGTATCAGAATCGGTTAATACACACACGAAAACATCACCAAAGGTGTACACAAGTCATAGTTTGGTCTATTATGGCCATTATGGCAGTCAGAGGTTGAACTGCCTAAAGGCCTCACATCGACGATGCCAGGTATGCAAAAGTATGTGAAAATTTCGATGTCTCGAAATTCTGCCCAGCGTATCAGAATCGGTCAATACACACACGAAAACATCACCAAAGGTGTATACAAGTCATATTTTGGTCTATTAGGGCCATTATGGCAGTCAGAGGTCGAACTGCCTAAAGGCCTCACATCGACGATTCCAGGTATGCAAAAGTACGTGAAAATTTCGATGTCCTGAAATGCAGCCCAGCGTATCAGAATCGGTTAATACACACACGAAAACATCACCAAACTTGTATACAAGTCATATTTTGGTCTATTAGGGCCATTATGGCAGTCAGAGGTTGAACTGCCTAAAGGCCTCACCTGCGACGATGTATGCAAAAGTACGTGAGAATTTCGATGTCCTGAAATGCAGCCCAGCGTATCAGAATCGGTTAATACACACACGAAAACATCACCAAAGGTGTATACAAGTCATAGTTTGGTCTATTAGGGCCATTATGGCAGTCAGAGGTTGAACTGCCTAAAGGCCTCACCTGCGACGATGTATGCAAAAGTACGTGAGAATTTCGATGTCCTGAAATGCAGCCCAGCGTATCAGAATCGGTTAATACACACACGAAAACATCACCAAAGGTGTATACAAGTCATAGTTTGGTCTATTAGGGCCATTATGGCAGTCAGAGATTGAACTGCCTAAAGGCCTCACATCGACGATGCCAGGTATACAAAAGTACGTTAAAATGTCGATGTCCTGAAATGCAGCCCAGTGTATCAGAATCGATTAATACACACACGAAAACACCACCAAAGGTGTATACAAGCCATAGTTTGGTCTATTAGGGCCATTATGGCAGTCAGAGGTTGAACTGCCTAAAGGCCTCACATCGACGATGCCAGGTATGCAAAAGTACGTGAACATTTAGATGTCCTGAAATGCAGCCCAGCGTATCAGAATCGGTTAATACACACACGAAAACATCACCAAACTTGTATACAAGTCATATTTTGGTCTATTAGGGCCATTATGGCAGTCAGAGGTTGAACTGCCTAAAGGCCTCACATCGACGATGCCAGGTATGCAAAAGTACGTGAAAATATCGATGCCCTGAAATGCAGCCCAGCGTATCAGAATCGGTT
Source organism: Eristalis tenax (assembly GCA_905231855.2). Classification (NCBI taxonomy): domain Eukaryota; kingdom Metazoa; phylum Arthropoda; class Insecta; order Diptera; family Syrphidae; genus Eristalis; species Eristalis tenax. Next base: position 47,017,720 of record HG993126.1, on the reverse strand, counting down.
AATACACACACGAAAACATCACCAAAGGTGTATACAAGTCATATTTTAGTCTATTAGGGTCATTATGGCAGTCAGAGGTGGAACTGCCTAAAGGCCTCACATCGACGATGCCAGGTGTGCAAAAGTACGTGAAAATTTCGATGTCCTGAAATGCAGCCCAGCGTATCAGAATCGGTCAATACACACACGAAAACATCACTAAAGGTGTATACAAGTCATAGTTTGGTCTATTATGGCCATTATGGCAGTCAGAGGTTGAACTGCCTAAAGGCCTCACATCGACGATGCCAGGTATGCGTACGTGAAAATTTCGATGTACTGAAATGCAGCCCAGCGTATCAGAATCGGTTAATACACACACGAAAACATCACCAAACTTGTATACAAGTCATATTTTGGTCTATTAGGGCCATTATGGCAGTCAGAGGTTGAACTGCCTAAAGGCCTCACATCGACGATGCCAGGTATGCAAAAGTACGTGAAAATTTCGATGTCTCGAAATTCTGCCCAGCGTATCAGAATCGGTCAATACACACACGAAAACATCACCAAAGGTGTACACAAGTCATAGTTTGGTCTATTATGGCCATTATGGCAGTCAGAGGTTGAACTGCCTAAAGGCCTCACATCGACGATGCCAGGTATGCAAAAGTACGTGAAAATTTCGATGTCCTGAAATGCAGCCCAGCGTATCAGAATCGGTTAATACACACACGAAAACATCACCAAAGGTGTACACAAGTCATAGTTTGGTCTATTATGGCCATTATGGCAGTCAGAGGTTGAACTGCCTAAAGGCCTCACATCGACGATGCCAGGTATGCAAAAGTACGTGAAAATTTCGATGTCTCGAAATTCTGCCCAGAGTATCAGAATCGGTCAATATACACACGAAAACATCACCAAAGGTGTATACAAGTCATATTTTGGTCTATTAGGGCCATTATGGCAGTCAGAGGTTGAACTGCCTAAAGGCCTCACATCGACGATGCCAGGTATGCAAAAGTACGTGAAAATTTCGATGTCTCGAAATTCTGCCCAGCGTATCAGAATCGGTCAATACACACACGAAAACATCATCAAAGGTGTATACAAGTCATAGTTTGGTCTATTATGGCCATTATGGCAGTCAGAGGTCGAACTGCCTAAAGGCCTCACATCGACGATGCCAGGTATGCAAAAGTACGTGAAAATTTCGATGTCCTGAAATGCAGCCCAGCGTATCAGAATCGGTTAATACACACACGAAAACATCACCAAAGGTGTACACAAGTCATAGTTTGGTCTATTATGGCCATTATGGCAGTCAGAGGTTGAACTGCCTAAAGGCCTCACATCGACGATGCCAGGTATGCAAAAGTATGTGAAAATTTCGATGTCTCGAAATTCTGCCCAGCGTATCAGAATCGGTCAATACACACACGAAAACATCACCAAAGGTGTATACAAGTCATATTTTGGTCTATTAGGGCCATTATGGCAGTCAGAGGTTGAACTGCCTAAAGGCCTCACATCGACGATGCCAGGTATGCAAAAGTACGTGAAAATTTCGATGTCTCGAAATTCTGCCCAGCGTATCAGAATCGGTCAATACACACACGAAAACATCACCAAAGGTGTATACAAGTCATAGTTTGGTCTATTATGGCCATTATGGCAGTCAGAGGTTGAACTGCCTAAAGGCCTCACATCGACGATGCCAGGTATGCAAAAGTATGTGGAAATTTCGATGTCTCGAAATTCTGCCCAGCGTATCAGAATCGGTTAATACACACACGAAAACATCACCAAAGGTGTACACAAGTCATAGTTTGGTCTATTATGGCCATTATGGCAGTCAGAGGTTGAACTGCCTAAAGGCCTCACATCGACGATGCCAGGTATGCAAAAGTACGTGAAAATTTCGATGTCCTGAAATGCAGCCCAGCGTATCAGAATCGGTTAATACACACACGAAAACATCACCAAAGGTGTATACAAGTCATATTTTAGTCTATTAGGGTCATTATGGCAGTCAGAGGTGGAACTGCCTAAAGGCCTCACATCAATACACACACGAAAACATCACCAAAGGTGTACACAAGTCATAGTTTGGTCTATTATGGCCATTATGGCAGTCAGAGGTTGAACTGCCTAAAGGCCTCACATCGACGATGCCAGGTATGCAAAAGTACGTGAAAATTTCGATGTCCTGAAATGCAGCCCAGCGTATCAGAATCGGTTAATACACACACGAAAACATCACCAAAGGTGTACACAAGTCATAGTTTGGTCTATTATGGCCATTATGGCAGTCAGAGGTTGAACTGCCTAAAGGCCTCACATCGACGATGCCAGGTATGCAAAAGTACGTGAAAATTTCGATGTCTCGAAATTCTGCCCAGAGTATCAGAATCGGTCAATATACACACGAAAACATCACCAAAGGTGTATACAAGTCATATTTTGGTCTATTAGGGCCATTATGGCAGTCAGAGGTTGAACTGCCTAAAGGCCTCACATCGACGATGCCAGGTATGCAAAAGTACGTGAAAATTTCGATGTCTCGAAATTCTGCCCAGCGTATCAGAATCGGTCAATACACACACGAAAACATCATCAAAGGTGTATACAAGTCATAGTTTGGTCTATTATGGCCATTATGGCAGTCAGAGGTCGAACTGCCTAAAGGCCTCACATCGACGATGCCAGGTATGCAAAAGTACGTGAAAATTTCGATGTCCTGAAATGCAGCCCAGCGTATCAGAATCGGTTAATACACACACGAAAACATCACCAAAGGTGTACACAAGTCATAGTTTGGTCTATTATGGCCATTATGGCAGTCAGAGGTTGAACTGCCTAAAGGCCTCACATCGACGATGCCAGGTATGCAAAAGTATGTGAAAATTTCGATGTCTCGAAATTCTGCCCAGCGTATCAGAATCGGTCAATACACACACGAAAACATCACCAAAGGTGTATACAAGTCATATTTTGGTCTATTAGGGCCATTATGGCAGTCAGAGGTTGAACTGCCTAAAGGCCTCACATCGACGATGCCAGGTATGCAAAAGTACGTGAAAATTTCGATGTCTCGAAATTCTGCCCAGCGTATCAGAATCGGTCAATACACACACGAAAACATCACCAAAGGTGTATACAAGTCATAGTTTGGTCTATTATGGCCATTATGGCAGTCAGAGGTTGAACTGCCTAAAGGCCTCACATCGACGATGCCAGGTATGCAAAAGTATGTGGAAATTTCGATGTCTCGAAATTCTGCCCAGCGTATCAGAATCGGTTAATACACACACGAAAACATCACCAAAGGTGTACACAAGTCATAGTTTGGTCTATTATGGCCATTATGGCAGTCAGAGGTTGAACTGCCTAAAGGCCTCACATCGACGATGCCAGGTATGCAAAAGTACGTGAAAATTTCGATGTCCTGAAATGCAGCCCAGCGTATCAGAATCGGTTAATACACACACGAAAACATCACCAAAGGTGTATACAAGTCATATTTTAGTCTATTAGGGTCATTATGGCAGTCAGAGGTGGAACTGCCTAAAGGCCTCACATCGACGATGCCAGGTGTGCAAAAGTACGTGAAAATTTCGATGTCCTGAAATGCAGCCCAGCGTATCAGAATCGGTCAATACACACACGAAAACATCACTAAAGGTGTATACAAGTCATAGTTTGGTCTATTATGGCCATTATGGCAGTCAGAGGTTGAACTGCCTAAAGGCCTCACATCGACGATGCCAGGTATGCGTACGTGAAAATTTCGATGTCCTGAAATGCAGCCCAGCGTATCAGAATCGGTTAATACACACACGAAAACATCACCAAAGGTGTACACAAGTCATAGTTTGGTCTATTAGGGCCATTATGGCAGTCAGAGGTTGAACTGCCTAAAGGCCTCACATCGACGATGCCAGGTATGCAAAAGTACGTGAAAATTTCGATGTCTCGAAATTCTGCCCAGCGTATCAGAATCGGTCAATACACACACGAAAACATCACCAAAGGTGTATACAAGTCATATTTTGGTCTATTAGGGCCATTATGGCAGTCAGAGGTTGAACTGCCTAAAGGCCTCACATCGACGATGCCAGGTATGCAAAAGTACGTGAAAATTTCGATGTCTCGAAATTCTGCCCAGCGTATCAGAATCGGTCAATACACACACGAAAACATCATCAAAGGTGTATACAAGTCACAGTTTGGTCTATTATGGCCATTATGGCAGTCAGAGGTCGAACTGCCTAAAGGCCTCACATCGACGATGCCAGGTATGCAAAAGTACGTGAAAATTTCGATGTCCTGAAATGCAGCCCAGCGTATCAGAATCGGTTAATACACACACGAAAACATCACCAAAGGTGTATACAAGTCATATTTTAGTCTATTAGGGTCATTATGGCAGTCAGAGGTTGAACTGCCTAAAGGCCTCACATCGACGATGCCAGGTATGCAAAAGTACGTGAAAATTTCGATGTCTCGAAATTATGCCCAGCGTATCAAAATCGGTCAATACACACACGAAAACATCACCAAAGGTGTATACAAGTCATAGTTTGGTCTATTATGGCCATTATGGCAGTCAGAGGTTGAACTGCCTAAAGGCCTCACATCGACGATGCCAGGTATGCAAAAGTACGTGAAAATTTCGATGTCTCGAAATTATGCCCAGCGTATCAAAATCGGTCAATACACACACGAAAACATCACCAAAGGTGTATACAAGTCATAGTTTGGTCTATTATGGCCATTATGGCAGTCAGAGGTTGAACTGCCTAAAGGCCTCACATCGACGATGCCAGGTATGCAAAAGTACGTGAAAATTTCGATGTCTCGAAGTTCTGCCTAGCGTATCAGAATCGGTTAATACACACACGAAAACATCACCAAAAGTGTATACAAGTCATATTTTGATCTATTATGGCCATTATGGCAGTCAGAGCTTGAACTGCCTAAAGGCCTCACATCGACGATGCCAGGTATGCAAAAGTAAGTGAAAATTTCGATGTCTCGAAATTCTGCCCAGGGTATCAGAATCGGTCAATACACACACGAAAACATCACCAAAGGTGTATACAAGTCATAGTTTGGTCTATTAGGGCCACTATGGCAGTCAGAGGTTGAACTGCCTAAAGGCCTCACATCGACGATGCCAGAGGTATGCAAAAGTACGTGAAAATTTCGATGTCCCGAAATTCTGCCCAGCGTATCAGAATCGGTCAATACACACACGAAAACATCACCAAAGGTGTATACAAGTCATAGTTTGGTCTATTATGGCCATTGTGGCAGTCAGAGCTTGAACTGCCTGAAGGCCTCACATCGACGATGCCAGGTATGCAAAAGTACGTGAAAATTTCGATGTCTCGAAATTCTGCCCAGCGTATCAGAATCGGTCAATACACACACGAAAACATCACCAAAGGTGTATACTAGTCATATTTTGGTCTATTAGGGCCATTATGGCAGTCAGAGGTTGAACTGCCTAAAGGCCTCACATCGACGATGCCAGGTATGCAAAAGTACGTGAAAATTTCGAAAACATCACTAAAGTTGTATACAAGTCACAGTTTGGTCAATTAGGGCCATTATGGCAGTCAGAGGTTGAACTGCCTAAAGGCCTCACATCGACGATGCCAGGTATGCAAAAGTACGTGAAAATTTCGATGTCTCGAAATTATGCCCAGCGTATCAAAATCGGTCAATACACACACGAAAACATCACCAAAGGTGTATACAAGTCATAGTTTGGTCTATTAGGGCCATTATGGCAGTCAGAGGTTGAACTGCCTAAAGGCCTCACATCGACGATGCCAGGTATGCAAAAGTACGTGAAAATTTCGATATCCTGAAATGCAGCCCAGCGTATCAGAATCGGTTAATACACACACGAAAACATCACCAAAGGTGTATACAAGTCATAGTTTGGTCTATTAAGGCCATTATGGCAGTCAGAGGTTGAACTGCCTAAAGGCCTCACATCGACGATGCCAGGTATGCAAAAGTACGTGCAAATTTCGATGTCCTGAAATGCAGCCCAGCGTATCAGAATCGGTTAATACACACACGAAAACATCACCAAAGGTGTATACAAGTCATAGTGTGGTCTATTATGGCAGTCAGAGGTTGAACTACCTAAAGGCCTCACATCGACGATGCCAGGTATGCAAAAGTACGTGAAAATTTCGATGTCCTGAAATGCAGCCCAGCGTATCAGAATCGGTTAACACACACACGAAAACATCACCAAAGGTGTATACAAGTCATAGTTTGGTCTATTAGGGCCATTATGGCAGTCAGAGGTTGAACTGCGTAAAGGCCTCACATAGACGATGCCAGGTATATACAAGTCATAGTTTGGTCTATTAGGGCCATTATGGTAGTCAGAGGTTGAACTGCCTAAAGGCCTCACATCGACGATGCCAGGTATGCAAAAGTACGTGAAAATTTCGATGTCTCGAAATTCTGCCCAGCGTATCAGAATCGGTCAATACACACACGAAAACATCACCAAAGGTGTATACAAGTCATAGTTTGGTCTATTAGGGCCATTATGGCAGTCAGAGGTTGAACTGCCTAAAGGCCTCACATCGACGATGCCAGGTATGCAAAAGTACGTGAAAATGTCGATGTCCTGAAATGCAGCCCAGCGTATCAGAATCGGTTAATACACACACGAAAACATCACCAAAGCTGTATACAAGTCATATTTTGGTCTATTAGGGCCATTATGGCAGTCAGAGGTTGAACTGCCTAAAGGCCTCACATCGACGATGCCAGGTATGCAAAAGTACGTGAAAATGTCGATGTCTCGAAATTCTGCCCAGCGTATCAGAATCGTTCAATACACACACGAAAACATCACCAAAGGTGTATACAAGCCATAGTTTGGTCTATTAGGGCCATTATGGCAGTCAGAGGTTGAACTGCCTAAAGGCCTCACATCGACGATTCGATGTCTCGAAATTCTGCCCAGCGTATCAGAATCGGTTAATACACACACGAAAACATCACCAAAGGTGTATACAAGTCATAGTTTGGTCTATTAGGGCCATTATGGCAGTCAGAGGTTGAACTGCCTAAAGGCCTCACCTGCGACGATGTATGCAAAAGAACGTGAGAATTTCGATGTCCTGAAATGCAGCCCAGCGTATCAGAATCGGTTAATACACACACGAAAACATCACCAAAGGTGTATACAAGTCATAGTTTGGTCTATTAGGGCCATTATGGCAGTCAGAGATTGAACTGCCTAAAGGCCTCACATCGACGATGCCAGGTATACAAAAGTACGTTAAAATGTCGATGTCCTGAAATGCAGCCCAGTGTATCAGAATCGATTAATACACACACGAAAACACCACCAAAGGTGTATACAAGCCATAGTTTGGTCTATTAGGGCCATTATGGCAGTCAGAGGTTGAACTGCCTAAAGGCCTCACATCGACGATGCCAGGTATGCAAAAGTACGTGAACATTTAGATGTCCTGAAATGCAGCCCAGCGTATCAGAATCGGTTAATACACACACGAAAACATCACCAAACTTGTATACAAGTCATATTTTGGTCTATTAGGGCCATTATGGCAGTCAGAGGTTGAACTGCCTAAAGGCCTCACCTGCGACGATGTATGCAAAAGTACGTGAGAATTTCGATGTCCTGAAATGCAGCCCAGCGTATCAGAATCGGTTAATACACACACGAAAACATCACCAAAGGTGTATACAAGTCATAGTTTGGTCTATTAGGGCCATTATGGCAGTCAGAGGTTGAACTGCCTAAAGGCCTCACCTGCGACGATGTATGCAAAAGTACGTGAGAATTTCGATGTCCTGAAATGCAGCCCAGCGTATCAGAATCGGTTAATACACACACGAAAACATCACCAAAGGTGTATACAAGTCATAGTTTGGTCTATTAGGGCCATTATGGCAGTCAGAGATTGAACTGCCTAAAGGCCTCACATCGACGATGCCAGGTATACAAAAGTACGTTAAAATGTCGATGTCCTGAAATGCAGCCCAGTGTATCAGAATCGATTAATACACACACGAAAACACCACCAAAGGTGTATACAAGCCATAGTTTGGTCTATTAGGGCCATTATGGCAGTCAGAGGTTGAACTGCCTAAAGGCCTCACATCGACGATGCCAGGTATGCAAAAGTACGTGAACATTTAGATGTCCTGAAATGCAGCCCAGCGTATCAGAATCGGTTAATACACACACGAAAACATCACCAAACTTGTATACAAGTCATATTTTGGTCTATTAGGGCCATTATGGCAGTCAGAGGTTGAACTGCCTAAAGGCCTCACATCGACGATGCCAGGTATGCAAAAGTACGTGAAAATATCGATGCCCTGAAATGCAGCCCAGCGTATCAGAATCGGTTAATACACATACGAAAACATCACCAAAGGTGTATACAAGTCACAGTTTGGTCTATTAGGGCCATTATGGCAGTCAGAGGTTGAACTGCCTAAAGGCCTCACATCGACGATGCCAGGTATGCGAAAGTACGTAGAAATTTCGATGTCTCGAAATTTTGCCCAGCGTATCAGAATAGGTCAATACACACACGAAAACATCACCAAAGGTGTATACAAGTCATAGTTTGGTCTATTAGGGCCATTATGGCAGTCAGAGGTTGAACTGCCTAAAGGCCTCACATCGACGATGCCAGGTATGCAAAAGTACGTAGAAATTTCGATGTCTCGAAATTTTGCCCAGCGTATCAGAATAGGTCAATACACACACGAAAACATCACCAAAGGTGTATACAAGTCATAGTTTGGTCTATTAGGGCCATTATGGCAGTCAGAGGTTGAACTGCCTAAAGGCCTCGCATCTACGATGCCAGGTATGCAAAGGAACGTGAAAATGTCGATGTCTCGAAATTCTGCCCAGCGTATCAGAATCGGTCAATACACACACGAAAATATCATCAAAAGTGTATACAAGTCATAGTTTGGTCTATTAGGGCCATTATGGCAGTCAGAGGTTGAACTGCCTAAAGGCCTCACATCGACGATGCCAGGTATGCAAAAGTACTTAGAAATTTCGATGTCTCGAAATTTTGCCCAGCGTATCAGAATAGGTCAATACACACACGAAAACATCACCAAAGGTGTATACAAGTCATAGTTTGGTCTATTAGGGCCATTATGGCAGTCAGAGGTTGAACTGCCTAAAGGCCTCGCATCGACGATGCCAGGTATGCAAAGGAACGTGAAAATGTCGATGTCTCGAAATTCTGCCCAGCGTATCAGAATCGGTCAATACACACACGAAAATATCATCAAAAGTGTATACAAGTCATAGTTTGGTCTATAAGGGCCATTATGGCAGTCAGAGGTTGAACTGCCTAAAGGCCTCACATCGACGATTCGATGTCTCGAAGTTCTGCCCAGCGTATCAGAATCGGTTAATACACACACGAAAACATCACCAAAGGTGTATACAAGTCATAGTTTGGTCTATTATGGCCATTATGGCAGTCAGAGGTTGAACTGCCTAAAGGCCTCACATCGACGATGCCAGGTATGCAAAAGTACGTGAACATTTCGATGTCGCGAAATTCTGCCCAGCGTATCAGAATCGGTCAATACACACACGAAAACATCACCAAAGGTGTATACAAGTCATAGTTTGGTCTATTAGGGCCATTATGGCAGTCAGAGGTTGAACTGCCTAAAGGCCTCACATCGACGATGCCAGGTATGCAAAAGTACGTGAAAATTTAGATGTCCTGAAATGTAGCCCAGCGTATCAGTATCGGTTAATACACACACGAAAACATCACCAAAGCTGTATACAAGTCATATTTTAGTCTATTAGGGCCATTATGGCAGTCAGAGGTTGAACTGCCTAAAGGCCTCACATGCGACGATGTATGCAAAAGTACGTGAAAATTTCGATGTCCTGAAATGCAGCCCAGCGTATCAGAATCGGTTAATACACACACGAAAACATCACCAAAGGTGTATACAAGTCATAGTTTGGTCTATTATGGCCATTATGGCAGTCAGAGGTTGAACTGCCTAAAGGCCTCACATCGACGATGCCAGGTATGCAAAAGTACGTGAAAATTTCGATGTCTCGAAATTCTGCCCAGCGTATCAGAATCGTTCAATACACACACGCAAACATCACCAAAGGTGTATACAAGTCATAGTTTGGTCTATTAGGGCCATTATGGCAGTCAGAGGTTGAACTGCCTAAAGGCCTCACATCGACGATGCCAGGTATGCAAAAGTACGTGAAAATATCGATGCCCTGAAATGCAGCCCAGCGTATCAGAATCGGTTAATACACATACGAAAACATCACCAAAGGTGTATACAAGTCATAGTTTGGTCTATTAGGGCCATTATGGCAGTCAGAGGTTGAACTGCCTAAAGGCCTCACATCGACGATGTCAGGTATGCAAAAGTACGTGGAAATATCGATGCCCTGAAATGCAGCCCAGCGTATCAGAATCGGTTAATACACACACGAAAAATCACCAAAGGTGTATACAAGTCATAGTTTGGTCTATTATGGCCATTATGACAGTCAGAGGTTGAACTGCCTAAAGGCCTCACATCGACGATGTCAGGTATGCAAAAGTACGTGAAAATTTCGATGTCTCGAAATTCTGCCCAGCGTATCAGAATCGTTCAATACACACACGCAAACATCACCAAAGGTGTATACAAGTCATAGTTTGGTCTATTAGGGCCATTATGGCAGTCAGAGGTTGAACTGCCTAAAGGCCTCACATCGACGATGCCAGGTATGCAAAAGTACGTGAAAATTTCGATGTCCTGAAATGCAGCCCAGCGTATCAGTATCGGTTAATACACACACGAAAACATCACCAAAGCTGTATACAAGTCATATTTTAGTCTATTAGGGCCATTATGGCAGTCAGAGGTTGAACTGCCTAAAGGCCTCACATGCGACGATGTATGCAAAAGTACGTGAAAATTTCGATGTCCTGAAATGCAGCCCAGCGTATCAGAATCGGTTAATACACACACGAAAACATCACCAAAGGTGTATACAAGTCATAGTTTGGTCTATTATGGCCATTATGGCAGTCAGAGGTTGAACTGCCTAAAGGCCTCACATCGACGATGCCAGGTATGCAAAAGTACGTGAAAATTTAGATGTCCTGAAATGTAGCCCAGCGTATCAGTATCGGTTAATACACACACGAAAACATCACCAAAGCTGTATACAAGTCATATTTTAGTCTATTAGGGCCATTATGGCAGTCAGAGGTTGAACTGCCTAAAGGCCTCACATGCGACGATGTATGCAAAAGTACGTGAAAATTTCGATGTCCTGAAATGCAGCCCAGCGTATCAGAATCGGTTAATACACACACGAAAACATCACCAAAGGTGTATACAAGTCATAGTTTGGTCTATTATGGCCATTATGGCAGTCAGAGGTTGAACTGCCTAAAGGCCTCACATCGACGATGCCAGGTATGCAAAAGTACGTGAAAATTTCGATGTCTCGAAATTCTGCCCAGCGTATCAGAATCGGTCAAAACACACACGAAAACATCACCAAAGGTGTATACAAGTCATATTTTGGTCTATTAGGGCCATTATGGCAGTCAGAGGTTGAACTGCCTAAAGGCCTCACATCGACGATGTCAGGTATGCAAAAGTACGTGAAAATATCGATGCCCTGAAATGCAGCCCAGCGTATCAGAATCGGTTAATACACATACGAAAACATCACCAAAGGTGTATACAAGTCATAGTTTGGTCTATTAGGGCCATTATGGCAGTCAGAGGTTGAACTGCCTAAAGGCCTCACATCGACGATGTCAGGTATGCAAAAGTACGTGGAAATATCGATGCCCTGAAATGCAGCCCAGCGTATCAGAATCGGTTAATACACACACGAAAAATCACCAAAGGTGTATACAAGTCATAGTTTGGTCTATTATGGCCATTATGACAGTCAGAGGTTGAACTGCCTAAAGGCCTCACATCGACGATGTCAGGTATGCAAAAGTACGTGAAAATTTCGATGTCTCGAAATTCTGCCCAGCGTATCAGAATCGTTCAATACACACACGCAAACATCACCAAAGGTGTATACAAGTCATAGTTTGGTCTATTAGGGCCATTATGGCAGTCAGAGGTTGAACTGCCTAAAGGCCTCACATCGACGATGCCAGGTATGCAAAAGTACGTGAAAATTTCGATGTCCTGAAATGCAGCCCAGCGTATCAGAATCGGTTAATACACACACGAAAACTTCACGAAAGGTGTATACAAGTCATAGTTTGGTCTATTAGGGCTATTATGGCAGTCAGAGGTTGAACTGCCTAAAGGCCTCGCATCGACGATGCCAGGTATGCAAAGGAACGTGAAAATGTCGATGTCTCGAAATTCTGCCCAGCGTATCAGAATCGGTCAATACACACACGAAAATATCATCAAAAGTGTATACAAGTCATAGTTTGGTCTATTAGGGCCATTATGGCAGTCAGAGGTTGAACTGCCTAAAGGCCTCACATCGACGATGCCAGGTATGCAAAAGTACGTGAAAATTTCGATGTCCTGAAATGCAGCCCAGCGTATCAGAATCGGTTAATACACACACGAAAACATCACCAAAGGTGTATACAAGTCATAGTTTGGTCTATTAGGGCCATTATGGCAGTCAGAGGTTGAACTGCCTAAAGGCCTCACATGCGACGATGTATGCAAAAGTACGTGAAAATTTCGATGTCTCGAAATTCTGCCCAGCGTATCAGAATCGTTCAATACACACACGCAAACATCACCAAAGGTGTATACAAGTCATAGTTTGGTCTATTAGGGCCATTATGGCAGTCAGAGGTTGAACTGCCTAAAGGCCTCACATCGACGATGTCAGGTATGCAAAAGTACGTGAAAATTTCGATGTCTCGAAATTCTGCCCAGCGTATCAGAATCGTTCAATACACACACGCAAACATCACCAAAGGTGTATACAAGTCATAGTTTGGTCTATTAGGGCCATTATGGCAGTCAGAGGTTGAACTGCCTAAAGGCCTCACATCGACGATGCCAGGTATGCAAAAGTACGTGAAAATTTCGATGTCCTGAAATGCAGCCCAGCGTATCAGAATCGGTTAATACACACACGAAAACTTCACGAAAGGTGTATACAAGTCATAGTTTGGTCTATTAGGGCCATTATGGCAGTCAGAGGTTGAACTGCCTAAAGGCCTCGCATCGACGATGCCAGGTATGCAAAGGAACGTGAAAATGTCGATGTCTCGAAATTCTGCCCAGCGTATCAGAATCGGTCAATACACACACGAAAACATCACCAAAGGTGTATACAAGTCATAGTTTGGTCTATTATGGCCATTATGGCAGTCAGAGGTTGAACTGCCTAAAGGCCTCACATCGACGATGCCAGGTATGCAAAAGTACGTCAAAATTTCGATATCCTGAAATGCAGCCCAGCGTATCAGAATCGGTTAATACACACACGAAAACATCACCAAAGGTGTATACAAGTCATAGTTTGGTCTATTAGGGCCATTATGGCAGTCAGAGGTTGAACTGCCTAAAGGCCTCACATCGACGATTCGATGTCTCGAAATTCTGCCCAGCGTATCAGAATCGGTTAATGCACACACGAAAACATCACCAAAGGTGTATACAGGTCATAGTTTGGTCTATTATGGCCATTATGGCAGTCAGAGGTTGAACTGCCTAAAGGCCTCACATCGACGATGCCAGGTATGCAAAAGTACGTGAAAATTTCGATGTCTCGAAATTCTGCCCAGCGTATCAGAATCGGTCAATACACACACGAAAACATCACCAAAGGTGTATACAAGTCATAGTTTGGTCTATTAGGGCCATTATGGCAGTCAGAGGTTGAACTGCCTAAAGGCCTCACCTGCGACGATGTATGCAAAAGTACGTGAGAATTTCGATGTCTCGAAGTTCTGCCTAGCGTATCAGAATCGGTCAATACACACACGAAAACATCACCAAAGGTGTATACAAGTCAAAGTTTGGTCTACTATGGCCATTATGGCAGTCAGAGGTTGAACTGCCTAAAGGCCTCACATCGACGATGCCAGGTATGCAAAAGTACGTGAAAATTTCGATGTCTCGAAATTCTGCCCAGCATATCAGAATCGGTCAATACACACACGAAAACATCATCAAAGGTGTATACAAGTCATAGTTTGGTCTATTAGGGCCATTATGGCAGTCAGAGGTTGAACTGCCTAGAGGCCTCACATCGACGATGCCAGGTATGCAAAAGTACGTGAAAATTTCGATGTCCTGAAATGCAGCCCAGCGTATCAGAATCGGTCAATACACACACGAAAACATCACCAAAGGTGTATACAAGTCATAGTTTGGTCTATTATGGCCATTATGGCAGTCAGAGGTTGAACTGCCTAAAGGCCTCACATCGACGATGCCAGGTATGCAAAAGTACGTGAAAATTTCGATGTCCTGAAATGCAGCCCAGCGTATCAGAATCGGTCAATACACACACGAAAACATCACCAAAGGTGTATACAAGTCATAGTTTGGTCTACTATGGCCATTATGGCAGTCAGAGGTTGAACTGCCTAAAGGCCTCACATCGACGATGCCAGGTATGCAAAAGTACGTGAAAATTTCGATGTCTCGAAATTCTGCCCAGCGTATCAGAATCGGTCAATACACACACGAAAACATCACCAAAGGTGTATACAAGTCATAGTTTGGTCTATTATGGCCATTATGGCAGTCAGAGGTTGAACTGCCTAAAGGCCTCACATCGACGATGCCAGGTATACAAAAGTACGTCAAAATTTCGATATCCTGAAATGCAGCCCAGCGTATCAGAATCGGTTAATACACACACGAAAACATCACCAAAGGTGTATACAAGTCATAGTTTGGTCTATTATGGCCATTATGGCAGTCAGAGTTTGAACTGCCTAAAGGCCTCACATCGACGATGCCAGGTATGCAAAAGTACGTGAAAATTTCGATGTCCTGAAATGCAGCCCAGCGTATCAGAATCGGTCAATACACACACGAAAACATCACCAAAGGTGTATACAAGTCATAGTTTAGTCTATTATGGCCATTATGGCAGTCAGAGGTTGAACTGCCTAAAGGCCTCACATCGACGATGCCAGGTATGCAAAAGTACGTGAAAATTTCGATGTCTCGAAATTCTGCCCAGCGTATCAGAATCGGTCAATACACACACGAAAACATCCCCAAAGGTGTATACAAGTCATAGTTTGGTCTAGTATGGCCATTATGGCAGTCAGAGGTTGAACTGCCTAAAGGCCTCACATCGACGATGCCAGAGGTATGCAAAAGTACGTGAAAATTTCGATGTCCCGAAATTCTGCCCAGCGTATCAGAATCGGTCAATACACACACGAAAACATCACCAAAGGTGTATACAAGTCATAGTTTGGTCTATTATGGCCATTATGGCAGTCAGAGCTTGAACTGCCTAAAGACCTCACATCGACGATGCCAGGTATGCAAAAGTACGTGAAAATTTCGATGTCTCGAAATTCTGCCCAGCGTATCAGAATCGGTCAATACACACACGAAAACATCACCAAAGGTGTATACTAGTCATATTTTGGTCTATTAGGGCCATTATGGCAGTCAGAGGTTGAACTGCCTAAAGGCCTCACATCGACGATGCCAGGTATGCAAAAGTACGTGAAAATTTCGATGTCCTGAAATGCAGCCCAGCGTATCAGAATCGGTTAATACACAGACGAAAACACCACCAAAGGTGTATGTATACAAGTCATAATTTGGTCTATTAGGGCCATTATGGCAGTCAGAGGTTGAACTGCCTAAAGGCCTCACATCGACGATGCCAGGTATGCAAAAGTACGTGAAAATTTCGATGTCTCGAAATTCTGCCCAGCGTATCAGAATCGGTCAATACACACACGAAAACATCACCAAAGGTGTATACAAGTCATAGTTTGGTCTATTATGGCCATTATGGCAGTCAGAGGTTGAACTGCCTAAAGGCCTCACATCGACGATGCCAGGTATGCAAAAGTACGTGAAAATTTCGATGTCCTGAAATGCAGCCCAGCGTATCAGAATCGGTTAATACACACACGAAAACTTCACGAAAGGTGTATACAAGTCATAGTTTGGTCTATTAGGCCCATTATGGCAGTCAGAGGTTGAACTGCCTAAAGGCCTCACATCGACGTGAAAATTTCGATGTCTCGAAGTTCTGCCCAGCGTATCAGAATCGGTCAATACACACACGAAAACATCACCAAAGGTGTATACAAGTCATAGTTTGGTCTATTAGGGCCATTATGGCAGTCAGAGGTTGAACTGCCTAAAGGCCTCACATTGACGATGCCAGGTGTGCAAAAGTACGTGAGAATTTCGATGTCCTGAAATGCAGTCCAGCGTATCAGAATCGGTTAATACACACACGACAACTTCACGAAAGGTGTATACAAGCAATAGTTTGGTCTATTAGGGCCATTATGGCAGTCAGAGGTTGAACTGCCTAAAGGCCTCACATCGACGATGCCAGGTATGCAAAAGTACGTAGAAATTTCGATGTCTCGAAATTCTGCCCAGCGTATCAGAATCGGTCAATACACACACGAAAACATCTTCAAAGGTGTATACAAGTCATAGTTTGGTCTATTATGGCCATTATGGCAGTCAGAGGTTGAACTGCCTAAAGGCCTCACATCGACGATGCCAGGTATGCAAAAGTAAGTGAAAATTTCGATGTCCTGAAATGCAGCCCAGCGTATCAGAATCGGTTAATACACACACGAAAACATCACCAAAGGTGTATACAAGTCATAGTTTGGTGTATTAGGGCCATTATGGCAGTCAGAGGTTGAACTGCCTAAAGGCCTCACATCGACGATGTATGCAAAAGTACGTGGAAATTTCGATGTCCTGAAATGCAGCCCAGCGTATCAGAATCGGTTAATACACACACGAAAACATCACCAAAGGTGTATACAAGCAATAGTTTGGTCTATTAGGGCCATTATGGCAGTCAGAGGTTGAACTGCCTCAAGGCCTCACATCGACGATGTCAGGTATGCAAAAGTACGTGAAAATGTCGATGTCCTGAAATGCAGCCCAGCGTATCAGAATCGGTTAATACACACACGAAAACTTCACGAAAGGTGTATACAAGTCATAGTTTGGTCTATTAGGGCCATTATGGCAGTCAGAGGTTGAACTGCCTAAAGGCCTCACAGCGAAGATGCCAGGTATGCAAAAGTACGTGAAAATTTCGATGTCTCGAAATTTTGCCCAGCGTATCAGAATAGGTCAATACACAAACGAAAACATCACCAAAGGTGTATACAAGTCATAGTGTGGTCTATTATGGCAGTCAGAGGTTGAAC
Source organism: Eristalis tenax (assembly GCA_905231855.2). Lineage (NCBI taxonomy): Eukaryota > Metazoa > Arthropoda > Insecta > Diptera > Syrphidae > Eristalis > Eristalis tenax. Next base: position 47,000,312 of record HG993126.1, on the reverse strand, counting down.
TGCCTAAAGGCCTCACATCGACGATTCGATGTCTCGAAATTCTGCCCAGCGTATCAGAATCGGTCAATACACACACGAAAACATCACCAAAAGTGTATACAAGTCATAGTTTGGTCTATTATGGCCATTATGGCAGTCAGAGGATGAACTGCCTAAACGCCTCACATCGACGATGCCAGGTATGCAAAAGTACGTGAAAATTTCGATGTCTCGAAATTCTGCCCAGCGTATCAGAATCGGTCAATACACACACGAAAACATCACCAAAAGTGTATACAAGTCATAGTTTGGTCTATTAGGGCCATTATGGCAGTCAGAGGTTGAACTGCCTAAAGGCCTCACATCGACGATGCCAGGTATGCAAAAGTACGTGAAAATTTCGATGTCCTGAAATGCAGCCCAGCGTATCAGAATCGGTTAATACACACACGAAAACATCATCAAAGGTGTATACAAGTCATAGTTTGGTCTATTAGGGCCATTATGGCAGTCAGAGGTTGAACTGCCTAAAGGCCTCACATCGACGATGTCAGGTATGCAAAAGTACGTGAAAATTTCGATGTCCTGAAATGCAGCCCAGCGTATCAGAATCGGTCAATACACACACGAAAACATCACCAAAGGTGTATACAAGTCATAGTTTGGTCTATTATGGCCATTATGGCAGTCAGAGGTTGAACTGCCTAAAGGCCTCACATCGACGATGCCAGGTATGCAAAAGTACGTGAAAATTTCGATGTCCTGAAATGCAGCCCAGCGTATCAGAATCGGTCAATACACACACGAAAACATCACCAAAGGTGTATACAAGTCATAGTTTGGTCTACTATGGCCATTATGGCAGTCAGAGGTTGAACTGCCTAAAGGCCTCACATCGACGATGCCAGGTATGCAAAAGTACGTGAAAATTTCGATGTCTCGAAATTCTGCCCAGCGTATCAGAATCGGTCAATACACACACGAAAACATCACCAAAGGTGTATACAAGTCATAGTTTGGTCTATTATGGCCATTATGGCAGTCAGAGGTTGAACTGCCTAAAGGCCTCACATCGACGATGCCAGGTATGCAAAAGTACGTCAAAATTTCGATATCCTGAAATGCAGCCCAGCGTATCAGAATCGGTTAATACACACACGAAAACATCACCAAAGGTGTATACAAGTCATAGTTTGGTCTATTATGGCCATTATGGCAGTCAGAGTTTGAACTGCCTAAAGGCCTCACATCGACGATGCCAGGTATGCAAAAGTACGTGAAAATTTCGATGTCCTGAAATGCAGCCCAGCGTATCAGAATCGGTCAATACACACACGAAAACATCACCAAAGGTGTATACAAGTCATAGTTTAGTCTATTATGGCCATTATGGCAGTCAGAGGTTGAACTGCCTAAAGGCCTCACATCGACGATGCCAGGTATGCAAAAGTACGTGAAAATTTCGATGTCTCGAAATTCTGCCCAGCGTATCAGAATCGGTCAATACACACACGAAAACATCCCCAAAGGTGTATACAAGTCATAGTTTGGTCTAGTATGGCCATTATGGCAGTCAGAGGTTGAACTGCCTAAAGGCCTCACATCGACGATGCCAGAGGTATGCAAAAGTACGTGAAAATTTCGATGTCCCGAAATTCTGCCCAGCGTATCAGAATCGGTCAATACACACACGAAAACATCACCAAAGGTGTATACAAGTCATAGTTTGGTCTATTATGGCCATTATGGCAGTCAGAGCTTGAACTGCCTAAAGACCTCACATCGACGATGCCAGGTATGCAAAAGTACGTGAAAATTTCGATGTCTCGAAATTCTGCCCAGCGTATCAGAATCGGTCAATACACACACGAAAACATCACCAAAGGTGTATACTAGTCATATTTTGGTCTATTAGGGCCATTATGGCAGTCAGAGGTTGAACTGCCTAAAGGCCTCACATCGACGATGCCAGGTATGCAAAAGTACGTGCAAATTTCGATGTCCTGAAATGCAGCCCAGCGTATCAGAATCGGTTAATACACAGACGAAAACACCACCAAAGGTGTATGTATACAAGTCATAATTTGGTCTATTAGGGCCATTATGGCAGTCAGAGGTTGAACTGCCTAAAGGCCTCACATCGACGATGCCAGGTATGCAAAAGTACGTGAAAATTTCGATGTCTCGAAATTCTGCCCAGCGTATCAGAATCGGTCAATACACACACGAAAACATCACCAAAGGTGTATACAAGTCATAGTTTGGTCTATTATGGCCATTATGGCAGTCAGAGGTTGAACTGCCTAAAGGCCTCACATCGACGATGCCAGGTATGCAAAAGTACGTGAAAATTTCGATGTCCTGAAATGCAGCCCAGCGTATCAGAATCGGTTAATACACACACGAAAACTTCACGAAAGGTGTATACAAGTCATAGTTTGGTCTATTAGGCCCATTATGGCAGTCAGAGGTTGAACTGCCTAAAGGCCTCACATCGACGTGAAAATTTCGATGTCTCGAAGTTCTGCCCAGCGTATCAGAATCGGTCAATACACACACGAAAACATCACCAAAGGTGTATACAAGTCATAGTTTGGTCTATTAGGGCCATTATGGCAGTCAGAGGTTGAACTGCCTAAAGGCCTCACATTGACGATGCCAGGTGTGCAAAAGTACGTGAGAATTTCGATGTCCTGAAATGCAGTCCAGCGTATCAGAATCGGTTAATACACACACGACAACTTCACGAAAGGTGTATACAAGCAATAGTTTGGTCTATTAGGGCCATTATGGCAGTCAGAGGTTGAACTGCCTAAAGGCCTCACATCGACGATGCCAGGTATGCAAAAGTACGTAGAAATTTCGATGTCTCGAAATTCTGCCCAGCGTATCAGAATCGGTCAATACACACACGAAAACATCTTCAAAGGTGTATACAAGTCATAGTTTGGTCTATTATGGCCATTATGGCAGTCAGAGGTTGAACTGCCTAAAGGCCTCACATCGACGATGCCAGGTATGCAAAAGTAAGTGAAAATTTCGATGTCCTGAAATGCAGCCCAGCGTATCAGAATCGGTTAATACACACACGAAAACATCACCAAATGTGTATACAAGTCATAGTTTGGTGTATTAGGGCCATTATGGCAGTCAGAGGTTGAACTGCCTAAAGGCCTCACATCGACGATGTATGCAAAAGTACGTGGAAATTTCGATGTCCTGAAATGCAGCCCAGCGTATCAGAATCGGTTAATACACACACGAAAACATCACCAAAGGTGTATACAAGCAATAGTTTGGTCTATTAGGGCCATTATGGCAGTCAGAGGTTGAACTGCCTCAAGGCCTCACATCGACGATGTCAGGTATGCAAAAGTACGTGAAAATGTCGATGTCCTGAAATGCAGCCCAGCGTATCAGAATCGGTTAATACACACACGAAAACTTCACGAAAGGTGTATACAAGTCATAGTTTGGTCTATTAGGGCCATTATGGCAGTCAGAGGTTGAACTGCCTAAAGGCCTCACAGCGAAGATGCCAGGTATGCAAAAGTACGTGAAAATTTCGATGTCTCGAAATTTTGCCCAGCGTATCAGAATAGGTCAATACACAAACGAAAACATCACCAAAGGTGTATACAAGTCATAGTGTGGTCTATTATGGCAGTCAGAGGTTGAACTGCCTAAAGGCCTCACATCGACGATTCGATGTCTCGAAATTCTGCCCAGCGTATCAGAATCGGTCAATACACACACGAAAACATCACCAAAAGTGTATACAAGTCATAGTTTGGTCTATTATGGCCATTATGGCAGTCAGAGGATGAACTGCCTAAACGCCTCACATCGACGATGCCAGGTATGCAAAAGTACGTGAAAATTTCGATGTCTCGAAATTCTGCCCAGCGTATCAGAATCGGTCAATACACACACGAAAACATCACCAAAAGTGTATACAAGTCATAGTTTGGTCTATTAGGGCCATTATGGCAGTCAGAGGTTGAACTGCCTAAAGGCCTCACATCGACGATGCCAGGTATGCAAAAGTACGTGAAAATTTCGATGTCCTGAAATGCAGCCCAGCGTATCAGAATCGGTTAATACACACACGAAAACATCATCAAAGGTGTATACAAGTCATAGTTTGGTCTATTAGGGCCATTATGGCAGTCAGAGGTTGAACTGCCTAAAGGCCTCACATCGACGATGTCAGGTATGCAAAAGTACGTGAAAATATCGATGCCCTGAAATGCAGCCCAGCGTATCGGAATCGGTTAATACACACACGAAAACATCACCAAAGGTGTATACAAGTCATAGTTTGGTCTATTAGGGCCATTATGGCAGTCAGAGGTTGAACTGCCTAAAGGCCTCACATCGACGATGCCAGGTATGCAAAAGTACGTGAAAATTTCGATGTCCTGAAATGCAGCCCAGCGTATCAGAATCGGTTAATACACACACGAAAACATCACCAAAGGTGTATACAAGTCATATTTTAGTCTATTAGGGTCATTATGGCAGTCAGAGGTGGAACTGCCTAAAGGCCTCACATCGACGATGCCAGGTATGCAAAAGTACGTGAAAATTTCGATGTCTCGAAATTCTGCCCAGCGTATCAGAGTCGGTCAATACACACACGAAAACATCACCAAAGGTGTATACAAGTCATAGTTTGGTCTATTAGGGCCATTATGGCAGTCAGAGGTTGAACTGCCTAAAGGCCTCACATCGACGATGTCAGGTATGCAAAAGTACGTGAAAATATCGATGCCCTGAAATGCAGCCCAGCGTATCAGAATCGGTTAATACACACACGAAAACATCACCAAAGGTGTACACAAGTCATAGTTTGGTCTATTATGGCCATTATGGCAGTCAGAGGTTGAACTGCCTAAAGGCCTCACATCGACGATGCCAGGTATGCAAAAGTACGTGAAAATTTCGATGTCCTGAAATGCAGCCCAGCGTATCAGAATCGGTTAATACACACACGAAAACATCACCAAAGGTGTATACAAGTCATAGTTTGGTCTATTAGGGCCATTATGGCAGTCAGAGGTTGAACTGCCTAAAGGCCTCACATCGACGATGCCAGGTATGCAAAAGTACGTGAAAATTTCGATGTCTCGAAGTTCTGCCCAGCGTATCAGAATCGGTCAATACACACACGAAAACATCACCAAAGGTGTATACAAGTCATATTTTGGTCTATTAGGGCCATTATGGCAGTCAGAGGTTGAACTGCCTAAAGGCCTCACATCGACGATGCCAGGTATGCAAAAGTACGTGAAAATTTCGATGTCTCGAAATTCTGCCCAGGGTATCAGAATCGGTCAATACACACACGAAAACATCACCAAAGGTGTATACAAGTCATAGTTTGGTCTATTATGGCCATTATGGCAGTCAGAGCTTGAACTGCCTAAAGACCTCACATCGACGATGCCAGGTATGCAAAAGTACGTGAAAATTTCGATGTCTCGAAGTTCTGCCCAGCGTATCAGAATCGGTCAATACACACACGAAAACATCACTAAAGGTGTATACAAGTCATAGTTTGGTCTATTAGGGCCATTATGGCAGTCAGAGGTTGAACTGCCTAAAGGCCTCACATCGACGATGCCAGGTATGCAAAAGTACGTGAAAATTTCGATGTCTCGAAATTCTGCCCAGCGTATCAGAATAGGTCAATACACACACGAAAACATCACCAAAGGTGTATACAAGTCATAGTTTGGTCTATTAGGGCCATTATGGCAGTCAGAGGTTGAACTGCCTAAAGGCCTCACATCGACGATGCCAGGTATGCAAAGGAACGTGAAAATGTCGATGTCTCGAAATTCTGCCCAGCGTATCAGAATCGGTCAATACACACACGAAAACATCACCAAAGGTGTATACAAGTACATAGTTACATACATAGTTTGGTATATTAGGGCCATTATGGCAGTCGGAGGTTGAACTGCCTAAAGGCCTCACATCGACGATGCCAGGTATGCAAAAGTACGTGAAAATTTCGATGTCTCGAAATTCTGCCCAGCGTATCAGAATCGGTCAATACACACACGAAAACATCACCAAAGGTGTATACAAGTCATATTTTGGTATATTAGGGCCATTATGGCAGTCGGAGGTTGAACTGCCTAAAGGCCTCACATCGACGATGCCAGGTATGCAAAAGTACGTGAAAATTTCGATGTCTCGAGATTTTGCCCAGCGTATCAGAATAGGTCAATACACACACGAAAACATCACCAATGGTGTATACAAGTCATAGTTTGGTCTATTAGGCCCATTATGGCAGTCAGAGGTTGAACTGCCTAAAGGCCTCACATCGACGATGCCAGCTATGCAAAAGTACGTGAAAATTTCGATGTCTCGAAATTCTGCCCAGCGTATCAGAATCGGGCAATACACACACGAAAACATCATCAAAGGTGTATACAAGTCATATTTTGGTCTATAAGGGCCATTATGGCAGTCAGAGGTTGAACTGCCTAAAGGCCTCACATCGACGATGCCAGGTATGCAAAAGTACGTGAAAATTTCGATGTCCTGAAATGCAGCCCAGCGCATCAGAATCGGTTAATACACACACGAAAACATCATCAAAGGTGTATACAAGTCATAGTTTGGTCTATTATGGCCATTATGGCAGTCAGAGGTTGAACTGCCTAAAGGCCTCACATCGACGATGCCAGGTATGCAAAAGTACGTGAAAATTTCGATGTCCTGAAATGCAGCCCAGCGTATCAGAATCGGTTAATACACACACGAAAACATCACCAAAGGTGTATACAAGTCATAGTTTGGTCTATTAGGGCCATTATGGCAGTCAGAGGTTGAAATGCCTAAAGGCCTCACTTCGACGATGCCAGGTATGCAAAAGTACGTGAAAATTTCGATGTCTCGAAATTCTGCCCAGCGTATCAGAATCGGTCAATACACACACGAAAACATCACCAAAAGTGTATACAAGTCATAGTTTGGTCTATTAGGGCCATTATGGCAGTCAGAGGTTGAACTGCCTAAAGGCCTCACATCGACGATGCCAGGTATGCAAAAGTACGTGAAAATTTCGATGTCCTGAAATGCAGCCCAGCGTATCAGAATCGGTTAATACACACACGAAAACATCATCAAAGGTGTATACAAGTCATAGTTTGGTCTATTAGGGCCATTATGGCAGTCAGAGGTTGAACTGCCTAAAGGCCTCGCATCGACGATGCCAGGTATGCAAAAGTACGTGAAAATTTCGATGTCCTGAAATTCTGCCCAGCGTATCAGAATCCGTTAATACACACACGAAAACATCACCAAAGGTGTATACAAGTCATAGTTTGGTCTATTAGGGCCATCATGGCAGTCAGAGGTTGAACTGCCTAAAGGCCTCACATCGACGAATTTCGATGTCTCGAAATTCTGCCCAGCGTATCAGAATCGGTCAATACACACACGAAAACATCACCAAAAGTGTATAAAAGTCATAGTTTGGTCTATTATGGCCATTATGGCAGTCAGAGGATGAACTGCCTAAACGCCTCACATCGACGATGCCAGGTATGCAAAAGTACGTGAAAATTTCGATGTCTCGAAATTCTGCCCAGCGTATCAGAATCGGTCAATACACACACGAAAACATCACCAAAAGTGTATACAAGTCATAGTTTGGTCTATTAGGGCCATTATGGCAGTCAGAGGTTGAACTGCCTAAAGGCCTCACATCGACGATGCCAGGTATGCAAAAGTACATGAAAATTTCGATGTCTCGAAATTCTGCCCAGCGTATCAGAATCGGTCAATGCACACACGAAAACATCATCAAAGGTGTATACAAGTCATAGTTTGGTCTATTAGGGCCATTATGGCAGTCAGAGGTTGAACTGCCTAAAGGCCTCGCATCGACGATGCCAGGTATGCAAAAGTACGTAGAAATTTCGATGTCTCGAAATTCTGCCCAGCGTATCAGAATCGGTCAATACACACACGAAAACTTCACGAAAGGTGTATACAAGTCATAGTTTGGTCTATTATGGCCATTATGGCAGTCAGAGGTTGAACTGCCTAAAGGCCTCACATCGACGATGACAGGTGTGCAAAAGTACGTGAAAATTTCGATGTCTCGAAATTTTGCCCAGCGTATCAGAATAGGTCAATACACAAACGAAAACATCACCAAAGGTGTATACAAGTCATAGTGTGGTCTATTATGGCAGTCAGAGGTTGAACTGCCTAAAGGCCTCACATCGACGATTCGATGTCTCGAAATTCTGCCCAGCGTATCAGAATCGGTCAATACACACACGAAAACATCACCAAAAGTGTATAAAAGTCATAGTTTGGTCTATTATGGCCATTATGGCAGTCAGAGGATGAACTGCCTAAAGGCCTCACATCGACGATGCCAGGTATGCAAAAGTACGTGAAAATTTCGATGTCCTGAAATGCAGCCCAGCGTATCAGAATCGGTTAATACACACACGAAAACATCATCAAAGGTGTATACAAGTCATAGTTTGGTCTATTAGGGCCATTATGGCAGTCAGAGGTTGAACTACCTAAAGGCCTCGCATCGACGATGCCAGGTATGCAAAAGTACGTGAAAATTTCGATGTCCTGAAATTCTGCCCAGCGTATCAGAATCCGTTAATACACACACGAAAACATCACCAAAGGTGTATACAAGTCATAGTTTGGTCTATTATGGCCATTATGGCAGTCAGAGGTTGAACTGCCTAAAGGCCTCACATCGACGATGCCAGGTATGCAAAAGTACGTAGAAATTTCGATGTCTCGAAATTCTGCCCAGCGTATCAGAATCGGTCAATACACACACGAAAACATCTTCAAAGGTGTATACAAGTCATAGTTTGGTCTATTATGGCCATTATGGCAGTCAGAGGTTGAACTGCCTAAAGGCCTCACATCGACGATGCCAGGTATGCAAAAGTAAGTGAAAATTTCGATGTCCTGAAATGCAGCCCAGCGTATCAGAATCGGTTAATACACACACGAAAACATCACCAAAGGTGTATACAAGTCATATTTTGGTCTATTATGGCCATTATGGCAGTCAGAGGTTGAACTGCCTAAAGGCCTCACATCGACGATGCCAGGTATGCAAAAGTACGTGAAAATTTCGATGTCTCGAAATTCTGCCCAGCGTATCAGAATCGGTCAATACACACACGAAAACATCACCAAAGGTGTACACAAGTCATATTTTGGTCTATTATGGCCATTATGGCAGTCAGAGGTTGAACTGCCTAAAGGCCTCACATCGACGATGCCAGGTATGCAAAAGTACGTGAAAATTTCGATGTCTCGAAATTCTGCCCAGCGTATCAGAATCGGTCAATACACACACGAAAACATCACCAAAGGTGTATACAAGTCATATTTTGGTCTATTATGGCCATTATGGCAGTCAGAGGTTGAACTGCCTAAAGGCCTCACATCGACGATGCCAGGTATGCAAAAGTACGTGAAAATTTCGATGTCCTGAAATGCAGCCCAGCGTATCAGAATCGGTTAATACACACACGAAAACATCATCAAAGGTGTATACAAGTCATAGTTTTGTCTATTATGGCCATTATGGCAGTCAGAGGTTGAACTGCCTAAAGGCCTCACATCGACGATGCCAGGTATGCAAAAGTACGTGAAAATTTCGATGTCTCGAAATTCTGTCCAGCGTATCAGAATCGGTCAATACACACACGAAAAGATCACCAAAGGTGTATACAAGTCATATTTTGGTCTATTAGGGCCATTATGGCAGTCAGAGGTTGAACTGCCTAAAGGCCTCACATCGACGATGCCAGGTATGCAAAAGTACGTGAAAATTTCGATGTCTCGAAATTCTGCCCAGCGTATCGGAATCGGTCAATACACACACAAAAACATCACCAAAGGTGTATACAAGTCATAGTTTGGTCTATTAGGGCCATTATGGCAGTCAGAGGTTGAACTGCCTAAAGGCCTCACATCGACGATGTATGCAAAAGTACGTGGAAATTTCGATGTCCTGAAATGCAGCCCAGCGTATCAGAATCGGTTAATACACACACGACACCAAAGGTGTATACAAGCAATAGTTTGGTCTATTAGGGCCATTATGGCAGTCAGAGGTTGAACTGCCTCAAGGCCTCACATCGACGATGTCAGGTATGCAAAAGTACGTGAAAATGTCGATGTCCTGAAATGCAGCCCAGCGTATCAGAATCGGTTAATACACACACGAAAACATCACCAAAGGTGTATACAAGTCATAGTTTGGTCTATTATGGCCATTATGGCAGTCAGAGGTTGAACTGCCTAAAGGCCTCACATCGACGTGAAAATTTCGATGTCTCGAAGTTCTGCCCAGCGTATCAGAATCGGTCAATACACACACGAAAACATCACCAAAGGTGTATACAATTCATAGTTTGGTCTATTAGGGCCATTATGGCAGTCAGAGGTTGAACTGCCTAAAGGCCTCACATCGACGATGCCAGGTATGCAAAAGTACGTGAAAATTTCGATGTCCTGAAATGCAGCCCAGCGTATCAGAATCGGTTAATACACACACGAAAACATCACCAAAGGTGTATACAAGTCATAGTTTGGTCTATTAGGGCCATTATGGCAGTCAGAGGTTGAACTGCCTAAAGGCCTCACATCGACGATGTATGCAAAAGTACGTGGAAATTTCGATGTCCTGAAATGCAGCCCAGCGTATCAGAATCGGTCAATACACACACGAAAACATCACCAAAGGTGTATACAAGTCATAGTTTGGTCTATTAGGGCCATTATGGCAGTCAGAGGTTGAACTGCCTAAAGGCCTCACATCGACGATGCCAGGTATGCAAAAGTACGTGAAAATTTCGATGTCCTGAAATGCAGCCCAGCGTATCAGAATCGGTCAATACACACACGAAAACATCACCAAAGGTGTATACAAGTCATAGTTTGGTCTATTATGGCCATTATGGCAGTCAGAGGTTGAACTGCCTAAAGGCCTCACATCGACGATGCCAGGTATGCAAAAGTACGTGAAAATTTCGATGTCCTGAAATGCAGCCCAGCGTATCAGAATCGGTCAATACACACACGAAAACATCACCAAAGGTGTATACAAGTCATAGTTTGGTCTATTAGGGCCATTATGGCAGTCAGAGGTTGAACTGCCTAAAGGCCTCACATCGACGATGCCAGGTATGCAAAAGTACGTGAAAATTTCGATGTCCTGAAATGCAGCCCAGCGTATCAGAATCGGTCAATACACACACGAAAACATCACCAAAGGTGTATACAAGTCATAGTTTGGTCTATTATGGCCATTATGGCAGTCAGAGGTTGAACTGCCTAAAGGCCTCACATCGACGATGCCAGGTATGCAAAAGTACGTGAAAATTTCGATGTCCTGAAATGCAGCCCAGCGTATCAGAATCGGTCAATACACACACGAAAACATCACCAAAGGTGTATACAAGTCATAGTTTGGTCTATTAGGGCCATTATGGCAGTCAGAGGTTGAACTGCCTAAAGGCCTCACATCGACGATGCCAGGTATGCAAAAGTACGTGAAAATTTCGATGTCCTGAAATGCAGCCCAGCGTATCAGAATCGGTCAATACACACACGAAAACATCACCAAAGGTGTATACAAGTCATAGTTTGGTCTATTATGGCCATTATGGCAGTCAGAGGTTGAACTGCCTAAAGGCCTCACATCGACGTGAAAATTTCGATGTCTCGAAGTTCTGCCCAGCGTATCAGAATCGGTCAATACACACACGAAAACATCACCAAAGGTGTATACAAGTCATAGTTTGGTCTATTAGGGCCATTATGGCAGTCAGAGGTTGAACTGCCTAAAGGCCTCACATCGACGATGCCAGGTATGCAAAAGTACGTAGAAATTTCGATGTCTCGAAATTCTGCCCAGCGTATCAGAATCGGTCAATACACACACGAAAACATCTTCAAAGGTGTATACAAGTCATATTTTGGTCTATTAGGGCCATTATGACGGTCAGAGGTTGAACTACCTAAAGGCCTCACATCGACGATGCCAGGTATACAAAAGTACGTGAAAATTTCGATGTCCTGAAATGCAGCCCAGCGTATCAGAATCGGTTAATACACACACGAAAACATCACCAAAGGTGTATACAAGTCATAGTTTGGTCTATTATGGCCATTATGGCAGTCAGAGGTTGAACTGCCTAAAGGCCTCACATCGGCGATGCCAGGTATGCAAAAGTACGTGAAAATGTCGATGTCCTGAAATGCAGCCCAGCGTATCAGAATCGGTTAATACACACACGAAAACTTCACGAAAGGTGTATACAAGTCATAGTTTGGTCTATTAGGGCCATTATGGCAGTCAGAGGTTGAACTGCCTAGAGGCCTTACATCGACGATGCCAGTATGCAAAAGTACGTGAAAATTTCGATGTCTCGAAATTCTGCTCAGCGTATTAGAATCGGTCAATACACCCACGAAAACATCACCAAAGGTGTATACAAGTCATAGTTTGGTCTATTAGGGCCATTATGGCAGTCAGAGGTTGAACTGGCTAAAGGCCTAACATCGACGATGCCAGGTATGCAAAAGTACGTGAAAATTTCGATGTCCTGAAATGCAGCCCAGCGTATCAGAATCGGTTAATACACACACGAAAATATCACCAAAGGTGTATACAAGTCACAGTTTGGTCTATTATGGCAGTCAGAGGTTGAACGGCCTAAAGGCCTCACATCGACGATGCCAGGTATGCAAAAGTACGTGAAAATTTCGATGTCCTGAAGTGCAGCCCAGCGTATCTGAATCGGTTAATACACACACGAAAACACCACCAAAGGTGTATACAAGTGATAGTTTGGTCTATTATGGCCATTATGGCAGTCAGAGGTTGAACTGCCTAAAGGCCTCACATCGACGATGCCAGGTATGCAAAAGTACGTGAAAATTTCGATGTCTCGAAGTTCTGCCTAGCGTATCAGAATCGGTCAATACACACACGAAAACAACAGCAAAGGTGTATACAAGTCATAGTTTGGTCTATTATGGCCATTATGGCAGTCAGAGCTTGAACTGCCTAAAGGCCTCACATCGACGATGCCAGGTATGCAAAAGTAAGTGAAAATTTCGATGTCTCGAAATTCTGCCCAGGGTATCAGAATCGGTCAATACACACACGAAAACATCACCAAAGGTGTATACAAGTCACAGTTTGGTCTATTAGGGCCATTATGGCAGTCAGAGGTTGAACTGCCTAAAGGCCTCACATCGACGATGCCAGGTATGCAAAAGTACGTGAAAATTTCGATGTCTCGAAATTCTGCCCAGCGTATCAGAATCGGTCAATACACACACGAAAACATCACCAAAGGTGTATACAAGTCATATTTTGGTCTATTAGGGCCATTATGGCAGTCAGAGGTTGAACTGCCTAAAGGCCTCACATCGACGATGCCAGGTATGCAAAAGTACGTGAAAATTTCGATGTCTCGAAATTCTGCCCAGCGTATCAGAGTCGGTCAATACAAACACGAAAACATCATCAAAGGTGTATACAAGTCATAGTTTGGTCTATTATGGCCATTATGGCAGTCAGAGGTCGAACTGCCTAAAGGCCTCACATCGACGATGCCAGGTATGCAAAAGTACGTGAAAATTTCGATGTCCTGAAATGCAGCCCAGCGTATCAGAATCGGTCAATACACACACGAAAACATCACCAAAGGTGTATACAAGTCATAGTTTGGTCTATTAGGGCCATTATGGCAGTCAGAGGTTGAACTGCCTAAAGGCCTCACATCGACGATGCCAGGTATGCAAAAGTACGTGAAAACTTCGATGTCTCGAAGTTCTGCCTAGCGTATCAGAATCGGTCAATACACACACGAAAGCATCACCAAAGGTGTACACAAGTCATAGTTTGGTCTATTATGGCCATTATGGCAGTCAGAGGTTGAACTGCCTAAAGGCCTCACATCGACGATGCCAGGTATGCAAAAGTACGTGAAAATTTCGATGTCTCGAGATTTTGCCCAGCGTATCAGAATAGGTCAATACACACACGAAAACATCACCAAAGGTGTATACAAGTCATAGTTTGGTCTGTTAGGGCCATTATGGCAGTCAGAGGTTGAACTGCCTAAAGGCCTCACATCGACGATGCCAGGTATGCGTACGTGAAAATTTCGATGTCCTGAAATGCAGCCCAGCGTATCAGAATCGGTTAATACACACACGAAAACATCACCAAAGGTGTACACAAGTCATAGTTTGGTCTATTAGGGCCATTATGGCAGTCAGAGGTTGAACTGCCTAAAGGCCTCACATCGACGATGCCAGGTATGCAAAAGTACGTGAAAATTTCGATGTCTCGAAATTCTGCCCAGCGTATCAGAATCGGTCAATACACACACGAAAACATCACCAAAGGTGTATACAAGTCATATTTTGGTCTATTAGGGCCATTATGGCAGTCAGAGGTTGAACTGCCTAAAGGCCTCACAGCGAAGATGCCAGGTATGCAAAAGTACGTGAAAATTTCGATATCCTGAAATGCAGCCCAGCGTATCAGAATCGGTTAATACACACACGAAAACATCACCAAAGGTGTATACAAGTCATAGTTTGGTCTATTAAGGCCATTATGGCAGTCAGAGGTTGAACTGCCTAAAGGCCTCACATCGACGATGCCAGGTATGCAAAAGTACGTGCAAATTTCGATGTCCTGAAATGCAGCCCAGCGTATCAGAATCGGTTAATACACACACGAAAACATCACCAAAGGTGTATACAAGTCATAGTGTGGTCTATTATGGCAGTCAGAGGTTGAACTACCTAAAGGCCTCACATCGACGATGCCAGGTATGCAAAAGTACGTGAAAATTTCGATGTCCTGAAATGCAGCCCAGCGTATCAGAATCGGTTAATACACACACGAAAACATCACCAAAGGTGTATACAAGTCATATTTTGGTCTATTAGGGCCATTATGGCAGTCAGAGGTTGAACTGCCTAAAGGCCTCACATCGACGATGGCAGGTATGCAAAAGTACGTGAACATTTCGATGTCCTGAAATGCAGCCCAGCGTATCAGAATCGGTTAATACACACACGAAAACATCACCAAAGGTGTATACAAGTCATAGATTGGTCTATTAGGGCCATTATGGCAGTCAGAGGTTGAACTGCCTAAAGGCCTCACATTGACGATGCCAGGTGTGCAAAAGTACGTGAAAATTTCGATGTCTCGAAATTCTGCCCAGCGTATCAGAATCGGTCAATACACACACGAAAACATCACCAAAGGTGTATACAAGTCATAGTTTGGTCTATTAGGGCCATTATGGCAGTCAGAGGTTGAACTGCCTAAAGGCCTCACATCGACGTGAAAATTTCGATGTCTCGAAGTTCTGCCCAGCGTATCAGAATCGGTCAGTACCCACACGAAAACATCACCAAAGGTGTATACAAGTCATAGTTTGGTCTATTAGGGCCATTATGGCAGTCAGAGGTTGAACTGCCTAAAGGCCTCACATCGACGATGCCAGGTATGCAAAAGTACGTAGAAATTTCGATGTCTCGAAATTCTGCCCAGCGTATCAGAATCGGTCAATACACACACGAAAACATCTTCAAAGGTGTATACAAGTCATAGTTTGGTCTATTATGGCCATTATGGCAGTCAGAGGTTGAACTGCCTAAAGGCCTCACATCGGCGATGCCAGGTATGCAAAAGTACGTGAAAATTTCGATGTCCTGAAATGCAGCCCAGCGTATCAGAATCGGTTAATACACACACGAAAACTTCACGAAAGGTGTATACAAGTCATAGTTTGGTCTATTAGGGCCATTATGGCAGTCAGAGGTTGAACTGCCTAAAGGCCTCACAGCGAAGATGCCAGGTATGCAAAAGTACGTGAAAATTTCGATGTCTCGAAATTCTGCCCAGCGTATCAGAATCGGTCAATACACACACGAAAACATCACCAAAGGTGTATACAAGTCATAGTTTGGTCTATTACGGCCATTATGGCAGTCAGAGGTTGAACTGCCTAAAGGCCTCACATCGACGATGCCAGGTATGCAAAAGTACGTGAAAATTTCGATGTCCTGAAATGCAGCCCAGCGTATCAGAATCGGTTAATACACACACGAAAACATCACCAAAGGTGTATACAAGTCATAGTTTGGTCTATTAGGGCAATTATGGCAGTCAGAGGTTGAACTGCCTAAAGGCCTCACATCGACGATGCCAGGTATGCAAAAGTACGTGAAAATTTCGATGTCTCGAAATTCTGCCCAGCGTATCAGAATCGGTCAATACACACACGCTGGGCAGAATTTCGAGACATCGAAATGTTCACGTACTTTTGCATACCTGGCATCGTCGATGTGAGGCCTTTAGGCAGTTCAACCTCTGACTGCCATAATGGCCATAATAGACCAAACTATGACTTGTATACACCTTTGGTGATGTTTTCGTGTGTGTATTAACCGATTCTGATACGCTGGGCAGAATTTCGAGACATCGAATCGTCGATGTGAGGCCTTTAGGCAGTTCAACCTCTGACTGCCATAATGGCCCTAATAGACCAAACTATGACTTGTATACACCTTTGGTGATGTTTTCGTGTGTGTATTGACCGATTCTGATACTCTAGGCAGAACTTCGAGACATCGAAATTTTCACGTACTTTTGCATACCTGGCATCGTCGATGTGAGGCCTTTAGGCAGTTCCACCTCTGACTGCCATAATGGCCCTAATAGACCAAACTATGACTTATATACACCTCTGGTGATGTTTTCGTGTGTGTATTAACCGATTCTGATACGCTGGGCTGCATTTCAGGACATCGATGTGAGGCCTTTAGGCAGTTCAACCTCTGACTGCCATAATGGGCCTAATAGACCAAACTATGACTTGTATACACCATTGGTGATGTTTTCGTGTGTGTATTGACCTATTCTGATACGCTGGGCAAAATCTCGAGACATCGAAATTTTCACGTACTTTTGCATACCTGGCATCGTCGATGTGAGGCCTTTAGGCAGTTCAACCTCCGACTGCCATAATGGCCCTAATATACCAAAATATGACTTGTATACACCTTTGGTGATGTTTTCGTGTGTGTATTGACCGATTCTGATACGCTGGGCAGAATTTCGAGACATCGAAATTTTCACGTACTTTTGCATACCTGGCATCGTCGATGTGAGGCCTTTAGGCAGTTCAACCTCCGACTGCCATAATGGCCCTAATATACCAAACTATGACTTGTATACACCTTTGGTGATGTTTTCGTGTGTGTATTGACCTATTCTGATACGCTGGGCTGCATTTCAGGGCATCGATATTTTCACGTACTTTTGCATACCTGACATCGTCGATGTGAGGCCATTAGGCAGTTCAACCTCTGACTGCCATAATGGCCCTAATAGACCAAACTATGACTTGTATACACCTTTGGTGATGTTTTCGTGTGTGTATTAACCGATTCTGATACGCTGGGCAGAATTTCGAGATATCGAAATTTTCACGTACTTTTGCATACCTGGCATCGTCGATGTGAGGCCTTTAGGCAGTTCAACCTCTGACTGCCATAATGGCCATAATAGACCTAACTATGACTTGTATACACCTTTGGTGATGTTTTCGTGTGTGTATTGACCGATTCTGATACGCTGGGCTGCATTTCAGGACATCGAAATTTTCACGTACTTTTGCATACCTGGCATCGTCGATGTGAGGCCTTTAGGCAGTTCAACCTCTGACTGCCATAATGGCCCTAATAGACCAAACTATGACTTGTATATACCTTTGGTGGTGTTTTCGTCTGTGTATTAACCGATTCTGATACGCTGGGCTGCATTTCAGGACATCGAAATTTGCACGTACTTTTGCATACCTGGCATCGTCGATGTGAGGCCTTTAGGCAGTTCAACCTCTGACTGCCATAATGGCCCTAATAGACCAAAATATGACTTGTATACACCTTTGATGATGTTTTCGTGTGTGTATTGACCGATTCTGATACGCTGGGCAGAATTTCGAGACATCGAAATTTTCACGTACTTTTGCATACCTGGCATCGTCGATGTGAGGCCTTTAGGCAGTTCAACCTCTGACTGCCATAATGGCCATAATAGACCAAACTATGACTTGTATACACCTTTGGTGGTGTTTTCGTGTGTGTGTTAACCGATTCAGATACGCTGGGCTGCACTTCAGGACATCGAAATTTTCACGTACTTTTGCATACCTGGCATCGTCGATGTGAGGCCTTTAGGCCGTTCAACCTCTGACTACCATAATGGCCATAATAGACCAAACTATGACTTGTATACACCTTTGGTGGTGTTTTCGTGTGTGTATTAACCGATTCAGATACGCTGGGCTGCATTTCAGGACATCGAAATTTTCACGTACTTTTGCATACCTGGCATCGTCGATGTGAGGCCTTTAGGCCGTTCAACCTCTGACTGCCATAATAGACCACACTATGACTTGTATACACCTTTGGTGATGTTTTCGAGTGTGTATTAACCGATTTTGATACGCTGGGCTGCATTTCAGGACATCGAAATTTTCACGTACTTTTGCATACCTGGCATCGTCGATGTGAGGCCTTTAGGCAGTTGAACCTCTGACTGCCATAATGGCCCTAATAGACCAAACTATGGCTTGTATACACCTTTGGTAGTATTTTCGTGTGTGTATTAACCGATTCTGATACGCTGGGCTGCATTTCAGGACATCGAAATTTTCACGTACTTTTGCATACCTGGCATCGTCGATGTGAGGCCTTTAGGCAGTTCAACCTCTGACTGCCATAATGGCCCTAATAGACCAAACTATGACTTGTATACACCTTTGGTGATGTTTTCGTGTGTGTATTAACCGATTCTGATACGCTGGGCTGCATTTCAGGACATCGAAATTTTCACTTACTTTTGCATACCTGGCATCGTCGATGTGAGGCCTTTAGGCAGTTCAACCTCTGACTGCCATAATGGCCATAATAGACCAAACTATGACTTGCATACACCTTTGGTGATGTTTTCGTGTGTGTATTGACCGATTCTGATACGCTGGGCAGAATTTCGAGACATCGAAATTTTCACGTACTTTTGCATACCTGGCATCGTCGATGTGAGGCCATTAGGCAGTTCAACCTCTGGCTGCCATAATGGCCCTAATAGACCAAAATATGACTTGTATACACCTTTGATGATGTTTTCGTGTGTGTATTGACCGATTCTGATACGCTGGGCAGAATTTCGAGACATCGAAATTTTCACGTACTTTTGCATACCTGGCATCGTCAATGTGAGGCCTTTTGGCAGTTCAACCTCTGACTGCCATAATGGCCCTAATAGACCAAACTATGGCTTGTATACACCTTTGGTAGTATTTTCGTGTGTGTATTAACCGATTCTGATACGCTGGGCTGCATTTCATTACATCGAAATTTTCACGTACTTTTGCATACCTGGCATCGTCGATGTGAGGCCTTTAGGCAGTTCAACCTCTGACTGCCATAATGGCCCTAATAGACCAAACTGTGACTTGTATACACCTTTGATGATGTTTTCGTGTGTGTATTAACCGATTCTGATACGCTGGGCTGCATTTCAGGACATCGAAATTTTCACGTACTTTTGCATACCTGGCATCGTCGATGTGAGGCCTTTAGGCAGTTCAACCTCTGACTGCCATAATGGCCCTAATAGAATAAACTATGACTTGTATACAACTTTGGTGATGTTTTCGTGTGTGTATTGACCGATTCTGATAGGCTGGGCAGAATTTCGAGACATCGAAATTTTCACGTACTTTTGCATACCTGGCATCGTCGATGTGAGGCCTTTAGGCAGTTCAACCTCTGACTGCCATAATGGCCCTAATAGACCAAACTATGACTTGTATACACCTTTGGTGATGTTTTCGTGTGTGTATTGACCGATTCTGATACCCTGGGCAGAATTTCGAGACATCGAAATTTTCACTTACTTTTGCATACCTGGCATCGTCGATGTGAGGCCTTTAGGCAGTTCAAGCTAATAGACCAAACTATGACTTGTATACACCTTTGCTGTTGTTTTCGTGTGTGTATTGACCGCTTCTGATACGCTAGGCAGAACTTCGAGACATCGAAATTTTCACGTACTTTTGCATACCTGGCATCGTCGATGTGAGGCCTTTAGGCAGTTCAACCTCTGACTGCCATAATGGCCCTAATAGACCAAACTGTGACTTGTATACAACTTTAGTGATGTTTTCGAAATTTTCACGTACTTTTGCATACCTGGCATCGTCGATGTGAGGCCTTTAGGCAGTTCAACCTCTGACTGCCATAATGGCCCTAATAGACCAAATTATGACTTGTATACATACACCTTTGGTGGTGTTTTCGTCTGTGTATTAACCGATTCTGATACGCTGGGCTGCATTTCAGGACATCGAAATTTGCACGTACTTTTGCATACCTGGCATCGTCGATGTGAGGCCTTTAGGCAGTTCAACCTCTGACTGCCATAATGGCCCTAATAGACCAAAATATGACTAGTATACACCTTTGGTGATGTTTTCGTGTGTGTATTGACCGATTCTGATACGCTGGGCAGAATTTCGAGACATCTAAATTTTCACGTACTTTTGCATAAGTGGCATCGTCGATGTGAGGCCTTTAGGCAGTTCAACCTCTGACTGCCATAATGGCCCTAATAGACCAAACTATGACTTGTATACACCTTTGGTGATGTTTTCGTGTGTGTATTGACCGATTCTGATACGCTGGGCAGAATTTCGAGACATCGAAATTTTCACGTACTTTTGCATACCTGGCATCGTCGATGTGAGGCCTTTAGGCAGTTCAACCTCTGACTGCCATAATGGCCCTAATAGACCAAACTATGACTTGTATACACCTTTGGTGATGTTTTCGTGTGTGTATTGACCTATTCTGATACGCTGGGCAGAATTTCTAGACATCGAAATTTTCACGTACTTTTGCATACCTGGCATCGTCGATGTGAGGCCTTTAGGCAGTTCAACCTCTGACTGCCCATAATGGCCCTAATAGAGC
Source organism: Eristalis tenax (assembly GCA_905231855.2). Classification (NCBI taxonomy): domain Eukaryota; kingdom Metazoa; phylum Arthropoda; class Insecta; order Diptera; family Syrphidae; genus Eristalis; species Eristalis tenax. The sequence continues at coordinate 46,979,231 of HG993126.1, read as the reverse complement.
AAACTATGACTTGTATACACCTTTGGTGATGTTTTCGTGTGTGTATTGACCGATTCTGATACGCTGGGCAGAATTTCGAGACATCTAAATTTGCACGTACTTTTGCATACCTGGCATCGTCGATGTGAGGCCTTTAGGCAGTTCAACCTCTGACTGCCATAATGGCCCTAATAGACCAAACTATGACTTGTATACACCTTTGGTGATGTTTTCGTGTGTGTATTGACCGATTCTGATACGCTGGGCAGAATTTCGAGACATCGAAATTTTCACGTACTTTTGCATACCTGGCATCGTCGATGTGAGGCCTGTAGGCAGTTCAACCTCTGACTGCCATAATGGCCATAATAGACCAAACTATGACTTGTATACACCTTTGGTGATGTTTTCGTGTGTGTATTGACCGATTCTGATACGCTGGGCTGCATTTCAGGACATCGAAATTTTCACGTACTTTTGCATACCTGGCATCGTCGATGTGAGGCCTTTAGGCAGTTCAACCTCTGACTGCCATAATGGCCCCTAATAGACCAAACTATGACTTGTATACACCTTTGGTGATGTTTTCGTGTGTGTATTGACCGATTCTGATACGCTGGGCAGAATTTCGAGACATCGAAATTTCTACGTACTTTTGCATACCTGGCATCGTCGATGTGAGGCCTTTAGGCAGTTCAACCTCTGACTGCCATAATGGCCCTAATAGACCAAACTATTGCTTGTATACACCTTTGGTTAAGTTGTCGTGTGTGTATTAACCGATTCTGATACGCTGGACTGCATTTCAGGACATCGAAATTCTCACGTACCTTTACACACCTGGCATCGTCAATGTGAGGCCTTTAGGCAGTTCAACCTCTGACTGCCATAATGGCCATAATAGACCAAACTATGACTTGTATACACCTTTGGTGATGTTTTCGTGTGTGTATTAACGATTCTGATACGCTGGGCAGAACTTCGAGACATCGAAATTTTCACGTCGATGTGAGGCCTTTAGGCAGTTCAACCTCTGACTGCCATAATGACCCTAATAGAGTAAAATATGACTTGTATACACCTTTGGTGATGTTTTTCGTGTGTGTATTAACCGATTCTGATACGCTGGGCTGCATTTCAGGACATCGAAATTTTCACGTACTTTTGCATACCTGGCATCGTCGATGTGAGGCCTTTAGGCAGTTCGATCTCTGACTGCCATAATGGCCATAATAGACCAAACTATGACTTGTGTACACCTTTGGTGATGTTTTCGTGTGTGTATTAACCGATTCTGATACGCTGGGCAGAATTTCGAGACATCGAAATTTTCACGTACTTTTGCATACCTGGCATCGTCGATGTGAGGCCTTTAGGCAGTTCAACCTCTGACTGCCATAATGACCATAATAGACCTAACTATGACTTGTATACACCTTTGGTGATGTTTTCGTGTGTGTATTGACCGATTCTGATACGCTGGGCTGCATTTCAGGACATCGAAATTTTCACGTACTTTTGCACACCTGGCATCGTCGATGTGAGGCCTTTAGGCAGTTCAACCTCTGACTGCCATAATGGCCATAATAGACCAAACTATGACTTGTGTACACCTTTGGTGATGTTTTCGTGTGTGTATTAACCGATTGTGATACGCTGGGCAGAATTTCGAGACATCGAAATTTTCGCGTACTTTTGCATACCTGGCATCGTCGATGTGAGGCCTTTAGGCATTTCCATCTCTGACTGCCATAATGACCCTAATAGACTAAAATATGACTTGTATACACCTTTGGTGATGTTTTCGTGTGTGTATTAACCGATTCTGATACGCTGGGCTGCATTTCAGGACATCGAAATTTTCACGTACTTTTGCATACCTGGCATCGTCGATGTGAGGCCTTTAGGCAGTTCGACCTCTGACTGCCATAATGGCCATAATAGACCAAACTATGACTTGTATACACCTTTGATGATGTTTTCGTGTGTGTATTGACCGATTCTGATACGCTGGGCAGAATTTCGAGACATCGAAATTTTCACGTACTTTTGCATACCTGGCATCGTCGATGTGAGGCCTTTAGGCAGTTCAACCTCTGACTGCCATAATGGCCCTAATAGACCAAACTATGACTTGTATACACCTTTAGTGATGTTTTCGTGTGTGTATTGACCGATTCTGATACGCTGGGCAGAACTTCGAGACATCGAAATTTTCACGTACTTTTGCATACCTGGCATCGTCGATGTGAGGTCTTTAGGCAGTTCAAGCTCTGACTGCCATAATGGCCATAATAGACCAAACTATGACTTGTATACACCTTTGGTGATGTTTTCGTGTGTGTATTGACCGATTCTGATACCCTGGGCAGAATTTCGAGACATCGAAATTTTCACTTACTTTTGCATACCTGGCATCGTCGATGTGAGGCCTTTAGGCAGTTCAAGCTCTGACTGCCATAATGGCCATAATAGACCAAACTATGACTTGTATACACTTTTGGTGATGTTTTCGTGTGTGTATTAACCGATTCTGATACGCTGGGCAGAATTTCGAGACATCGAAATTTTCACGTACTTTTGCATACCTGGCATCGTCGATGTGAGGCCTTTAGGCAGTTCAACCTCTGACTGCCATAATGGCCCTAATAGACCAAACTATGACTTGTATACACCTTTGGTGATGTTTTCGTGTGTGTATTGACCGATTCTGATACGCTGGGCAGAATTTCGAGACATCGAAATTTTCACGTCGATGTGAGGCCTTTAGGCAGTTCAACCTCTGACTACCATAATGGCCCTAATAGACCAAACTATGACTTGTATATACCTGGCATCGTCTATGTGAGGCCTTTACGCAGTTCAACCTCTGACTGCCATAATGGCCCTAATAGACCAAACTATGGCTTGTATACACCTTTGGTAGTATTTTCGTGTGTGTATTAACCGATTCTGATACGCTGGGCTGCATTTCATTACATCGAAATTTTCACGTACTTTTGCATACCTGGCATCGTCAATGTGAGGCCTTTTGGCAGTTCAACCTCTGACTGCCATAATGGCCCTAATAGACCAAACTATGGCTTGTATACACCTTTGGTAGTATTTTCGTGTGTGTATTAACCGATTCTGATACGCTGGGCTGCATTTCATTACATCGAAATTTTCACGTACTTTTGCATACCTGGCATCGTCGATGTGAGGCCTTTAGGCAGTTCAACCTCTGACTGCCATAATGGCCCTAATAGACCAAACTGTGACTTGTATACACCTTTGATGATGTTTTCGTGTGTGTATTAACCGATTCTGATACGCTGGGCTGCATTTCAGGACATCGAAATTTTCACGTACTTTTGCATACCTGGCATCGTCGATGTGAGGCCTTTAGGCAGTTCAACCTCTGACTGCCATAATGGCCCTAATAGAATAAACTATGACTTGTATACAACTTTGGTGATGTTTTCGTGTGTGTATTGACCGATTCTGATAGGCTGGGCAGAATTTCGAGACATCGAAATTTTCACGTACTTTTGCATACCTGGCATCGTCGATGTGAGGCCTTTAGGCAGTTCAACCTCTGACTGCCATAATGGCCCTAATAGACCAAACTATGACTTGTATACACCTTTGGTGATGTTTTCGTGTGTGTATTGACCGATTCTGATACCCTGGGCAGAATTTCGAGACATCGAAATTTTCACTTACTTTTGCATACCTGGCATCGTCGATGTGAGGCCTTTAGGCAGTTCAAGCTAATAGACCAAACTATGACTTGTATACACCTTTGCTGTTGTTTTCGTGTGTGTATTGACCGCTTCTGATACGCTAGGCAGAACTTCGAGACATCGAAATTTTCACGTACTTTTGCATACCTGGCATCGTCGATGTGAGGCCTTTAGGCAGTTCAACCTCTGACTGCCATAATGGCCCTAATAGACCAAACTGTGACTTGTATACAACTTTAGTGATGTTTTCGAAATTTTCACGTACTTTTGCATACCTGGCATCGTCGATGTGAGGCCTTTAGGCAGTTCAACCTCTGACTGCCATAATGGCCCTAATAGACCAAATTATGACTTGTATACATACACCTTTGGTGGTGTTTTCGTCTGTGTATTAACCGATTCTGATACGCTGGGCTGCATTTCAGGACATCGAAATTTGCACGTACTTTTGCATACATGGCATCGTCGATGTGAGGCCTTTAGGCAGTTCAACCTCTGACTGCCATAATGGCCCTAATAGACCAAAATATGACTAGTATACACCTTTGGTGATGTTTTCGTGTGTGTATTGACCGATTCTGATACGCTGGGCAGAATTTCGAGACATCTAAATTTTCACGTACTTTTGCATAAGTGGCATCGTCGATGTGAGGCCTTTAGGCAGTTCAACCTCTGACTGCCATAATGGCCCTAATAGACCAAACTATGACTTGTATACACCTTTGGTGATGTTTTCGTGTGTGTATTGACCGATTCTGATACGCTGGGCAGAATTTCGAGACATCGAAATTTTCACGTACTTTTGCATACCTGGCATCGTCGATGTGAGGCCTTTAGGCAGTTCAACCTCTGACTGCCATAATGGCCCTAATAGACCAAACTATGACTTGTATACACCTTTGGTGATGTTTTCGTGTGTGTATTGACCTATTCTGATACGCTGGGCAGAATTTCTAGACATCGAAATTTTCACGTACTTTTGCATACCTGGCATCGTCGATGTGAGGCCTTTAGGCAGTTCAACCTCTGACTGCCATAATGGCCCTAATAGAGCAAACTATGACTTGTATACACCTTTGGTGATGTTTTCGTGTGTGTATTGACCGATTCTGATACGCTGGGCAGAATTTCGAGACATCTAAATTTGCACGTACTTTTGCATACCTGGCATCGTCGATGTGAGGCCTTTAGGCAGTTCAACCTCTGACTGCCATAATGGCCCTAATAGACCAAACTATGACTTGTATACACCTTTGGTGATGTTTTCGTGTGTGTATTGACCGATTCTGATACGCTGGGCAGAATTTCGAGACATCGAAATTTTCACGTACTTTTGCATACCTGGCATCGTCGATGTGAGGCCTGTAGGCAGTTCAACCTCTGACTGCCATAATGGCCATAATAGACCAAACTATGACTTGTATACACCTTTGGTGATGTTTTCGTGTGTGTATTGACCGATTCTGATACGCTGGGCTGCATTTCAGGACATCGAAATTTTCACGTACTTTTGCATACCTGGCATCGTCGATGTGAGGCCTTTAGGCAGTTCAACCTCTGACTGCCATAATGGCCCTAATAGACCAAACTATGACTTGTATACACCTTTGGTGATGTTTTCGTGTGTGTATTGACCGATTCTGATACGCTGGGCAGAATTTCGAGACATCGAAATTTCTACGTACTTTTGCATACCTGGCATCGTCGATGTGAGGCCTTTAGGCAGTTCAACCTCTGACTGCCATAATGGCCCTAATAGACCAAACTATTGCTTGTATACACCTTTGGTTAAGTTGTCGTGTGTGTATTAACCGATTCTGATACGCTGGACTGCATTTCAGGACATCGAAATTCTCACGTACCTTTACACACCTGGCATCGTCAATGTGAGGCCTTTAGGCAGTTCAACCTCTGACTGCCATAATGGCCATAATAGACCAAACTATGACTTGTATACACCTTTGGTGATGTTTTCGTGTGTGTATTAACCGATTCTGATACGCTGGGCAGAACTTCGAGACATCGAAATTTTCACGTCGATGTGAGGCCTTTAGGCAGTTCAACCTCTGACTGCCATAATGACCCTAATAGAGTAAAATATGACTTGTATACACCTTTGGTGATGTTTTCGTGTGTGTATTAACCGATTCTGATACGCTGGGCTGCATTTCAGGACATCGAAATTTTCACGTACTTTTGCATACCTGGCATCGTCGATGTGAGGCCTTTAGGCAGTTCGATCTCTGACTGCCATAATGGCCATAATAGACCAAACTATGACTTGTGTACACCTTTGGTGATGTTTTCGTGTGTGTATTAACCGATTCTGATACGCTGGGCAGAATTTCGAGACATCGAAATTTTCACGTACTTTTGCATACCTGGCATCGTCGATGTGAGGCCTTTAGGCAGTTCAACCTCTGACTGCCATAATGACCATAATAGACCTAACTATGACTTGTATACACCTTTGGTGATGTTTTCGTGTGTGTATTGACCGATTCTGATACGCTGGGCTGCATTTCAGGACATCGAAATTTTCACGTACTTTTGCACACCTGGCATCGTCGATGTGAGGCCTTTAGGCAGTTCAACCTCTGACTGCCATAATGGCCATAATAGACCAAACTATGACTTGTGTACACCTTTGGTGATGTTTTCGTGTGTGTATTAACCGATTGTGATACGCTGGGCAGAATTTCGAGACATCGAAATTTTCGCGTACTTTTGCATACCTGGCATCGTCGATGTGAGGCCTTTAGGCATTTCCATCTCTGACTGCCATAATGACCCTAATAGACTAAAATATGACTTGTATACACCTTTGGTGATGTTTTCGTGTGTGTATTAACCGATTCTGATACGCTGGGCTGCATTTCAGGACATCGAAATTTTCACGTACTTTTGCATACCTGGCATCGTCGATGTGAGGCCTTTAGGCAGTTCGACCTCTGACTGCCATAATGGCCATAATAGACCAAACTATGACTTGTATACACCTTTGATGATGTTTTCGTGTGTGTATTGACCGATTCTGATACGCTGGGCAGAATTTCGAGACATCGAAATTTTCACGTACTTTTGCATACCTGGCATCGTCGATGTGAGGCCTTTAGGCAGTTCAACCTCTGACTGCCATAATGGCCCTAATAGACCAAACTATGACTTGTATACACCTTTAGTGATGTTTTCGTGTGTGTATTGACCGATTCTGATACGCTGGGCAGAACTTCGAGACATCGAAATTTTCACGTACTTTTGCATACCTGGCATCGTCGATGTGAGGTCTTTAGGCAGTTCAAGCTCTGACTGCCATAATGGCCATAATAGACCAAACTATGACTTGTATACACCTTTGGTGATGTTTTCGTGTGTGTATTGACCGATTCTGATACCCTGGGCAGAATTTCGAGACATCGAAATTTTCACTTACTTTTGCATACCTGGCATCGTCGATGTGAGGCCTTTAGGCAGTTCAAGCTCTGACTGCCATAATGGCCATAATAGACCAAACTATGACTTGTATACACTTTTGGTGATGTTTTCGTGTGTGTATTAACCGATTCTGATACGCTGGGCAGAATTTCGAGACATCGAAATTTTCACGTACTTTTGCATACCTGGCATCGTCGATGTGAGGCCTTTAGGCAGTTCAACCTCTGACTGCCATAATGGCCCTAATAGACCAAACTATGACTTGTATACACCTTTGGTGATGTTTTCGTGTGTGTATTGACCGATTCTGATACGCTGGGCAGAATTTCGAGACATCGAAATTTTCACGTCGATGTGAGGCCTTTAGGCAGTTCAACCTCTGACTACCATAATGGCCCTAATAGACCAAACTATGACTTGTATATACCTGGCATCGTCTATGTGAGGCCTTTACGCAGTTCAACCTCTGACTGCCATAATGGCCCTAATAGACCAAACTATGACTTGTATACACCTTTGGTGATGTTTTCGTGTGTGTGTTAACCGATTCTGATACGCTGGGCTGCATTTCAGGACATCGAAATTTTCACGTACTTTTGCATACCTGGCATCGTCGATGTGAGGCCTTTAGGTAGTTCAACCTCTGACTGCCATAATAGACCACACTATGACTTGTATACACCTTTGGTGATGTTTTCGTGTGTGTATTAACCGATTCTGATACGCTGGGCTGCATTTCAGGACATCGAAATTTGCACGTACTTTTGCATACCTGGCATCGTCGATGTGAGGCTTTTAGGCAGTTCAACCTCTGACTGCCATAATGGCCTTAATAGACCAAACTATGACTTGTATACACCTTTGGTGATGTTTTCGTGTGTGTATTAACCGATTCTGATACGCTGGGCTGCATTTCAGGATATCGAAATTTTCACGTACTTTTGCATACCTGGCATCGTCGATGTGAGGCCTTTAGGCAGTTCAACCTCTGACTGCCATAATGGCCCTAATTGACCAAACTGTGACTTGTATACAACTTTAGTGATGTTTTCGAAATTTTCACGTACTTTTGCATACCTGGCATCGTCGATGTGAGGCCTTTAGGCAGTTCAACCTCTGACTGCCATAATGGCCCTAATAGACCAAACTATGACTTGTATACACCTTTGGTGATGTTTTCGTGTGTGTATTGACCGATTCTGATACGCTAGGCAGAACTTCGAGACATCGAAATTTTCACGTACTTTTGCATACCTGGCATCGTCGATGTGAGGCCTTTAGGCAGTTCAACCTCTGACTGCCATAATGGCCATAATAGACCAAACTATGACTTGTATACACCTTTGGTGATGTTTTCGTGTGTGTATTGACCGATTCTGATACGCTGGACAGAATTTCGAGACATCGAAATTTTCACGTACTTTTGCATACCTGGCATCGTCGATGTGAGGCCTTTAGGCAGTTCAACCTCTGACTGCCATAATGGCCATAATAGACCAAACTATGACTTGTATACACCTTTGATGATGTTTTCGTGTGTGTATTGACCGATTCCGATACGCTGGGCAGAATTTCGAGACATCGAAATTTTCACGTACTTTTGCATACCTGGCATCGTCGATGTGAGGCCTTTAGGCAGTTCAACCTCTGACTGCCATAATGGCCCTAATAGACCAAACTATGACTTGTATACACATTTGGTGATGTTTTCGTGTGTGTATTAACCGATTCTGATACGCTGGGCTGCATTTCAGGACATCGAAATTTTCACTTACTTTTGCATACCTGGCATCGTCGATGTGAGGCCTTTAGGCAGTTCAACCTCTGACTGCCATAATGGCCATAATAGACCAAACTATGACTTGTATACACCTTTGGTGATGTTTTCGTGTGTGTATTGACCGATTCTGATACGCTGGGCAGAATTTCGAGACATCGAAATTTTCACGTACTTTTGCATACCTGGCATCGTCGATGTGAGGCCTTTAGGCAGTTCAACCTCTGACTGCCATAATGGCCCTAATAGACCAAACTATGACTTGTATACACCTTTGGTGATGTTTTCGTGTGTGTATTAACCGATTCTGATACGCTGGGCTGCATTTCAGGACATCGAAATTTTCACTTACTTTTGCATACCTGGCATCGTCGATGTGAGGCCTTTAGGCAGTTCAACCTCTGACTGCCATAATGGCCATAATAGACCAAACTATGACTTGTATACACCTTTGAAGATGTTTTCGTGTGTGTATTGACCGATTCTGATACGCTGGGCAGAATTTCGAGACATCGAAATTTCTACGTACTTTTGCATACCTGGCATCGTCGATGTGAGGCCTTTAGGCAGTTCAACCTCTGACTGCCATAATGGCCCTAATAGACCAAACTATTGCTTGTATACACCTTTGGTGAAGTTGTCGTGTGTGTATTAACCGATTCTGATACGCTGGACTGCATTTCAGGACATCGAAATTCTCACGTACCTTTGCACACCTGGCATCGTCAATGTGAGGCCTTTAGGCAGTTCAACTATGACTTGTATACACCTCTGGTGATGCTTTCGTGTGTGTATTAACCGATTCTGATACGCTGGGCAGAATTTCGAGACATCGAAATTTTCACGTACTTTTGCATACCTGGCATCGTCGATGTGAGGCCTTTAGGCAGTTCAACCTCTGACTGCCATAATGCCCCTAATACACCAGACTATGGCTTGTATACACCTTGGGTGGTGTTTTTGTGTGTGTATTAATCGATTCCGATACGCTGGGCTGCATTTCAGGACATCGACATTTTAACGTACTTTTGTATACCTGGCATCGTCGATGTGAGGCCTTTAGGCAGTTCAACCTCTGACTGCCATAATGGCCATAATAGACCAAACTATGACTTGTATACACCTTTGGTGATGTTTTCGTGTGTGTATTAACCGATTCTGATACGCTGGGCAGAATTTCGAGACATCGAATCGTCGATGTGAGGCCTTTAGGCAGTTCAACCTCTGACTGCCATAATGGCCCTAATAGACCAAACTATGACTTGTATACACCTTTGGTGATGTTTTTGTGTGTGTATTGACCGATTCCGATACGCTGGGCAGAATTTCGAGACATCGAAATTTTCACGTACTTTTGCATACCTGGCATCGTCGATGTGAGGCCTTTAGGCAGTTCAACCTCTGACTACCATAATGGCCATAATAGACCAAACTATGACTTGTATACACCTTTGGTGGTGTTTTCGTCTGTGTATTAACCGATTCTGATACGCTGGGCTGCATTTCAGGACATCGAAATTTGCACGTACTTTTGCATACCTGGCATCGTCGATGTGAGGCCTTTAGGCAGTTCAACCTCTGACTACCATAATGGCCATAATAGACCAAACTATGACTTGTATACACCTTTGGTGGTGTTTTCGTGTGTGTATTAACCGATTCAGATACGCTGGGCTGCACTTCAGGACATCCAAATTTTCACGTACTTTTGCATACCTGGCATCGTCGATGTGAGGCCTTTAGGCAGTTCAACCTCTGACTGCCATAATGGCCATAATAGACCAAACTATGACTTGTATACACCTTTGGTGGTGTTTTCGTGTGTGTGTTAACCGATTCAGATACGCTGGGCTGCACTTCAGGACATCGAAATTTTCACGTACTTTTGCATACCTGGCATCGTCGATGTGAGGCCTTTAGGCCGTTCAACCTCTGACTACCATAATGGCCATAATAGACCAAACTATGACTTGTATACACCTTTGGTGGTGTTTTCGTGTGTGTATTAACCGATTCAGATACGCTGGGCTGCATTTCAGGACATCGAAATTTTCACGTACTTTTGCATACCTGGCATCGTCGATGTGAGGCCTTTAGGCCGTTCAACCTCTGACTGCCATAATAGACCACACTATGACTTGTATACACCTTTGGTGATGTTTTCGTGTGTGTATTAACCGATTTTGATACGCTGGGCTGCATTTCAGGACATCGAAATTTTCACGTACTTTTGCATACCTGGCATCGTCGATGTGAGGCCTTTAGGCAGTTGAACCTCTGACTGCCATAATGGCCCTAATAGACCAAACTATGGCTTGTATACACCTTTGGTAGTATTTTCGTGTGTGTATTAACCGATTCTGATACGCTGGGCTGCATTTCAGGACATCGAAATTTTCACGTACTTTTGCATACCTGGCATCGTCGATGTGAGGCCTTTTGGCAGTTTAACCTCTGACTGCCATAATGGCCCTAATAGACCAAACTATGACTTGTATACACCTCTGGTGATGCTTTCGTGTGTGTATTAACCGATTCTGATACGCTGGGCTGCATTTCAGGACATCGAAATGTTCACGTACTTTTGTATACCTGGCATCGTCGATGTGAGGCCTTTAGGCAGTTCAACCTCTGACTGCCATAATGGCCATAATAGACCAAACTATGACTTGTATACACCTTTGGTGATGTTTTCGTGTGTGTATTAACCGATTCTGATACGCTGGGCAGAATTTCGAGACATCGAATCGTCGATGTGAGGCCTTTAGGCAGTTCAACCTCTGACTGCCATAATAGACCACACTATGACTTGTATACACCTTTGGTGATGTTTTCGTTTGTGTATTGACCTATTCTGATACGCTGGGCAAAATTTCGAGACATCGAAATTTTCACGTACTTTTGCATACCTGGCATCTTCGCTGTGAGGCCTTTAGGCAGTTCAACCTCTGACTGCCATAATGGCCCTAATAGACCAAACTATGACTTGTATACACCTTTCGTGAAGTTTTCGTGTGTGTATTAACCGATTCTGATACGCTGGGCTGCATTTCAGGACATCGAAATTTTCACGTACTTTTGCATACCTGGCATCGCCGATGTGAGGCCTTTAGGCAGTTCAACCTCTGACTGCCATAATGGCCATAATAGACCAAACTATGACTTGTATACACCTTTGAAGATGTTTTCGTGTGTGTATTGACCGATTCTGATACGCTGGGCAGAATTTCGAGACATCGAAATTTCTACGTACTTTTGCATACCTGGCATCGTCGATGTGAGGCCTTTAGGCAGTTCAACCTCTGACTGCCATAATGGCCCTAATAGGCCAAACTATGACTTGTATACACCTTTGGTGATGTTTTCGTGTGGGTATTGACCGATTCTGATACGCTGGGCAGAACTTCGAGACATCGAAATTTTCACGTCGATGTGAGGCCTTTAGGCAGTTCAACCTCTGACTGCCATAATGGCCATAATAGACCAAACTATGACTTGTATACACCTTTGGTGATGTTTTCGTGTGTGTATTAACCGATTCTGATACGCTGGGCTGCATTTCAGGACATCGACATTTTCACGTACTTTTGCATACCTGACATCGTCGATGTGAGGCCTTGAGGCAGTTCAACCTCTGACTGCCATAATGGCCCTAATAGACCAAACTATTGCTTGTATACACCTTTGGTGATGTTTTCGTGTGTGTATTAACCGATTCTGATACGCTGGGCTGCATTTCAGGACATCGAAATTTCCACGTACTTTTGCATACATCGTCGATGTGAGGCCTTTAGGCAGTTCAACCTCTGACTGCCATAATGGCCCTAATACACCAAACTATGACTTGTATACACATTTGGTGATGTTTTCGTGTGTGTATTAACCGATTCTGATACGCTGGGCTGCATTTCAGGACATCGAAATTTTCACTTACTTTTGCATACCTGGCATCGTCGATGTGAGGCCTTTAGGCAGTTCAACCTCTGACTGCCATAATGGCCCTAATAGACCAAACTATTGCTTGTATACACCTTTCGTGAAGTTGTCGTGTGTGTATTAACCGATTCTGATACGCTGGACTGCATTTCAGGACATCGAAATTCTCACGTACTTTTGCACACCTGGCATCGTCAATGTGAGGCCTTTAGGCAGTTCAACCTCTGACTGCCATAATGGCCCTAATAGACCAAACTATGACTTGTATACACCTTTGGTGATGTTTTCGTGTGTGTATTGACCGATTCTGATACGCTGGGCAGAACTTCGAGACATCGAAATTTTCACGTCGATGTGAGGCCTTTAGGCAGTTCAACCTCTGACTGCCATAATGGCCATAATAGACCAAACTATGACTTGTATACACCTTTGGTGATGTTTTCGTGTGTGTATTAACCGATTCTGATACGCTGGGCTGCATTTCAGGACATCGATATTTCCACGTACTTTTGCATACCTGGCATCGTCGATGTGAGGCCTTTAGGCAGTTCAACCTCTGACTGCCATAATGGCCCTAATAGACCAAAATATGACTTGTATACACCTTTGGTGATGTTTTCGTGTGTGTATTGACCGATTCTGATACGCTAGGCAGAATTTCGAGACATCGAAATTTTCACGTACTTTTGCATACCTGGCATCGTCGATGTGAGGCCTTTAGGCAGTTCAACCTCTGACTGCCATAATGGCCCTAATAGACCAAAATATGACTTGTATACACCTTTGGTGATGTTTTCGTGTGTGTATTAACCGATTCTGATACGCTGGGCAGAATTTCGAGACATCGAAATTTTCACGTACTTTTGCATACCTGGCATCGTCGATGGGAGGCCTTTAGGCAGTTCAACCTCTGACTGCCATAATGGCCCTAATAGACCAAACTATGACTTGTATACACCTTTGGTGATGTTTTCGTGTGTGTATTAACCGATTCTGATACGCTGGGCTGCATTTCAGGACATCGAAATTTTCACTTACTTTTGCATACCTGGCATCGTCGATGTGAGGCCTTTAGGCAGTTCATCCTCTGACTGCCATAATGGCCCTAATACACCAGACTATGGCTTGTATACACCTTTGGTGGTGTTTTCGTGTGTGTATTAATCGATTCCGATACGCTGGGCTGCATTTCAGGACATCGACATTTTAACGTACTTTTGTATACCTGGCATCGTCGATGTGAGGCCTTTAGGCAGTTCAACCTCTGACTGCCATAATGGCCATAATAGACCAAACTATGACTTGTATACACCTTTGGTGATGTTTTCGTGTGTGTATTAACCGATTCTGATACGCTGGGCAGAATTTCGAGACATCGAATCGTCGATGTGAGGCCTTTAGGCAGTTCAACCTCTGACTGCCATAATGGCCCTAATAGACCAAACTATGACTTGTATACACCATTGGTGATGTTTTCGTGTGTGTATTGACCGATTCCGATACGCTGGGCAGAATTTCGAGACATCGAAATTTTCACGTACTTTTGCATACCTGGCATCGTCGATGTGAGGCCTTTAGGCAGTTCAACCTCTGACTACCTTAATGGCCATAATAGACCAAACTATGACTTGTATACACCTTTGGTGGTGTTTTCGTCTGTGTATTAACCGATTCTGATACGCTGGGCTGCATTTCAGGACATCGAAATTTGCACGTACTTTTGCATACCTGGCATCGTCGATGTGAGGCCTTTAGGCAGTTCAACCTCTGACTGCCATAATGGCCATAATAGACCAAACTATGACTTGTATACACCTTTGGTGGTGTTTTCGTGTGTGTATTAACCGATTCAGATACGCTGGGCTGCATTTCAGGACATCGAAATTTTCACGTACTTTTGCATACCTGGCATCGTCGATGTGAGGCCTTTAGGCCGTTCAACCTCTGACTGCCATAATAGACCACACTATGACTTGTATACACCTTTGGTGATGTTTTCGTGTGTGTATTAACCGATTTTGATACGCTGGGCTGCATTTCAGGACATCGAAATTTTCACGTACTTTTGCATACCTGGCATCGTCGATGTGAGGCCTTTAGGCAGTTGAACCTCTGACTGCCATAATGGCCCTAATAGACCAAAATATGGCTTGTATACACCTTTGGTAGTATTTTCGTGTGTGTATTAACCGATTCTGATACGCTGGGCTGCATTTCAGGACATCGAAATGTTCACGTACTTTTGCATACCTGGCATCGTCGATGTGAGGCCTTTTGGCAGTTTAACCTCTGACTGCCATAATGGCCCTAATAGACCAAACTATGACTTGTATACACCTCTGGTGATGCTTTCGTGTGTGTATTAACCGATTCTGATACGCTGGGCTGCATTTCAGGACATCGAAATTTGCACGTACTTTTGCATACCTGGCATCGTCGATGTGAGGCCTTTAGGCAGTTCATCCTCTGACTGCCATAATGGCCCAAATACACCAGACTATGGCTTGTATACACCTTTGGTGGTGTTTTCGTGTGTGTATTAATCGATTCCGATACGCTGGGCTGCATTTCAGGACATCGACATTTTAACGTACTTTTGTATACCTGGCATCGTCGATGTGAGGCCTTTAGGCAGTTCAACCTCTGACTGCCATAATGGCCATAATAGACCAAACTATGACTTGTATACACCTTTGGTGATGTTTTCGTATGTGTATTAACCGATTCTGATACGCTGGGCTGCATTTCAGGACATCGAAATTTTCACGTACTTTTGCATACCTGGCATCGTCGATGTGAGGCCTTTAGGCCGTTCAACCTCTGACTGCCATAATAGACCACACTATGACTTGTATACACCTTTGGTGATGTTTTCGTGTGTGTATTAACCGATTTTGATACGCTGGGCTGCATTTCAGGACATCGAAATTTTCACGTACTTTTGCATACCTGGCATCGTCGATGTGAGGCCTTTAGGCCGTTCAACCTCTGACTGCCATAATAGACCACACTATGACTTGTATACACCTTTGGTGATGTTTTCGTTTGTGTATTGACCTATTCTGATACGCTGGGCAAAATTTCGAGACATCGAAATTTCTACGTACTTTTGCATACCTGGCATCTTCGCTGTGAGGCCTTTAGGCAGTTCAACCTCTGACTGCCATAATGGCCCTAATAGACCAAACTATGACTTGTATACACCTTTGGTGATGTTTTCGTGTGTGTATTGACCGATTCTGATACGCTGGGCAGAACTTCGAGACATCGAAATTTTCACGTCGATGTGAGGCCTTTAGGCAGTTCAACCTCTGACTGCCATAATGGCCATAATAGACCAAACTATGACTTGTATACACCTTTGGTGATGTTTTCGTGTGTGTATTAACCGATTTTGATACGCTGGGCAGAATTTCAGGACATCGACATTTTCACGTACTTTTGCATACCTGACATCGTCGATGTGAGGCCTTGAGGCAGTTCAACCTCTGACTGCCATAATGGCCCTAATAGACCAAACTATTGCTTGTATACACCTTTGGTGATGTTTTCGTGTGTGTATTAACCGATTCTGATACGCTGGGCTGCATTTCAGGACATCGAAATTTCCACGTACTTTTGCATACATCGTCGATGTGAGGCCTTTAGGCAGTTCAACCTCTGACTGCCATAATGGCCCTAATAGACCAAACTATGACTTGTATACACCTTTGGTGATGTTTTCGTGTGTGTATTAACCGATTCTGATACGCTGGGCTGCATTTCAGGACATCGAAATTTTCACTTACTTTTGCATACCTGGCATCGTCGATGTGAGGCCTTTAGGCAGTTCAACCTCTGACTGCCATAATGGCCCTAATAGACCAAACTATGACTTGTATACACCTTTGGTGATGTTTTCGTGTGTGTATTGACCGATTCTGATACGCTGGGCAGAACTTCGAGACATCGAAATTTTCACGTCGATGTGAGGCCTTTAGGCAGTTCAACCTCTGACTGCCATAATGGCCATAATAGACCAAACTATGACTTGTATACACCTTTGGTGATGTTTTCGTGTGTGTATTAACCGATTCTGATACGCTGGGCTGCATTTCAGGACTTCGATATTTCCACGTACTTTTGCATACCTGGCATCGTCGATGTGAGGCCTTTAGGCAGTTCAACCTCTGACTGCCATAATGGCCCTAATAGACCAAAATATGACTTGTATACACCTTTGGTGATGTTTTCGTGTGTGTATTGACCGATTCTGATACGCTAGGCAGAATTTCGAGACATCGAATATTTCACGTACTTTTGCATACCTGGCATCGTCGATGTGAGGCCTTTAGGCAGTTCAACCTCTGACTGCCATAATGGCCCTAATAGACCAAAATATGACTTGTATACACCTTTGGTGATGTTTTCGTGTGTGTATTGACCGATTCTGATACGCTGGGCAGAATTTCGAGACATCGAAATTTTCACGTACTTTTGCATACCTGGCATCGTCGATGGGAGGCCTTTAGGCAGTTCAACCTCTGACTGCCATAATGGCCCTAATAGACCAAACTATGACTTGTATACACCTTTGGTGATGTTTTCGTGTGTGTATTAACCGATTCTGATACTTACTTTTGCATACCTGGCATCGTCGATGTGAGGCCTTTAGGCAGTTCAACCTCTGACTGCCATAATGGCCATAATAGACCAAACTATGACTTGTATACACCTTTGAAGATGTTTTCGTGTGTGTATTGACCGATTCTGATACGCTGGGCAGAATTTCGAGACATCGAAATTTCTACGTACTTTTGCATACCTGGCATCGTCGATGTGAGGCCTTTAGGCAGTTCAACCTCTGACTGCCATAATGGCCCTAATAGACCAAACTATTGCTTGTATACACCTTTGAAGATGTTGTCGTGTGTGTATTAACCGATTCTGATACGCTGGACTGCATTTCAGGACATCGAAATTCTCACGTACCTTTACACACCTGGCATCGTCAATGTGAGGCCTTTAGGCAGTTCAACCTCTGACTGCCATAATGGCCCTAATAGACCAAACTATGACTTGTATACACTTTTGGTGATGTTTTCGTGTGTGTATTGACCGATTCTGATACGCTGGGCAGAATTTCGAGACATCGACATTTTCACGTACTTTTGCATACCTGGCATCGTCGATGCGAGGCCTTTAGGCAGTTCAACCTCTGACTGCCATAATGGCCCTAAAAGACCAAACTATGACTTGTATACACCATTGGTGATGTTTTCGTGTGTGTATTGACCGATTCTGATACGCTGGGCAGAATTTCGAGACATCGACATTTTCACGTACTTTTGCATACCTGGCATCGTCGATGCGAGGCCTTTAGACAGTTCAACCTCTGACTGCCATAATGGCCCTAAAAGACCAAACTATGACTTGTATACACCTTTGGTGATGTTTTCGTGTGTGTATTGACCTATTCTGATACGCTGGGCAAAATTTCGAGACGTCGAAATTTTCACGTACTTTTGCATACCTGGCATCGTCGATGTGAGGCCTTTAGGCAGTTCAACCTCTGACTGCCATAATGGCCCTAATAGACCAAACTATGACTTGTATACACCTTTGGTGATGTTTTCGTGTGTGTATTAACCGATTCTGATACGCTGGGCAGAATTTCGAGACATCGACATTTTCACGTTCCTTTGCATACCTGGCATCGTCGATGCGAGGCCTGTAGGCAGTTCAACCTCTGACTGCCATAATGGCCATAATAGACCAAACTATGACTTGTATACACCTTTGGTGATGTTTTCGTGTGTGTATTAACGGATTCTGATACGCTGGGCAGAATTTCAGGACATCGAAATTTTCACGTACTTTTGCATACCTGGCATCGTCGATGCGAGGCCTTTAGGCAGTTCAACCTCTGACTGCCATAATGGCCCTAATAGACCAAACTATGACTTGTATACACCTTTGATGATGTTTTCGTGTGTGTATTAACCGATTCTGATACGCTGGGCTGCATTTCAGGACATCGAAATTTTCACGTACTTTTGCATACCTGGCATCGTCGATGTGAGGCCTTTAGGCAGTTCAACCTCTGACTGCCATAATGGCCCTAATAGACCAAACTATGACTTGTATACACTTTTGGTGATGTTTTCGTGTGTGTATTGACCGATTCTGATACGCTGGGCAGAATTTCGAGACATCGAAATTTTCACGTACTTTTGCATACCTGGCATCGTCGATGTGAGGCGTTTAGGCAGTTCATCCTCTGACTGCCATAATGGCCATAATAGACCAAACTATGACTTGTATACACTTTTGGTGATGTTTTCGTGTGTGTATTGACCGATTCTGATACGCTGGGCAGAATTTCGAGACATCGAAATTCGTCGATGTGAGGCCTTTAGGCAGTTCAACCTCTGACTGCCATGATGGCCCTAAAAGACCAAACTATGGCTTGTATGCACCTTTCGTGAAGTTTTCGTGTGTGTATTGACCGATTCTGATACGCTGGGCAGAATTTCGAGACATCGAAATTTCTACGTACTTTTGCATACCTGGCATCGTCGATGCGAGGCCTTTAGGCAGTTCAACCTCTGACTGCCATAATGGCCCTAATAGACCAAACTATGACTTGTATACACCTTTGGTGATGTTTTCGTGTGTGTATTAACCGATTCTGATACGCTGGGCTGCATTTCAGGACATCGAAATTTTCACGTACTTTTGCATAGCTGGCATCGTCGATGTGAGGCCTTTAGGCAGTTCAACCTCTGACTGCCATAATGGCCCTAATAGACCAAACTATGACTTGTATACACCTTTGGTGATGTTTTCGTGTGTGTATTAACCGATTCTGATACGCTGGGCAGAATTTCAGGACATCGAAATTTTCACGTACTTTTGCATACCTGGCATCGGCGATGTGAGGCCTTTAGGCCGTTCAACCTCTGACTACCATAATGGCCCTAATAGGCCAAACTATGACTTGTATACACCTTTGATGATGTTTTCGTGTGTGCATTGACCGATTCTGATACGCTGGGCAGAATTTCGAGACATCGAAATTTTCATGTACTTTTGCATACCTGGCATCGTCGATGTGAGGCCTTTAGGCAGTTCAACCTCTGACTGCCATAATGGCCCTAATAGACCAAACTATGACTTGTATACACTTTTGGTGATGTTTTCGTGTGTGTATTGACCGATTCTGATACGCTAGGCAGAATTTCGAGACATCGAAATTTTCACGTACTTTTGCATACCTGGCATCGTCGATGTGAGGCGTTTAGGCAGTTCATCCTCTGACTGCCATAATGGCCATAATAGACCAAACTATGACTTTTATACACTTTTGGTGATGTTTTCGTGTGTGTATTGACCGATTCTGATACGCTGGGCAGAATTTCGAGACATCGAAATTCGTCGATGTGAGGCCTTTAGGCAGTTCAACCTCTGACTGCCATGATGGCCCTAATAGACCAAACTATGACTTGTATACACCTTTGATGATGTTTTCGTGTGTGTATTAACCGATTCTGATACGCTGGGCTGCATTTCAGGACATCCAAATTTTCACGTAATTTTGCATACCTGTCATCGTCGATGTGAGGCCTTTAGGCAGTTCAACCTCTGACTGCCATAATGGCCCTAATAGACCAAACTATGACTTGTATACACTTTTGGTGATGTTTTCGTGTGTGTATTGACCGATTCTGATACGCTGGGCAGAATTTCGAGACATCGAAATTCGTCGATGTGAGGCCTTTAGGCAGTTCAACCTCTGACTGCCATGATGGCCCTAATAGACCAAACTATGACTTGTATACACCTTTGATGATGTTTTCGTGTGTGTATTAACCGATTCTGATACGCTGGGCTGCATTTCAGGACATCCAAATTTTCACGTAATTTTGCATACCTGTCATCGTCGATGTGAGGCCTTTAGGCAGTTCAACCTCTGACTGCCATAATGGCCCTAATAGACCAAACTATGACTTGTATACACTTTTGGTGATGTTTTCGTGTGTGTATTGACCGATTCTGATACGCTGGGCAGAATTTCGAGACATCGAAATTCGTCGATGTGAGGCCTTTAGGCAGTTCAACCTCTGACTGCCATGATGGCCCTAATAGACCAAACTATGGCTTGTATGCACCTTTCGTGAAGTTTTCGTGTGTGTATTAACCGATTCTGATACGCTGGGCTGCATTTCAGGACATCGAAATTTTCACGTACTTTTGCATACCTGGCATCGGCGATGTGAGGCCTTTAGGCCGTTCAACCTCTGACTACCATAATGGCCTTAATAGACCAAACTATGACTTGTATACACTTTTGGTGATGTTTTCGTGTGTGTATTGACCTATTCTGATACGCTGGGCAAAATTTCGAGACATCGAAATTTTCACGTACTTTTGAGTACCTGGCATCGTCGATGTGAGGCCTTTAGGCAGTTCAACCTCTGACTGCCATAATTACCCTAATAGACCAATCTATGGCTTGTATACACCTTTCGTGAAGTTTTCGTGTGTGTATTAACCGATTCTGATACGCTGGGCTGCATTTCAGGACATCGATGTGAGGCCTTTAGGCAGTTCAACCTCTGACTGCCATAATGGGCCTAATAGACCAAACTATGACTTGTATACACCATTGGTGATGTTTTCGTGTGTGTATTGACCTATTCTGATACGCTGGGCAAAATCTCGAGACATCGAAATTTTCACGTACTTTTGCATACCTGGCATCGTCGATGTGAGGCCTTTAGGCAGTTCAACCTCCGACTGCCATAATGGCCCTAATATACCAAAATATGACTTGTATACACCTTTGGTGATGTTTTCGTGTGTGTATTGACCGATTCTGATACGCTGGGCAGAATTTCGAGACATCGAAATTTTCACGTACTTTTGCATACCTGGCATCGTCGATGTGAGGCCTTTAGGCAGTTCAACCTCCGACTGCCATAATGGCCCTAATATACCAAACTATGACTTGTATACACCTTTGTTGATGTTTTCGTGTGTGTATTGACCTATTCTGATACGCTGGGCTGCATTTCAGGGCATCGATATTTTCACGTACTTTTGCATACCTGACATCGTCGATGTGAGGCCATTAGGCAGTTCAACCTCTGACTGCCATAATGGCCCTAATAGACCAAACTATGACTTGTATACACCTTTGGTGATGTTTTCGTATGTGTATTAACCGATTCTGATACGTTGGGCTGCATTTCAGGGCATTGATATTTTCACGTACTTTTGCATACCTGACATCGTCGATGTGAGGCCTTTAGGCAGTTCAACCTCTGACTGGCATAATGGCCATAATAGACCAAACTATGACTTGTATACGCCTTTGATGATGTTTTCGTGTGTGTATTGACCGATTCTGATACGCTGGGCAGAATTTCGAGACATCGAAATTTCTACGTACTTTTGCATACCTGGCATCGTGGATATGAGGCCTTTAGGCAGTTCAACCTCTGACTGCCATAATGGCCCTAATAGACCAAACTATGGCTTGTATACACCTTTCGTGAAGTTTTCGTGTGTGTATTAACCGATTCTGATACGCTGGGCTGCATTTCAGGGCATTGATATTTTCACGTACTTTTGCATACCTGACATCGTCGATGTGAGGCCTTTAGGCAGTTCAACCTCTGACTGACATAATGGCCCTAATAGACCAAACTATGACCTGTATACACCTTTGGTGATGTTTTCGTATGTGTATTAACCGATTCTGATACGCTGGGCTGCATTTCAGGACATCGAAATTTGCACGTACTTTTGCATACCTGGCATCGTCGATGTGAGGAATTTAGGCAGTTCAACCTCTGACTGCCATAATGGCCCTTATAGACCAAACTATGACTTGTATACACCTTTGGTGATGTTTTCGTGTGTGTATTGACCTATTCTGATACGCTGGGCAAAATTTCGAGACATCGAAATTTTCACGTACTTTTGAATACCTGGCATCGTCGATGTGAGGCCTTTAGGCAGTTCAACCTCTGACTGCCATAATGGCCCTAATATACCAAACTATGACTTGTATACACCTTTGGTGATGTTTTCGTGTGTGTATTAACCAATTCTGATACGCTGGGCTGCATTTCCGGACATCGAAATTTTCACGTACTTTTGCATACCTGGCATCGTCGATGTGAGGCCTTTAGGCAGTTCAACCTCTGACTGCCATAATGGCCCTAATAGACCAATCTATGGCTTGTATACTAATTTGGTGATGTTTTCGTGTGTGTATTAACCGATTCTGATACGCTGGGCTGCATTTCAGGACATCGAAATTTTCACGTACATTTGCATACCTGGCATCGTCGATGTGAGGCCTTTAGGCAGTTCAACCTCTGACTGCCATAATGGGCCTAATAGACCAAACTATGACTTGTATACACCTTTGGTGATGTTTTCGTGTGTGTATTAACCAATTCTGATACGCTGGGCTGCATTTCCGGACATCGAAATTTTCACGTACTTTTGCATACCTGGCATCGTCGATGTGAGGCCTTTAGGCAGTTCAACCTCTGACTGCCATAATGGGCCTAATAGACCAAACTATGACTTGTATACACCTTTGGTGATGTTTTCGTATGTGTATTAACCGATTCTGATACGCTGGGCAAAATCTCGAGACATCGAAATTTTCGCGTACTTTTGCATACCTGGCATCGTCGATGTGAGGCCTTTAGGCAGTTCAACCTCCGACTGCCATAATGGCCCTAATAGACCAAACTATGACTTGTATACACCTTTGGTGATGTTTTCGTATGTGTATTAACCGATTCTGATACGCGGGGCTGCATTTCAGGGCATTGATATTTTCACGTACTTTTGCATACCTGACATCGTCGATGTGAGGCCTTTAGGCAGTTCAACCTCTGACTGACATAATGGCCCTAATAGACCAAACTATGACTTGTATACACCTTTGGTGATGTTTTCGTATGTGTATTAACCGATTCTGATACGCTGGGCTGCATTTCAGGGCATTGATATTTTCACGTACTTTTGCATACCTGACATCGTCGATGTGAGGCCTTTAGGCAGTTCAACCTCTGACTGACATAATGGCCCTAATAGACCAAACTATGACCTGTATACACCTTTGGTGATGTTTTCGTATGTGTATTAACCGATTCTGATACGCTGGGCTGCATTTCAGGACATCGAAATTTGCACGTACTTTTGCATACCTGCCATCGTCGATGTGAGGCCTTTAGGCAGTTCAACCTCTGACTGCCATAATGGACCTAATATACCAAACTATGACTTGTATACACCTATGGTGATGTTTTCGTGTGTGTATTGACCGATTCTGATACGCTGGGCAGAATTTCGAGACATCGACATTTTCACGTTCTTTTGCATACCTGGCATCGTCGATGCGAGGCCTTTAGGCAGTTCAACCTCTGACTGCCATAATGGCCCTAATAGACCAAACTATGACTTGTATACACCTTTGGTGATGTTTTCGTGTGTGTATTGACCGATTCTGATACGCTGGGCAGAATTTCGAGACATCGAAATTTTCACGTACTTTTGCATAGCTGGCATCGTCGATGTGTGGCCTTTAGGCAGTTCAACCTCTGACTGCCATAATGGCCATAATAGACCAAACTATGACTTGTATACACCTTTGGTGATTTTTCGTGTGTGTATTAACCGATTCTGATACGCTGGGCTGCATTTCAGGACATCGAAATTTTCACGTACTTTTGCATAGCTGGCATCGTCGATGTGAGGCCTTTAGGCAGTTCAACCTCTGACTGCCATAATGGCCCTAATAGACCAAACTATGACTTGTATACACCTTTGGTGATGTTTTCGTATGTGTATTAACCGATTCTGATACGCTGGGCTGCATTTCAGGACATCGAAATTTTCACGTACTTTTGCATACCTGGCATCGTCGATGTGAGGCCTTTAGGCAGTTCAACCTCTGACTGCCATAATGGCCCTAATAGACCAAACTATGACTTGTATACACCTTTGATGATGTTTTCGTGTGTGTATTGACCGATTCTGATACGCTGGGCAGAATTTCGAGACATCGAAATTTCTACGTACTTTTGCATACCTGGCATCGTCGATGTGAGGCCTTTAGGCAGTTCAACCTCTGACTGCCATAATGGGCCTAATAGACCAAACTATGAATTGTATACACCTTTGGTGATGTTTTCGTATGTGTATTAACCGATTCTGATACGCTGGGCTGCATTTCAGGACATCGAAATTTTCACGTACTTTTGCATACCTGGCATCGTCGATGTGAGCCCTTTAGCCAGTTCAACCTCTGACTGCCATAATGGCCCTAATAGACCAAACTATGACTTGTATACACCTTTGGTGATGTTTTCGTGTGTGTATTGACCGATTCTGATACGCTGGGCTGCATTTCAGGACATCGAAATTTGCACGTTCTTTTGCATACCTGGCATCGTCGATGCGAGGCCTTTAGGCAGTTCAACCTCTGACTGCCATAATGGCCCTAATATAAAAACTATGACTTGTATACACCCTTGGTGATGTTTTCGTGTGTGTATTAACCAATTCTGATACGCTGGGCTGCATTTCCGGACATCGACATTTTCACGTACTTATGCACACCTGGCATCGTCGATGTGAGCCCTTTAGCCAGTTCAACCTCTGACTGCCATAATGGCCCTAATAGACCAAACTATGACTTGTATACACCTTTGGTGATGTTTTCGTATGTGTATTAACCGATTCTGATACGCTGGGCTGCATTTCAGGACATCGAAATTTTCACGTACTTTTGCATACCTGGCATCGTCGATGTGAGGCCTATAGGCAGTTCAAAATCTGACTGCCATAATGGCCCTAATAGACCAAACTATGACTTGTATACATCTTTGGTGATGTTTTCGTGTGTGTATTGACCGATTCTGATACGCTGGGCAGAATTTCAGGACATCGAAATTTTCACGTGCTTTTGCCTACCTGGCATCGTCGATGTGAGGCCTCTAGGCAGTTCAACCTCTGACTGCCATAATGGCCCTAATAGACCAAACTATGACTTGTATACACCTTTGGTGATGTTTTCGTGTGTGTATTAACCGATTCTGATAGGCTGGGCAGCATTTCAGGAGATCGAAATTTTCACTTACTTTTGCATACCTGGCATCGTCGATGTGAGGCCTTTAGGCAGTTCAACCTCTGACTGCCATAATGGCCCTAATAGACCAAACTATGACTTGTATACACCTTTGGTGATGTTTTCGTGTGTGTATTGACCGATTCTGATACGCTGGGCAGAATTTCGAGACATCGAAATTTTCACGTACTTTTGCATACCTGGCATCGTCGATGTGAGGCTTTTAGGCAGTTCAACCTCTGACTGCCATAATGGCCCTAATAGACCAAACTATGACTTGTATACACCTTTGGTGATATTTTCGTGTGTGTATTAACCGATTCTGATACGCTGGGCTGCATTTCAGGACATCGAAATTTTCACGTACTTTTGCATACCTGGCATCGTCGATGTTAGGCCTTTAGCCAGTTCAACCTCTGACTGCCATAATGGCCCTAATAGACCAAACTATGACTTGTATACACCTTTGGTGATGTTTTCGTGGGTGTATTGACCGATTCTAATACGCTGAGCAGAATTTCGAGACATCGAAATTTTCACGTACTTTTGCATACTGGCATCGTCGATGTAAGGCCTCTAGGCAGTTCAACCTCTGACTGCCATAATGGCCCTAATAGACCAAACTATGACTTGTATACACCTTTGGTGATGTTTTCGTGTGTGTATTAACCGATTCTGATACGCTGGGCAGAATTTCGAGACATCGAAATTTTCACGTACTTTTGCAAACCTGGCATCGTCGATGTGAGGCCTTTAGGCAGTTGAACCTCTGACTGCCATAATGGCCCTAATAGACCAAACTATGGCTTGTATACACCTTTGGTGATTTTTCGTGTGTGTATTAACCGATTCTGATACACTGGGCTGCATTTCAGGACATCGAAATTTTCACGTACTTTTGCATACCTGGCATCGTCGATGTGAGGCCTTTAGGCAGTTCAACCTCTGACTGCCATAATGGCCCTAATAGACCAAACTATGACTTGTATACACCTTTGGTGATGTTTTCGTGTGTGTATTGACCGATTCTGATACGCTGGGCAGAATTTCGAGACATCGAAATTTTCACGTGCTTTTGCCTACCTGGCATCGTCGATGTGAGGACTCTAGGCAGTTCAACCTCTGACTGCCATAATGGCCCTAATAGACCAAACTATGACTTGTATACACCTTTGGTGATGTTTTCGTGTGTGTATTAACCGATTCTGATACGCTGGGCAGAATTTCGAGACATCGAAATTTTCACGTACTTTTGCAAACCTGGCATCGTCGATGTGAGGCCTTTAGGCAGTTCACCCTCTGACTGCCCTAATGGCCATAATAGACCAAACTATGACTTGTATACACCTTTGGTGATGTTTTCGTGTGTGTATTGACCGATTCTGATACGCTGGGCAGAATTTCGAGACATCGAAATTTTCACGTACTTTTGCATAGCTGGCATAGTCGATGTGAGGCCATTAGGCAGTTCAACCTCTGACTGCCATAATGGGCCTAATATACCAAACTATGACTTGTATACACCTATGGTGATGTTTTCGTGTGTGTATTGACCGATTCTGATACGCTGGGCAGAATTTCGAGACATCGACATTTTCACGTTCTTTTGCATACCTGGCATCGTCGATGTGAGGCCTTTAGGCAGTTCACCCTCTGACTGCCATAATGGCCCTAATAGACCAAACTATGACTTGTATACACCTTTGGTGATGTTTTCGTGTGTGTATTGACCGATTCTGATACGCTGGGCAGAATTTCGAGACATCGAAATTTTCACGTACTTTTGCATAGCTGGCATCGTCGATGTGAGGCCTTTAGGCAGTTCAACCTCTGACTGCCATAATGGACCTAATATACCAAACTATGACTTGTATACACCTATGGTGATGTTTTCGTGTGTGTATTGACCGATTCTGATACGCTGGGCAGAATTTCGAGACATCGACATTTTCACGTTCTTTTGCATACCTGGCATCGTCGATGCGAGGCCTTTAGGCAGTTCAACCTCTGACTGCCATAATGGCCCTAATAGACCAAACTATGACTTGTATACACCTTTGGTGATGTTTTCGTGTGTGTATTGACCGATTCTGATACGCTGGGCAGAATTTCGAGACATCGAAATTTTCACGTACTTTTGCATAGCTGGCATCGTCGATGTGTGGCCTTTAGGCAGTTCAACCTCTGACTGCCATAATGGCCATAATAGACCAAACTATGACTTGTATACACCTTTGGTGATTTTTCGTGTGTGTATTAACCGATTCTGATACGCTGGGCTGCATTTCAGGACATCGAAATTTTCACGTACTTTTGCATAGCTGGCATCGTCGATGTGAGGCCTTTAGGCAGTTCAACCTCTGACTGCCATAATGGCCCTAATAGACCAAACTATGACTTGTATACACCTTTGGTGATGTTTTCGTATGTGTATTAACCGATTCTGATACGCTGGGCTGCATTTCAGGACATCGAAATTTTCACGTACTTTTGCATACCTGGCATCGTCGATGTGAGGCCTTTAGGCAGTTCAACCTCTGACTGCCATAATGGCCCTAATAGACCAAACTATGACTTGTATACACCTTTGATGATGTTTTCGTGTGTGTATTGACCGATTCTGATACGCTGGGCAGAATTTCGAGACATCGAAATTTCTACGTACTTTTGCATACCTGGCATCGTCGATGTGAGGCCTTTAGGCAGTTCAACCTCTGACTGCCATAATGGCCCTAATAGACCAAACTATGACTTGTATACACCATTGGTGATGTTTTCGTGTGTGTATTGACCTATTCTGATACGCTGGGCAAAATCTCGAGACATCGAAATTTTCACGTACTTTTGCATACCTGGCATCGTCGATGTGAGGCCTTTAGGCAGTTCAACCTCTGACTGCCATAATGGCCCTAACAGACCAAACTATGACTTGTATACACCTTTGGTGATGTTTTCGTGTGTGTATTGACCTATTCTGATACGCTGGGCAAAATCTCGAGACATCGAAATTTTCACGTACTTTTGCATACCTGGCATCGTCGATGTGAGGCCTTTAGGCAGTTCAACCTCTGACTGCCATAATGGCCCTAACAGACCAAACTATGACTTGTATACACCTTTGGTGATATTTTCGTGTGTGTATTAACCGATTCTGATACGCTGGGCTGCATTTCAGGACATCGAAATTTTCACGTACTTTTGCATACCTGGCATCGTCGATGTTAGGCCTTTAGCCAGTTCAACCTCTGACTGCCATAATGGCCCTAATAGACCAAACTATGACTTGTATACACCTTTGGTGATGTTTTCGTGGGTGTATTGACCGATTCTAATACGCTGAGCAGAATTTCGAGACATCGAAATTTTCACGTACTTTTGCATACTGGCATCGTCGATGTAAGGCCTCTAGGCAGTTCAACCTCTGACTGCCATAATGGCCCTAATAGACCAAACTATGACTTGTATACACCTTTGGTGATGTTTTCGTGTGTGTATTAACCGATTCTGATACGCTGGGCAGAATTTCGAGACATCGAAATTTTCACGTACTTTTGCAAACCTGGCATCGTCGATGTGAGGCCTTTAGGCAGTTGAACCTCTGACTGCCATAATGGCCCTAATAGACCAAACTATGGCTTGTATACACCTTTGGTGATTTTTCGTGTGTGTATTAACCGATTCTGATACACTGGGCTGCATTTCAGGACATCGAAATTTTCACGTACTTTTGCATACCTGGCATCGTCGATGTGAGGCCTTTAGGCAGTTCAACCTCTGACTGCCATAATGGCCCTAATAGACCAAACTATGACTTGTATACACCTTTGGTGATGTTTTCGTGTGTGTATTGACCGATTCTGATACGCTGGGCAGAATTTCGAGACATCGAAATTTTCACGTGCTTTTGCCTACCTGGCATCGTCGATGTGAGGACTCTAGGCAGTTCAACCTCTGACTGCCATAATGGCCCTAATAGACCAAACTATGACTTGTATACACCTTTGGTGATGTTTTTCGTGTGTGTATTAACCGATTCTGATACGCTGGGCAGAATTTCGAGACATCGAAATTTTCACGTACTTTTGCAAACCTGGCATCGTCGATGTGAGGCCTTTAGGCAGTTCACCCTCTGACTGCCCTAATGGCCATAATAGACCAAACTATGACTTGTATACACCTTTGGTGATGTTTTCGTGTGTGTATTGACCGATTCTGATACGCTGGGCAGAATTTCGAGACATCGAAATTTTCACGTACTTTTGCATAGCTGGCATAGTCGATGTGAGGCCATTAGGCAGTTCAACCTCTGACTGCCATAATGGGCCTAATATACCAAACTATGACTTGTATACACCTATGGTGATGTTTTCGTGTGTGTATTGACCGATTCTGATACGCTGGGCAGAATTTCGAGACATCGACATTTTCACGTTCTTTTGCATACCTGGCATCGTCGATGTGAGGCCTTTAGGCAGTTCACCCTCTGACTGCCATAATGGCCCTAATAGACCAAACTATGACTTGTATACACCTTTGATGATGTTTTCGTGTGTGTATTAACCGATTCTGATACGCTGGGCAGAATTTCGAGACATCGAAATTTCTACGTACTTTTCCATACCTGGCATCGTCGATGTGAGGCCTTTAGGCAGTTCAACCTCTGACTGCCATAATGGCCCTAATAGACCAAACTATGACTTGTATACACCATTGGTGATGTTTTCGTGTGTGTATTGACCTATTCTGATACGCTGGGCAAAATCTCGAGACATCGAAATTTTCACGTACTTTTGCATACCTGGCATCGTCGATGTGAGGCCTTTAGGCAGTTCAACCTCTGACTGCCATAATGGCCCTAACAGACCAAACTATGACTTGTATACACCTTTGGTGATGTTTTCGTGTGTGTATTGACCTATTCTGATACGCTGGGCAAAATCTCGAGACATCGAAATTTTCACGTACTTTTGCATACCTGGCATCGTCGATGTGAGGCCTTTAGGCAGTTCAACCTCTGACTGCCATAATGGCCCTAACAGACCAAACTATGACTTGTATACACCTTTGGTGATATTTTCGTGTGTGTATTAACCGATTCTGATACGCTGGGCTGCATTTCAGGGACATCGAAATTTTCACGTACTTTTGCATACCTGGCATCGTCGATGTTAGGCCTTTAGCCAGTTCAACCTCTGACTGCCATAATGGCCCTAATAGACCAAACTATGACTTGTATACACCTTTGGTGATGTTTTCGTGGGTGTATTGATCGATTCTAATACGCTGAGCAGAATTTCGAGACATCGAAATTTTCACGTACTTTTGCATACTGGCATCGTCGATGTAAGGCCTCTAGGCAGTTCAACCTCTGACTGCCATAATGGCCCTAATAGACCAAACTATGACTTGTATACACCTTTGGTGATGTTTTCGTGTGTGTATTAACCGATTCTGATACGCTGGGCAGAATTTCGAGACATCGAATTTTCACGTACTTTTGCAAACCTGGCATCGTCGATGTGAGGCCTTTAGGCAGTTGAACCTCTGACTGCCATAATGGCCCTAATAGACCAAACTATGGCTTGTATACACCTTTGGTGATTTTTCGTGTGTGTATTAACCGATTCTGATACACTGGGCTGCATTTCAGGACATCGAAATTTTCACGTACTTTTGCATACCTGGCATCGTCGATGTGAGGCCTTTAGGCAGTTCAACCTCTGACTGCCATAATGGCCCTAATAGACCAAACTATGACTTGTATACACCTTTGGTGATGTTTTCGTGTGTGTATTGACCGATTCTGATACGCTGGGCAGAATTTCGAGACATCGAAATTTTCACGTGCTTTTGCCTACCTGGCATCGTCGATGTGAGGACTCTAGGCAGTTCAACCTCTGACTGCCATAATGGCCCTAATAGACCAAACTATGACTTGTATACACCTTTGGTGATGTTTTCGTGTGTGTATTAACCGATTCTGATACGCTGGGCAGAATTTCGAGACATCGAAATTTTCACGTACTTTTGCAAACCTGGCATCGTCGATGTGAGGCCTTTAGGCAGTTCACCCTCTGACTGCCCTAATGGCCATAATAGACCAAACTATGACTTGTATACACCTTTGGTGATGTTTTCGTGTGTGTATTGACCGATTCTGATACGCTGGGCAGAATTTCGAGACATCGAAATTTTCACGTACTTTTGCATAGCTGGCATAGTCGATGTGAGGCCATTAGGCAGTTCATTGAATTTCGAGACATCGACATTTTCACGTTCTTTTGCATACCTGGCATCGTCGATGTGAGGCCTTTAGGCAGTTCACCCTCTGACTGCCATAATGGCCCTAATAGACCAAACTATGACTTGTATACACCTTTGGTGATGTTTTCGTGTGTGTATTGACCGATTCTGATACGCTGGGCAGAATTTCGAGACATCGAAATTTTCACGTACTTTTGCATAGCTGGCATCGTCGATGTGAGGCCTTTAGGCAGTTCAACCTCTGACTGCCATAATGGACCTAATATACCAAACTATGACTTGTATACACCTATGGTGATGTTTTCGTGTGTGTATTGACCGATTCTGATACGCTGGGCAGAATTTCGAGACATCGACATTTTCACGTTCTTTTGCATACCTGGCATCGTCGATGCGAGGCCTTTAGGCAGTTCAACCTCTGACTGCCATAATGGCCCTAATAGACCAAACTATGACTTGTATACACCTTTGGTGATGTTTTCGTATGTGTATTAACCGATTCTGATACGCTGGGCTGCATTTCAGGACATCGAAATTTTCACGTACTTTTGCATACCTGGCATCGTCGATGTGAGGCCTTTAGGCAGTTCAACCTCTGACTGCCATAATGGCCCTAATAGACCAAACTATGACTTGTATACACCTTTGATGATGTTTTCGTGTGTGTATTGACCGATTCTGATACGCTGGGCAGAATTTCGAGACATCGAAATTTCTACGTACTTTTGCATACCTGGCATCGTCGATGTGAGGCCTTTAGGCAGTTCAACCTCTGACTGCCATAATGGCCCTAATAGACCAAACTATGACTTGTATACACCATTGGTGATGTTTTCGTGTGTGTATTGACCTATTCTGATACGCTGGGCAAAATCTCGAGACATCGAAATTTTCACGTACTTTTGCATACCTGGCATCGTCGATGTGAGGCCTTTAGGCAGTTCAACCTCTGACTGCCATAATGGCCCTAACAGACCAAACTATGACTTGTATACACCTTTGG
Organism: Eristalis tenax; assembly: GCA_905231855.2. NCBI lineage: Eukaryota > Metazoa > Arthropoda > Insecta > Diptera > Syrphidae > Eristalis > Eristalis tenax. The sequence continues at coordinate 46,945,977 of HG993126.1, read as the reverse complement.
TGATGTTTTCGTGTGTGTATTGACCTATTCTGATACGCTGGGCAAAATCTCGAGACATCGAAATTTTCACGTACTTTTGCATACCTGGCATCGTCGATGTGAGGCCTTTAGGCAGTTCAACCTCTGACTGCCATAATGGCCCTAATAGACCAAACTATGACTTGTATACACCTTTGGTGATGTTTTCGTGTGTGTATTGACCGATTCTGATACGCTAGGCAGAATTTCGAGACATCGAAATTTTCACGTGCTTTTGCCTACCTGGCATCGTCGATGTGAGGCCTCTAGGCAGTTCAACCTCTGACTGCCATAATGGCCCTAATAGACCAAACTATGACTTGTATACACCTTTGGTGATGTTTTCGTGTGTGTATTGACCGATTCTGATACGCTGGGCAGAATTTCGAGACATCGACATTTTCACGTTCTTTTGCATACCTGGCATCGTCGATGTGAGGCCTTTAGGCAGTTCAACCTCTGACTGCCATAATGGCCCTAATAGACCAAACTATGACTTGTATACACCTTTGGTGATGTTTTCGTGTGTGTATTGACCGATTCTGATACGCTGGGCAGAATTTCGAGACATCGAAATTTTCACGTACTTTTGCATAGTTGGCATCGTCGATGTGAGGCCTTTAGGCAGTTCAACCTCTGACTGCCATAATGGCCATAATAGACCAAACTATGACTTGTATACACCTTTGGTGATTTTTCGTGTGTGTATTAACCGATTCTGATACGCTGGGCTGCATTTCAGGGCATCGATATTTTCACGTACTTTTGCATACCTGACATCGTCGATGTGAGGCCTTTAGGCAGTTCAACCTCTGACTGCCATAATGGCCCTAATAGACCAAACTATGACTTGTATACACCTTTGGTGATGTTTTCGTATGTGTATTAACCGATTCCGATACGCTGGGCTGCATTTCAGGGCATCGATATTTTCACGTACTTTTGCATACCTGACATCGTCGATGTGAGGCCTTTAGGCAGTTCAACCTCTGACTGCCATAATGGCCCTAATAGACCAAACTATGACTTGTATACACCTTTGGTGATGTTTTCGTGTGTGTATTGACCGATTCTGATACGCTGGGCAGAATTTCGAGACATCGAAATTTTCACGTACTTTTGCATAGCTGGCATCGTCGATGTGAGGCCATTAGGCAGTTCAACCTCTGACTGCCATAATGGGCCTAATATACCAAACTATGACTTGTATACACCTATGGTGATGTTTTCGTGTGTGTATTGACCGATTCTGATACGCTGGGCAGAATTTCGAGACATCGACATTTTTACGTTCTTTTGCATACCTGGCATCGTCGATGCGAGGCCTTTAGGCAGTTCAACCTCTGACTGCCATAATGGCCCTAATAGACCAAACTATGACTTGTATACACCTTTGGTGATGTTTTCGTGTGTGTATTAACCGATTCCGATACGCTGGGCTGCATTTCAGGGCATCGATATTTTCACGTACTTTTGCATACCTGACATCGTCGATGTGAGGCCTTTAGGCAGTTCAACCTCTGACTGCCATAATGGGCCTAATATACCAAACTATGACTTGTATACACCTATGGTGATGTTTTCGTGTGTGTATTGACCGATGCTGATACGCTGGGCAGAATTTCGAGACATCGACATTTTCACGTTCTTTTGCATACCTGGCATCGTCGATGCGAGGCCTTTAGGCAGTTCAACCTCTGACTGCCATAATGGCCCTAATAGACCAAACTATGACTTGTATACACCTTTGGTGATGTTTTCGTGTGTGTATTGACCGATTCTGATACGCTGGGCAGAATTTCGAGACATCGAAATTTTCACGTACTTTTGCATAGCTGGCATCGTCGATGTGTGGCCTTTAGGCAGTTCAACCTCTGACTGCCATAATGGCCCTAATAGACCAAACTATGACTTGTATACACCTTTGGTGATGTTTTCGTATGTGTATTAACCGATTCCGATACGCTGGGCTGCATTTCAGGGCATCGATATTTTCACGTACTTTTGCATACCTGACATCGTCGATGTGAGGCCTTTAGGCAGTTCAACCTCTGACTGCCATAATGGCCCTAATAGACCAAACTATGACTTGTATACACCTTTGGTGATGTTTTCGTGTGTGTATTGACCGATTCTGATACGCTGGGCAGAATTTCGAGACATCGAAATTTTCACGTACTTTTGCATAGCTGGCATCGTCGATGTGAGGCCATTAGGCAGTTCAACCTCTGACTGCCATAATGTGCCTAATATACCAAACTATGACTTGTATACACCTATGGTGATGTTTTCGTGTGTGTATTGACCGATTCTGATACGCTGGGCAGAATTTCGAGACATCGACATTTTTACGTTCTTTTGCATACCTGGCATCGTCGATGCGAGGCCTTTAGGCAGTTCAACCTCTGACTGCCATAATGGCCCTAATAGACCAAACTATGACTTGTATACACCTTTGGTGATGTTTTCGTGTGTGTATTAACCGATTCCGATACGCTGGGCTGCATTTCAGGGCATCGATATTTTCACGTACTTTTGCATACCTGACATCGTCGATGTGAGGCCTTTAGGCAGTTCAACCTCTGACTGCCATAATGGGCCTAATATACCAAACTATGACTTGTATACACCTATGGTGATGTTTTCGTGTGTGTATTGACCGATGCTGATACGCTGGGCAGAATTTCGAGACATCGACATTTTCACGTTCTTTTGCATACCTGGCATCGTCGATGCGAGGCCTTTAGGCAGTTCAACCTCTGACTGCCATAATGGCCCTAATAGACCAAACTATGACTTGTATACACCTTTGGTGATGTTTTCGTGTGTGTATTGACCGATTCTGATACGCTGGGCAGAATTTCGAGACATCGAAATTTTCACGTACTTTTGCATGGCTGGCATCGTCGATGTGTGGCCTTTAGGCAGTTCAACCTCTGACTGCCATAATGGCCATAATAGACCAAACTATGACTTGTATACACCTTTGGTGATTTTTCGTGTGTGTATTAACCGATTCTGATACGCTGGGCTGCATTTCAGGACATCGAAATTTTCACGTACTTTTGCATAGCTGGCATCGTCGATGTGAGGCCTTTAGGCAGTTCAACCTCTGACTGCCATAATGGCCCTAATAGACCAAACTATGACTTGTATACACCTTTGGTGATGTTTTCGTGTGTGTATTGACCGATTCTGATACGCTGGGCAGAATTTCGAGACATCGAAATTTCTACGTACTTTTGCATACCTGGCATCGTCGATGTGAGGCCTTTAGGCAGTTCAACCTCTGACTGCCATAATGGCCCTAATAGACCAAACTATGACTTGTATACACCTTTGGTGATGTTTTCGTGTGTGTATTGACCGATTCTGATACGCTGGGCAGAATTTCGAGACATCGAAATTTTCACGTACTTTTGCATAGCTGGCATCGTCGATGTGTGGCCTTTAGGCAGTTCAACCTCTGACTGCCATAATGGCCCTAATAGACCAAACTATGACTTGTATACACCTTTGGTGATGTTTTCGTATGTGTATTAACCGATTCCGATACGCTGGGCTGCATTTCAGGGCATCGATATTTTCACGTACTTTTGCATACCTGACATCGTCGATGTGAGGCCTTTAGGCAGTTCAACCTCTGACTGCCATAATGGCCCTAATAGACCAAACTATGACTTGTATACACCTTTGGTGATGTTTTCGTGTGTGTATTGACCGATTCTGATACGCTGGGCAGAATTTCGAGACATCGAAATTTTCACGTACTTTTGCATAGCTGGCATCGTCGATGTGAGGCCATTAGGCAGTTCAACCTCTGACTGCCATAATGGGCCTAATATACCAAACTATGACTTGTATACACCTATGGTGATGTTTTCGTGTGTGTATTGACCGATTCTGATACGCTGGGCAGAATTTCGAGACATCGACATTTTTACGTTCTTTTGCATACCTGGCATCGTCGATGCGAGGCCTTTAGGCAGTTCAACCTCTAACTGCCATAATGGCCCTAATAGACCAAACTATGACTTGTATACACCTTTGGTGATGTTTTCGTGTGTGTATTAACCGATTCCGATACGCTGGGCTGCATTTCAGGGCATCGATATTTTCACGTACTTTTGCATACCTGACATCGTCGATGTGAGGCCTTTAGGCAGTTCAACCTCTGACTGCCATAATGGGCCTAATATACCAAACTATGACTTGTATACACCTATGGTGATGTTTTCGTGTGTGTATTGACCGATGCTGATACGCTGGGCAGAATTTCGAGACATCGACATTTTCACGTTCTTTTGCATACCTGGCATCGTCGATGCGAGGCCTTTAGGCAGTTCAACCTCTGACTGCCATAATGGCCCTAATAGACCAAACTATGACTTGTATACACCTTTGGTGATGTTTTCGTGTGTGTATTGACCGATTCTGATACGCTGGGCAGAATTTCGAGACATCGAAATTTTCACGTACTTTTGCATGGCTGGCATCGTCGATGTGTGGCCTTTAGGCAGTTCAACCTCTGACTGCCATAATGGCCATAATAGACCAAACTATGACTTGTATACACCTTTGGTGATTTTTCGTGTGTGTATTAACCGATTCTGATACGCTGGGCTGCATTTCAGGACATCGAAATTTTCACGTACTTTTGCATAGCTGGCATCGTCGATGTGAGGCCTTTAGGCAGTTCAACCTCTGACTGCCATAATGGCCCTAATAGACCAAACTATGACTTGTATACACCTTTGGTGATGTTTTCGTGTGTGTATTGACCGATTCTGATACGCTGGGCAGAATTTCGAGACATCGAAATTTCTACGTACTTTGGCATACCTGGCATCGTCGATGTGAGGCCTTTAGGCAGTTCAACCTCTGACTGCCATAATGGCCCTAATAGACCAAACTATGGCTTGTATACACCTTTCGTGAAGTTTTCGTGTGTGTATTAACCGATTCTGATACGGTGGGCTGCATTTCAGGACATCGAAATTTTCACGTACATTTGCATAGCTGGCATCGTCGATGCGAGGCCTTTAGGCAGTTCAACCTCTGACTGCCATAATGGCCCTAATAGACCAAACTATGACTTGTATACACCATTGGTGATGTTTTCGTGTGTGTATTGACCTATTCTGATACGCTGGGCAGAATTTCGAGACATCGAAATTTTCACGTACTTTTGCAAACCTGGCATCGTCGATGTGAGGCCTTTATGCAGTTCACCCTCTGACTGCCTTAATGGCCATAATAGACCAAACTATGACTTGTATACACCTTTGGTGATGTTTTCGTATGTGTATTAACCGATTCCGATACGCTGGGCTGCATTTCAGGGCATCGATATTTTCACGTACTTTTGCATACCTGACATCGTCGATGTGAGGCCTTTAGGCAGTTCAACCTCTGACTGCCATAATGGCCATAATAGACCAAACTATGACTTGTATACACCTTTGGTGATGTTTTCGTGTGTGTATTAACCGATTCTGATACGCTGGGCAGAATTTCGAGACATCGAAATTTTCACGGACTTTTGCATACCTGACATCGGCGATGTGAGGCCTTTAGGCCGGTCAACCTCTGACTGCCGTATACAAGTCATAGACCAAACTATGACTTGTATACACCTTTGGTGATGTTTTCGTATGTGTATTAACCGATTCTGATACGCTGGGCTGCATTTCAGGACATCGAAATTTCCACGTACTTTTGCATACCTGGCATCGTCAATGTGAGGCCTTTAGGCAGTTCAACCTCTGACTGCCATAATGGCCCTAATAGACCAAACTATGACTTGTATACACCTTTGGTGATGTTTTCGTGTGTGTATTAACCGATTCTGATACGCGGGGTAGAATTTCGAGACATAGAAATTTTTACGTACTTTTGCATACCTGGCATCGTCGATGTGAGGCCTTTAGGCAGTTCAACCTCTGACTGCCATAATGTTCCTAATAGACCAAACTATGACTTGTATACACCTTTGGTGATGTTTTCGTGTGTGTATTAACCGATTCTGATACGCTGGGCTGCATTTCAGGACATCGAAATTTTCACGTACTTTTGCATAGGCAGACCAAACCATGACTTGTATACACCTTTGGTGATGTTTTCGTATGTGTATTAACCGATTCTGATACGCTGGGCTGCATTTCAGGACATCGAAATTTCCACGTACTTTTGCATACCTGGCATCGTCAATGTGAGGCCTTTAGGCAGTTCAACCTCTGACTGCCATAATGGCCCTAATAGACCAAACTATGACTTGTATACACCTTTGGTGATGTTTTCGTGTGTGTATTAACCGATTCTGATACGCGGGGTAGAATTTCGAGACATAGAAATTTTTACGTACTTTTGCATACCTGGCATCGTCGATGTGAGGCCTTTAGGCAGTTCAACCTCTGACTGCCATAATGGGCCTAATAGACCAAACTATGACTTGTATACACCTTTGGTGATGTTTTCGTATGTGTATTAACCGATTCTGATACGCTGGGCTGCATTTCAGGACATCGAAATTTTCACGTACTTTTGCATACCTGGCATCGTCGATGTTAGGCCTTAAGCCAGTTCAACCTCTGACTGCCATAATGGCCCTAATAGACCAAACTATGACTTGTATACACCTTTGGTGATGTTTTCGTGTGTGTATTAACCGATTCTGATTCGCTGGGCTGCATTTCAGGACATCGAAATTTCCACGTACTTTTGCATACCTGGCATCGTCAATGTGAGGCCTTTAGGCAGTTCAACCTCTGACTGCCATAATGGCCCTAATAGACCAAACTATGACTTGTATACACCTTTGGTGATGTTTTCGTGTGTATTGACCGATTCTGATACGCTGGGCAGAATTTCAGGACATCGAAATTTTCACGTACTTTTGCATACCTGGCATCGTCGATGTGAGGCCTTTAGGCAGTTCACCCTCTGACTGCCATAATGGCCATAATAGACCAAACTATGACTTGTATACACCTTTGGTGATGTTTTCGTGTGTGTATTGACCGATTCTGATACGCTGGGCAGAATTTCGAGACATCGACATTTTCACGTTCTTTTGCATACCTGGCATCGTCGATGTGAGGCCTTTAGGCAGTTCAGCCTCTGACTGCCATAATGGCCATAATAGACCAAACTATGACTTGTATACACCTTTGGTGATGTTTTCGTGTGTGTATTGACAGATTCTGATACGCTGGGCAGAATTTCGAGACATCGAAATTTTCACGTACTTTTGCATAGCTGGCATCTTCGATGTGAGGCCTTTAGGCAGTTCAACCTCTGACTGCCATAATGGCCATAATAGACCAAACTATGACTTGTATACACCTTTGGTGATGTTTTCGTATGTGTATTAACCGATTCCGATACGCTGGGCTGCATTTCAGGGCATCGATATTTTCACGTACTTTTGCATACCTGACATCGTCGATGTGAGGCCTTTAGGCAGTTCAACCTCTGACTGCCATAATGGCCATAATAGACCAAACTATGACTTGTATACACCTTTGGTGATGTTTTCGTGTGTGTATTAACCGATTCTGATACGCTGGGCAGAATTTCGAGACATCGAAATTTTCACGGACTTTTGCATACCTGACATCGGCGATGTGAGGCCTTTAGGCCGGTCAACCTCTGACTGCCGTATACAAGTCATAGACCAAACTATGACTTGTATACACCTTTGGTGATGTTTTCGTATGTGTATTAACCGATTCTGATACGCTGGGCTGCATTTCAGGACATCGAAATTTCCACGTACTTTTGCATACCTGGCATCGTCGATGTGAGGCCTTTAGGCAGTTCAACCTCTGACTGCCATAATGGCCCTAATAGACCAAACTATGACTTGTATACACCTTTGGTGATGTTTTCGTGTGTGTATTAACCGATTCTGATACGCTGGGTAGAATTTCGAGACATAGAAATTTTTACGTACTTTTGCATACCTGGCATCGTCGATGTGAGGCCTTTAGGCAGTTCAACCTCTGACTGCCATAATGGGCCTAATAGACCAAACTATGACTTGTATACACCTTTGGTGATGTTTTCGTATGTGTATTAACCGATTCTGATACGCTGGGCTGCATTTCAGGACATCGAAATTTTCACGTACTTTTGCATACCTGGCATCGTCGATGTTAGGCCTTAAGCCAGTTCAACCTCTGACTGCCATAATGGCCCTAATAGACCAAACTATGACTTGTATACACCTTTGGTGATGTTTTCGTGTGTGTATTAACCGATTCTGATTCGCTGGGCTGCATTTCAGGACATCGAAATTTTCACGTACTTTTGCATACCTGGCATCGTCGATGTGAGGCCTATAGGCAGTTCAACCTCTGACTGCCATAATGGCCCTAATAGACCAAACTATGACTTGTATACACCTTTGGTGATGTTTTCGTGTGTGCATTAACCGATTCTAATACGCTGGGCAGAATTTCGAGACATCGAAATTTTCACGAACTTTTGCACACCTGGCATCGTCAATGTGAGGCCCTTAGGCAGTTCAACCTCTGACTGCCATAATGGCCCTAATAGACCAAACTATGACTTGTATACACCTTTGGTGATGTTTTCGTGTGTGTATTGACCGATTCTGATACGCTGGGCAGAATTTCGAGACATCGAAATTTTCACGTGCTTTTGCCTACCTGGCATCGTCGATGTGAGGCCTCTAGGCAGTTCAACCTCTGACTGCCATAATGGCCCTAATAGACCAAACTATGACTTGTATACACCTTTGGTGATGTTTTCGTGTGTGTATTGACCGATTCTGATACGCTGGGCAGAATTTCAGGACATCGAAATTTTCACGTACTTTTGCATACATGGCATCGTCGATGTGAGGCCTTTAGGCAGTTCAACCTGTGACTGCCATAATGGCCCTAATAGATCAAACCATGACTTGTATACATCTTTGGTGATGTTTTCGTGTGTGTATTGACCGATTCTGATACGCTGGGCAGAATTTCAGGACATCGAAATTCTCACGTACTTTTGCATACATGGCATCGTCGATGTGAGGCCTTAAGGCAGTTCAACCTCTGACTGCCATAATGGCCATAATAGACCAAACTATGACTTGTATACACCTTTGGTGATTTTTCGTGTGTGTATTAACCGATTCTGATACGCTGGGCTGCATTTCAGGACATCGACATTTTAACGTACTTTTTTATACGTGGCATCGTCGATGTGAGGCCTTTAGGCAGTTCAACCTCTGACTGCCATAATGGCCATAATAGACCAAACTATGACTTGTATACACCTTTGGTGATGTTTTCGTGTGTGTATTAACCGATTCTGATACGCTGGGCTGCATTTCAGGCCATCGAAATTTTCACGTACTTTTGCATAGGCAGACCAAACCATGACTTGTATACACCTTTGGTGATGTTTTCGTATGTGTATTGACCGATTCTGATACGCTGGGCAGAATTTCGAGACATCGACATTTTCACGTTCTTTTGCATACCTGGCATCGTCGATTCGAGGCCTTTAGGCAGTTCAACCTCTGACTGCCATAATGGCCCTAATAGACCAAACTATGACTTGTATACACCTTTGGTGATGTTTTCGTATGTGTATTAACCGATTCTAATACGCTGGGCAGAATTTCGAGACATCGAAATTTTCACGAACTTTTGCACACCTGGCATCGTCGATGTGAGGCCTTTAGGCAGTTCAACCTCTGACTGCCATAATGGCCCTAATAGACCAAACTATGACTTGTATACACCTTTGGTGATGTTTTCGTATGTGTATTAACCGATTCTAATACGCTGGGCAGAATTTCGAGACATCGAAATTTTCACGAACTTTTGCACACCTGGCATCGTCGATGTGAGGCCTTTAGGCAGTTCAACCTCTGACTGCCATAATGGCCCTAATAGACCAAACTATGACTTGTATACACCTTTGGTGATGTTTTCGTGTGTGTATTGACCGATTCTGATACGCTGGGCAGAACTTCGAGACATCGAAATTTTCACGTACTTTTGCACACCTGGCATCGTCAATGTGAGGCCTTTAGGCAGTTCAACCTCTGACTGCCATAATGGCCCTAATAGACCAATCTATGACTTGTATACACCTTTGGTGATGTTTTCGTATGTGTATTAACCGATTCTGATACGCTGGGCGGCATTTCAGGACATCGAAATTTTCACATACATTTGCATACATGGCATCGTCGATGTGAGGCCTTTAGGCAGTTCAACCTCTGACTGCCATAATGGCCCTAATAGACCAAACCATGACTTGTATACCTCTTTGGTGATGTTTTCGTGTGTGTATTGACCGATTCTGATACGCTGGGCAGAATTTCAGGACATCGAAATTTTCACGTACTTTTGCATACATGGCATCGTCGATGTGAGGCCTTTAGGTAGTTCAACCTCTGACTGCCATAATGGCCCTTATAGACCAAACTGTGACTTGTATACACCTTTGGTGATGTTTTCGTGTGTGTATTAACCGATTCTGATACGCTGGGCAGAATTTCGAGACATCGAAATTTTCACGTACTTTTGCATACCTGGCATCGTCGATGTGAGGCCTTTAGGCAGTTCAACCTCTGACTACCATAATGGCCCTAATAGACCAAACTATGACTTGTATATACCTGGCATCGTCGATGTGAGGCCTTTACGCAGTTCAACCTCTGACTGCCATAATGGCCCTAATAGACCAAACTATGACTTGTATACACCTTTGGTGATGTTTTCTTGTGTGTATTAACCGATTCTGATACGCTGGGCAGAATTTCGAGACATCGACATTTTCACGTACTTTTGCATAAATGGCATCGTCGATGTGAGGCCTTTACGCAGTTCAACCTCTGACTGCCATAATGGCCCTAATAGACCAAACTATGACTTGTATACACCTTTGGTGATGTTTTCGTGTGTGTATTAACCGATTCTGATACGCTGGGCTGCATTTCAGGACATAGAAATTTTCACGTACTTTTGCATACCTGTCATCGTCGATGTGAGGCCTTTAGGCAGTTCAACCTCTGACTGCCATAATGGCCCTAATAGACCAAACTGTGACTTGTATACAACTTTAGTGATGTTTTCGAAATTTTCACGTACTTTTGCATACCTGGCATCGTCGATGTGAGGCCTTTAGGCAGTTCAACCTCTGACTGCCATAATGGCCCTAACAGAACAAACTATGACTTGTATACACCTTTGGTGATGTTTTCGTGTGTGTATTGACCGATTCTGATACGCTGGGCAGAATTTCGAGACATCGAAATTTTCACGTACTTTTGCACACCTGGCATCGTCAATGTGAGGCCTTTAGGCAGTTCAACCTCTGACTGCCATAATGGCCCTAATAGACCAATCTATGACTTGTATACACCTTTGATGATGTTTTCGTGTGTGTATTGACCGATTCTGATACGCTGGGCAGAATTTCGAGACATCGACATTTTCACGTTCTTTTGCATACCTGGCATCGTCGATTCGAGGCCTTTAGGCAGTTCAACCTCTGACTGCCATAATGGCCCTAATAGACCAAACTATGACTTGTATACACCTTTGGTGATGTTTTCTTGTGTGCATTAACCGATTCTAATATGCTGGGCAGAATTTCGAGACATCGAAATTATCACGAACTTTTGCACACCTGGCATCGTCGATGTGAGGCCTTTAGGCAGTTCAACCTCTGACTGCCATAATGGCCCTAATAGACCAAACTATGACTTGTATACACCTTTGGTGATGTTTTCGTGTGTGTATTGACCGATTCTGATACGCTGGGCAGAACTTCGAGACATCGAAATTTTCACGTACTTTTGCACACCTGGCATCGTCGATGTGAGGCCTTTAGGCAGTTCAACCTCTGACTGCCTTAATGGCCCTAATAGACCAATCTATGACTTGTATACACCTTTGGTGATGTTTTCGTATGTGTATTAACCGATTCTGATACGCTGGGCGGCATTTCAGGACATCGACATTTTCACGTACTTTTGCATACATGGCATCGTCGATGTGAGGCCTTTAGGCAGTTCGACCTCTGACTGCCATAATGGCCCTAATAGACCAAACTATGACTTGTATACACCTTTGGTGATGTTTTCGTGTGTGTATTGACCGATTCTGATACGCTGGGCAGAACTTCGAGACATCGAAATTTTCACGTACTTTTGCATACATGGCATCGTCGATGTGAGGCCTTTAGGCAGTTCAACCTCTGACTGCCATAATGGCCCTAATAGACCAATCTATGACTTGTATACACCTTTGGTGATGTTTTCGTATGTGTATTAACCGATTCTGATACGCTGGGCGGCATTTCAGGACATCGACATTTTCACGTACTTTTGCATACATGGCATCGTCGATGTGAGGCCTTTAGGCAGTTCAACCTCTGACTGCCATAATGGCCCTAATAGACCAAACTGTGACTTGTATACACCTTTGGTGATGTTTTCGTGTGTGTATTAACCGATTCTGATACGCTGGGCAGAATTTCGAGACATCGAAATTTTCACGTACTTTTGCATACCTGGCATCGTCGATGTGAGGCCTTTAGGCAGTTCAACCTCTGACTACCATAATGGCCCTAATAGACCAAACTATGACTTGTATATACCTGGCATTGTCGATGTGAGGCCTTTAGGCAGTTCAACCACTGACTGCCATAATGGCCCTAATAGACCAAACTATGACTTGTATACACCTTTGGTCATGTTTTCGTGTGTGTATTAACCGATTCTGATACGCTGGGCTGCATTTCAGGACATCGAAATTTCCACGTACTTTTGCATACCTGGAATTTCAGGACATCGAAATTTTCACGTACTTTTGCATACCTGGCATCGGCGATGTGAGGCCTTTAGGCAGTTCAACCTCTGACTGCCATAATGGCCCTAATAGACCAAACTGTGACTTGTATACAAATTTAGTGATGTTTTCGAAATTTTCACGTACTTTTGCATACCTGGCATCGTCGATGTGAGGCCTTTAGGCAGTTCAACCTCTGACTGCCATAATGGCCCTAATAGACCAAACTGTGACTTGTATACAACTTTGGTGATGTTTTCGTGTGTGTATTTACCGATTCTGATACGCTGGGCTGCATTTCAGGACATCGATATTTCCACGTACTTTTGCATACCTGGCATCGTCAATGTGAGGCCTTTAGGCAGTTCAACCTCTGACTGCCATAAGGGCCCTAATAGACCAAACTATGACTTGTATACACCTTTGGTGATGTTTTCGTGTGTGTATTTACCGATTCTGATACGCTGGGCTGCATTTCAGAACATCGATATTTTCACGTACTCTTGCATACCTGGCATCGTCGATGTGAGGCCTTTAGGCAGTTCAACCTCTGACTGCCATAATGGCCCTAATAGACCAAACTGTGACTTGTATACAACTTTAGTGATGTTTTCGAAATTTTCACGTACTTTTGCATACCTGGCATCGTCGATGTGAGGCCTTTAGGCAGTTCAACCTCTGACTGCAATAAGGGCCCTAACAGACCAAACTATGACTTGTATACACCTTTGGTGATGTTTTCGTGTGTGTATTTACCGATTCTGATACGCTGGGCTGCATTTCAGGACATCGATATTTCCACGTACTTTTGCATACCTGGCATCGTCAATGTGAGGCCTTTAGGCAGTTCAACCTCTGACTGCCATAATGGCCCTAATAGACCAAACTGTGACTTGTATACAACTTTAGTGATGTTTTCGAAATTTTCACGTACTTTTGCATACCCGGCATCGTCGATGTGAGGCCTTTAGGCAGTTCAACCTCTGACTGCCATAATGGCCCTAATAGACCAAACTGTGACTTGTATATACCTTTGGTGATGTTTTCGTGTGTGTATTAACCGATTCTGATACATCGAAATTTTCACGTACTTTTGAATACCTGGCATCGTCGATGTGAGGTCTTTAGGCAGTTCAACCTCTGACTGCCATAATGGCCCTAATAGACCAAACTATGACTCGTATACACTTTTGGTGATGTTTTCGTGTGTGTATTAACCGTTTCTGATACGCTGGGCTGCATTTCAGGACATCGACATTTGCACGTACTTTTGCATACCTGACATAGTCGATATGAGGCCTTTAGGCAGTTCAACCTCTGACTGCCATAATGGCCCTAATAGACCAAACTATGGCTTGTATACACCTTTGGTAGTATTTTCGTGTGTGTATTAACCGATTCTGATACGCTGGGCTGCATTTCAGGACATCGAAATGTTCACGTACTTTTGCATACCTGCCATCGTCGATGTGAGGCCTTTAGGCAGTTCAACCTCTGACTGCCATAATGGCCCTAATAGACCAAACTGTGACTTGTATACACCTTTGGTGATGTTTTCGTGTGTGTATTGACCGATTCTGATACGCTGGGCAGAATTTCGAGACATCGAAATTTTCACGTACTTTTGCATACCTGGCATCGTCGATGTGAGGCCTTTAGGCAGTTCAACCTCTGACTGCCATAAGGGCCCTAATAGACCAAACTATGACTTGTATACACCTTTGGTGATGTTTTCGTGTGTGTATTTACCGATTCTGATACGCTGGGCTGCATTTCAGGACATCGATATTTCCACGTACTTTTGCATACCTGGCATCGTCAATGTGAGGCCTTTAGGCGTTTAACCTCTGACTGCCATAATGGCCCTAATAGACCAAACTGTGACTTGTATACAACTTTAGTGATGTTTTCGAAATTTTCACGTACTTTTGCATACCTGGCATCGTCGATGTGAGGCCTTTAGGCAGTTCAACCTCTGACTGCCATAATGGCCCTAATAGACCAAACTGTGACTTGTATACACCTTTGGTGATGTTTTCGTGTGTGTATTAACCGATTCTGATACGCTGGGCTGCATTTCAGGACATCGAAATTTTCACGTACTTTTGCATACCTGGCATCGTCGATGTGAGGTCTTTAGGCAGTTCAACCTCTGACTGCCATAGTGGCCCTAATAGACCAAACTATGACTTGTATATACCTTTGGTGATGTTTTCGTGTGTGTATTAACCGATTCTGATACATCGAAATTTTCACGTACTTTTGAATACCTGGCATCGTCGATGTGAGGTCTTTAGGCAGTTCAACCTCTGACTGCCATAATGGCCCTAATAGACCAAACTATGACTCGTATACACTTTTGGTGATGTTTTCGTGTGTGTATTAACTGATTCTGATACGCTGGGCTGCATTTCAGGACATCGACATTTGCACGTACTTTTGCATACCTGACATAGTCGATATGAGGCCTTTAGGCAGTTCAACCTCTGACTGCCATAATGGCCCTAATAGACCAAACTATGGCTTGTATACACCTTTGGTAGTATTTTCGTGTGTGTATTAACCGATTCTGATACGCTGGGCTGCATTTCAGGACATCGAAATGTTCACGTACTTTTGCATACCTGGCATCGTCGATGTGAGGCCTTTAGGCAGTTCAACCTCTGACTGCCATAATGGCCCTAATAGACCAAACTGTGACTTGTATACACCTTTGGTGATGTTTTCGTGTGTGTATTAACCGATTCTGATACGCTGGGCTGCATTTCAGGACATCGAAATTTTCACGTACTTTTGCATACCTGGCATCGTCGATGTGAGGTCTTTAGGCAGTTCAACCTCTGACTGCCATAGTGGCCCTAATAGACCAAACTATGACTTGTATATACCTTTGGTGATGTTTTCGTGTGTGTATTAACCGATTCTGATACATCGAAATTTTCACGTACTTTTGAATACCTGGCATCGTCGATGTGAGGCCTTTAGGCAGTTCAACCTCTGACTGCCATAAGGGCCCTAATAGACCAAACTATGACTTGTATACACCTTTGGTGATGTTTTCGTGTGTGTATTAACCGATTCCGATACGCTGGGCTGCATTTCGAGACATCGAAATTTTCACGTACTTTTGCATACCTGGCATCGTCGATGTGAGGCCTTTTGGCAGTTCAACCTCTGACTGCCATAATGGCCCTAATAGGCCAAACTATGACTTGTATACACCTCTGGTGATGTTTTCGTGTGTGTATTAACCGATTCTGATACGCTGGGCTGCATTTCAGAACATCGAAATGTTCACGTACTTTTGCATACCTGGCATCGTCGATGTGAGGCCTTTAGGCAGTTCAACCTCTGACTGCCATAATGGCCCTAATAGACCAAACTGTGACCTTTGGTGATGTTTTCGTGTGTGTATTAACCGATTCTGATACGCTGGGCTGCATTTCAGGACATCGAAATTTTCACGTACTTTTGCATACCTGGCATCGTCGATGTGAGGTCTTTAGGCAGTTCAACCTCTGACTGCCATAGTGGCCCTAATAGACCAAACTATGACTTGTATATACCTTTGGTGATGTTTTCGTGTGTGTATTAACCGATTCTGATACATCGAAATTTTCACGTACTTTTGAATACCTGGCATCGTCGATGTGAGGCCTTTTGGCAGTTCAACCTCTGACTGCCATAATGGCCCTAATAGACCAAACTATGACTCGTATACACTTTTGGTGATGTTGTCGTGTGTGTATTAACCGTTTCTGATACGCTGGGCTGCATTTCAGGACATCGACATTTGCACGTACTTTTGCATACCTGACATAGTCGATATGAGGCCTTTTGGCAGTTCAACCTCTGACTGCCATAATGGCCCTAATAGACCAAACTGTGACTTGTATACAACTTTAGTGATGTTTTCGAAATTTTCACGTACTTTTGCATACCTGGCATCGTCGATGTGAGGCCTTTAGGCAGTTCAACCTCTGACTGCCATAAGGGCCCTAATAGACCAAACTATGACTTGTATACACCTTTGGTGATGTTTTCGTGTGTGTATTTACCGATTCTGATACGCTGGGCTGCATTTCAGAACATCGATATTTTCACGTACTCTTGCATACCTGGCATCGTCGATGTGAGGCCTTTAGGCAGTTCAACCTCTGACTGCCATAATGGCCCTAATAGACCAAACTGTGACTTGTATACAACTTTAGTGATGTTTTCGAAATTTTCACGTACTTTTGCATACCTGGCATCGTCGATGTGAGGCCTTTAGGCAGTTCAACCTCTGACTGCAATAAGGGCCCTAACAGACCAAACTATGACTTGTATACACCTTTGGTGATGTTTTCGTGTGTGTATTTACCGATTCTGATACGCTGGGCTGCATTTCAGGACATCGATATTTCCACGTACTTTTGCATACCTGGCATCGTCAATGTGAGGCCTTTAGGCAGTTCAACCTCTGACTGCCATAATGGCCCTAATAGACCAAACTGTGACTTGTATACAACTTTAGTGATGTTTTCGAAATTTTCACGTACTTTTGCATACCTGGCATCGTCGATGTGAGGCCTTTAGGCAGTTCAACCTCTGACTGCCATAATGGCCCTAATAGACCAAACTGTGACTTGTATACACCTTTGGTGATGTTTTCGTGTGTGTATTAACCGATTCTGATACGCTGGGCTGCATTTCAGGACATCGAAATTTTCACGTACTTTTGCATACCTGGCATCGTCGATGTGAGGTCTTTAGGCAGTTCAACCTCTGACTGCCATAGTGGCCCTAATAGACCAAACTATGACTTGTATATACCTTTGGTGATGTTTTCGTGTGTGTATTAACCGATTCTGATACATCGAAATTTTCACGTACTTTTGAATACCTGGCATCGTCGATGTGAGGTCTTTAGGCAGTTCAACCTCTGACTGCCATAATGGCCCTAATAGACCAAACTATGACTCGTATACACTTTTGGTGATGTTTTCGTGTGTGTATTAACCGTTTCTGATACGCTGGGCTGCATTTCAGGACATCGACATTTGCACGTACTTTTGCATACCTGACATAGTCGATATGAGGCCTTTAGGCAGTTCAACCTCTGACTGCCATAATGGCCCTAATAGACCAAACTATGGCTTGTATACACCTTTGGTAGTATTTTCGTGTGTGTATTAACCGATTCTGATACGCTGGGCTGCATTTCAGGACATCGAAATGTTCACGTACTTTTGCATACCTGGCATCGTCGATGTGAGGCCTTTAGGCAGTTCAACCTCTGACTGCCATAATGGCCCTAATAGACCAAACTGTGACTTGTATACACCTTTGGTGATGTTTTCGTGTGTGTATTGACCGATTCTGATACGCTGGGCAGAATTTCGAGACATCGAAATTTTCACGTACTTTTGCATACCTGGCATCGTCAATGTGAGGCCTTTTGGCAGTTCAACCTCTGACTGCCATAATGGCCCTAATAGACCAAACTATGGCTTGTATACACCTTTGGTAGTATTTTCGTGTGTGTATTAACCGATTCTGATACGCTGGGCTGCATTTCATAACATCGAAATTTTCACGTACTTTTGCATACCTGGCATCGTCGATGTGAGGCCTTTAGGCAGTTCAACCTCTGACTGCCATAATGGCCCTAATAGACCAAACTGTGACTTGTATACACCTTTGGTGATGTTTTCGTGTGTGTATTAACCGATTCTGATACGCTGGGTTGCATTTCAGGACATCGAAATTTTCACGTAATTTTGCATACCTGGCATCGTCGATGTGAGGTCTTTAGGCAGTTCAACCTCTGACTGCCATAGTGGCCCTAATAGACCAAACTATGACTTGTATATACCTTTGATGATGTTTTCGTGTGTGTATTAACCGATTCTGATACATCGAAATTTTCACGTACTTTTGCATACCTGGCATCGTCGATGTGAGGCCTTTAGGCAGTTCAACCTCTGACTGCCATAATGGCCCTAATAGACCAAACTATGACTTGTATACACCTTTGGTGATGTTTTCGTGTGTGTATTAACCGATTCCGATACGCTGGGCTGCATTTCGAGACATCGAAATTTTCACGTACTTTTGCATACCTGGCATCGTCGATGTGAGGCCTTTTGGCAGTTCAACCTCTGACTGCCATAATGGCCCTAATAGGCCAAACTATGACTTGTATACACCTCTGGTGATGTTTTCGTGTGTGTATTAACCGATTCTGATACGCTGGGCTGCATTTCAGGACATCGAAATGTTCACGTACTTTTGCATACCTGGCATCGTCGATGTGAGGCCTTTAGGCAGTTCAACCTCTGACTGCCATAATGGCCCTAATAGACCAAACTATGACTTATATACACCTCTGGTGATGTTTTCGTGTGTGTATTAACCGATTCTGATACGCTGGGCTGCATTTCAGGACATCGAAATGTTCACGTACTTTTGCATACCTGGCATCGTCGATGTGAGGCCTTTAGGCAGTTCAACCTCTGACTGCCATAATGGCCCTAATAGACCAAACTATGACTTGTATACACCTTTGGTGATGTTTTCGTGTGTGTATTAACCGTTTCTGATACGCTGGGCTGCATTTCAGGACATCGACATTTGCACGTACTTTTGCATACCTGACATAGTCGATATGAGGCCTTTAGGCAGTTCAACCTCTGACTGCCATAATGGCCCTAATAGACCAAACTATGACTTGTATATACCTTTGGTGATGTTTTCGTGTGTGTATTAACCGATTCTGATACATCGAAATTTTCACGTACTTTTGCATACCTGGCATCGTCGATGTGAGGCCTTTAGGCAGTTCAACCTCTGACTGCCATAATGGCCCTAATAGACCAAACTATGACTCGTATACACTTTTGGTGATGTTTTCGTGTGTGTATTAACCGTTTCTGATACGCTGGGCTGCATTTCAGGACATCGACATTTGCACGTACTTTTGCATACCTGACATAGTCGATATGAGGCCTTTAGGCAGTTCAACCTCTGACTGCCATAATGGCCCTAATAGACCAAACTATGGCTTGTATACACCTTTGGTAGTATTTTCGTGTGTGTATTAACCGATTCTGATACGCTGGGCTGCATTTCAGGACATCGAAATGTTCACGTACTTTTGCATACCTGGCATCGTCGATGTGAGGCCTTTAGGCAGTTCAACCTCTGACTGCCATAATGGCCCTAATAGACCAAACTGTGACTTGTATACACCTTTGGTGATGTTTTCGTGTGTGTATTGACCGATTCTGATACGCTGGGCAGAATTTCGAGACATCGAAATTTTCACGTACTTTTGCATACCTGGCATCGTCAATGTGAGGCCTTTTGGCAGTTCAACCTCTGACTGCCATAATGGCCCTAATAGACCAAACTATGGCTTGTATACACCTTTGGTAGTATTTTCGTGTGTGTATTAACCGATTCTGATACGCTGGGCTGCATTTCATAACATCGAAATTTTCACGTACTTTTGCATACCTGGCATCGTCGATGTGAGGCCTTTAGGCAGTTCAACCTCTGACTGCCATAATGGCCCTAATAGACCAAACTGTGACTTGTATACACCTTTGGTGATGTTTTCGTGTGTGTATTAACCGATTCTGATACGCTGGGTTGCATTTCAGGACATCGAAATTTTCACGTAATTTTGCATACCTGGCATCGTCGATGTGAGGTCTTTAGGCAGTTCAACCTCTGACTGCCATAGTGGCCCTAATAGACCAAACTATGACTTGTATATACCTTTGATGATGTTTTCGTGTGTGTATTAACCGATTCTGATACATCGAAATTTTCACGTACTTTTGCATACCTGGCATCGTCGATGTGAGGCCTTTAGGCAGTTCAACCTCTGACTGCCATAATGGCCCTAATAGACCAAACTATGACTTGTATACACCTTTGGTGATGTTTTCGTGTGTGTATTAACCGATTCCGATACGCTGGGCTGCATTTCGAGACATCGAAATTTTCACGTACTTTTGCATACCTGGCATCGTCGATGTGAGGCCTTTTGGCAGTTCAACCTCTGACTGCCATAATGGCCCTAATAGGCCAAACTATGACTTGTATACACCTCTGGTGATGTTTTCGTGTGTGTATTAACCGATTCTGATACGCTGGGCTGCATTTCAGGACATCGAAATGTTCACGTACTTTTGCATACCTGGCATCGTCGATGTGAGGCCTTTAGGCAGTTCAACCTCTGACTGCCATAATGGCCCTAATAGACCAAACTATGACTTATATACACCTCTGGTGATGTTTTCGTGTGTGTATTAACCGATTCTGATACGCTGGGCTGCATTTCAGGACATCGAAATGTTCACGTACTTTTGCATACCTGGCATCGTCGATGTGAGGCCTTTAGGCAGTTCAACCTCTGACTGCCATAATGGCCCTAATAGACCAAACTATGACTTGTATACACCTTTGGTGATGTTTTCGTGTGTGTATTAACCGATTCCGATACGCTGGGCTGCATTTCGAGACATCGAAATTTTCACGTACTTTTGCATACCTGGCATCGTCGATGTGAGGCCTTTAGGCAGTTCAACCTCTGACTGCCATAATGGCCCTAATAGACCAAACTATGACTTATATACACCTCTGGTGATGTTTTCGTGTGTGTATTAACCGATTCTGATACGCTGGGCTGCATTTCAGGACATCGAAATGTTCACGTACTTTTGCATACCTGGCATCGTCGATGTGAGGCCTTTAGGCAGTTCAACCTCTGACTGCCATAATGGCCCTAATAGACCAAACTATGACTTGTATACACCTTTGGTGATGTTTTCGTGTGTGTATTAACCGATTCCGATACGCTGGGCTGCATTTCGAGACATCGAAATTTTCACGTACTTTTGCATACCTGGCATCGTCGATGTGAGGCCTTTTGGCAGTTCAACCTCTGACTGCCATAATGGCCCTAATAGACCAAACTATGACTTGTATACACCTCTGGTGATGTTTTCGTGTGTGTATTAACCGATTCTGATACGCTGGGCTGCATTTCAGGACATCGAAATGTTCACGTACTTTTGCATACCTGGCATCGTCGATGTGAGGCCTTTAGGCAGTTCAACCTCTGACAGTTATAATGGCCCCAATAGCCCAAACTATGACTTGTATACATCTTTGGTGATGTGTTCGTGTGTGTATTAATCAGTTCTGATACGTTGGAATGCATTTCATTACATGTGAATTTTCACAAATTCTTACGTTATTATTATTATAAGGGTTATTTTCACCACGACCCTGTTCACCCTATTCGTATTCACCTCTAGAGCTCCCTTCTCATGCAGCTCTTTTCAGAATTGTATTGACATTTATCTGCACCTGTTGCGCGAATGTGGACAAGATTTGTCCTAGTGTATTCTCTCTATACCAGGTTCCTTTAGGAATCTGGGATTGAGATCTGGTTCTAGTGACTTCAATTTGTTTTGTTGTCTCTGCTCATTGTGATACATGTCTCTAATCTCCTCCGGTACCCAATAGTTTCTTGGCCTGCTTCCTGAGAATTTTTGCAGGCATCTGCCTGGTTCCTTCTTTCAAGTTCCCTGGACTCTTCCCTAAGGGCGTGGTCACCTACACCGCAGAATGGTTCGGGGCCCATAAAAGGTTCCGATGCTCCTTTCCAAGCGATCGAGTCGGCCATTTCATTACCTTCTATCCCTATATGGCCAGGTATCCAACAAAGTTGATCCATCTGTATACTATTTCAACGTATTGCTACTCAGTCTGTGGACTATGATTCATTGCTAGAGTCTTTTTTGGTGGTGAGCTTAATGGTAGACTCCCTTTGGGAGTTGAATTTTCTAATCACGTCATCCTTCAGAATGGCCAGAAGTGCTACATTTTTGACTAGTGCATCGAATTGTCTCGATGTAATGCACCTATATTTGTATACCCCTTCCTTTGACATTCTCATGACTGTTTTATTTGCACATTCTGCAACTACCAGATGCAATGGAGTCAGCTCCAAGAACACCTCCATGGCGGCGGTTGGGCAAGTTCTCATGGCATCTGAGACATGCCAACCTCTGAACTTTGTTGAGTGCCTCTCTTGCGCTGACAATGTTGGTTCTTTTGGACCATGGCATTGCATCATGTGTGGTTATTGGTCTAACAACAACTATGTACATCTTAGGATGCTTGGCCTGCAACCCCAGGATTTGCCCACTATACTTCTACAAATCATTAAAGCACGCATCGCCTTCCTGGTTACCTCTTCTGCGTGTCTTTTCCAGACCGTGGTTTGTTAGTAAGACGACTGGATGGTGCAGTTGGTTAGGTGCCTGCCCTTGGTTAGTGGGATTCCCGGTTCGAATCCCAGTGAAAGCAAAGTTAATACGCTTTTATCTGATTTTCAAATTTGGTTCAGTCACCATTTGCCGTCGGGATAAAATTAACGGCACTATCAGTGGAGTTGTCGATCAGTGGTAGTAGTCTGACTGTGGGTATCGAAATGGATCAACATGGTCTAAGTGTGTTGGTAAATTCCCTAGCAGCTCCTTTCCCTAAACAACCCTTCCGTGGTGTTTTTTTTTTTTAATTTGCGCGCTCACAAGTGTTGTTAATACACTTAATTGACCGGGTTCAAGACACAGCACGGGCCGAAGGTTGAGAGGGAGAAAGGGAGAGAAGGTATCTGTGCACAATGGTTTTAAATATCTGCGGATTGTATTCTGGGGGAAATATTAGGCTGGAAAGAGCATTTCATATTCGTGTCATGCGGCTGATGAACGAGTTTCTAAATTTAACTTTGTATTCGAAAGTAGGCTTAAGGGTAAACTGATGAGCATTCCTGGCGAGACGGGTATTGCGAGTGAATTCATGGAGAGGAGGAATGCAGTTGGCAAGCTCACTCGAGCATCGTTTGTTAAAATAGCGATAAAATACGGATAGAGACGAGACGGTTCGTCGATGTTCGAGCGAGTCTAGTGACACTGCAATATTGTTGTCTCCTATAGGTTTTCCCCAATTGATTATGCTGTCAAGACCGGAATTCAATGTGCTTAACATACGCTGCCGTTCCAATTCTACGGCCGAAGGGCGGGGTCGTGAGTCTTGGAACGAATATGAAAACCTGAGGGTGCTGTCATCAGCGAAGGAATGGATTGGATTAGAAGTAGCAGACAAGAGATCATTTATAAAAATGAGAAAGAGTGTCGGAGACAGGACAGAGCCTTGGGGAACACCAGCATTTATTTGGTGGATATCAGACTTGAACCCATCCAAAACAACGTGAATTGAAGGGTTCGAAAGGTAATTTCTAATCCATTGAAGAAGAGATTCATCGTCACCATAGGCACGCATTTTCGACAAGAGAGCTTGATGCCAAACTCTGTCAAATGCCTTAGAAATATCAAGTGCAACGATTTTGTTTTCGCCTGCGTTGTGCAATGATTGGTTTCACTTTTCGGTGAGAAAAGCTATCAGATCACCAGTGGACCTGTTGCTGCGGAAACCATACTGCCGGTCATTAAGAAGCTCCCGCGATTCGAGATATTTCCTAAGCTGACGATTAATCAGCGTTTCCATGACCTTAGAAAGAAGGGACGTAAGTGCCATGGTACGGGGTGGGTGACGAAGATTCGCCCTTTTTAGGGATGGGCTGGACAAATGCTTTTTCCATCTGCTCGGCTTACGCCGTAGTTTTGCCAGCGAAGAAGAACATCTCTTCTGAGGAATAGGGGGAATACCATCCGGGCCAGCGGATTTGTGCACGTCGAGATCTTTAAGTACTCAACTGTACGAGTGCGGAAGTGGATTTGTCCGATGGTGAAATCAACGCTCTCAAGTACAGGTGGCGACATATTGGAAACTGGCAGTGTTGAGCTGGCTGCAAAATGCGCCGCAAGCAGATTCGCTTTGTCTAAAGAGCTGAATTCTTTACGTTTTTACAAATGACCAAAAGTTTTTGCTACCCTTGGGACATTGTAGCACTTTTTGCCTCAACTTTTGCTCATACGAGAATGTTACACTTCTTATAATTGCATTATAACATCATTTCTGGCCCGTTTAAACTTATTCTGGTTTTCATCAGTGGGGTTTTGCTTTGTATATCCGGAAATTCAACTCTCTTAACCTGGAGCTTTAATAATCGTAGGTTATGAGGTAGGTTTTTTCTCAGGGCCATCTCCACTGTTTTGGTATATATCTCAGCGCTAGACACCTTCCAGTTATTATTGTGAGGTATGAAAGCAGTTTGATTTTGCATCAACTCCTGGAGATTTGAATGCCTCGAACGAGCTTATTATCCATTCCTGGCGTTCTTTGGAGAATATATCTCTGGCAACTCTCTAGTCCATAACCCCTGGTCTTGGCAAAATGGTTCCGGACCCGTCAGTGTTTTGATGCCTGCCCGGAAAATGCGCTTTCAGTAGAAGTCCGGCCAGCTGTTCCTTATTTTCAGTGCCATCACGACATCTGAAACTTACCTGTTTTTAATAGCGCTTTATGTAGTCTAGCCACTGCAGGGTTATTTGGTTATTGTTATATTGACATCTAAAGCTGTCACTCTTGACATAGCTATCGCATTTCAATATTATGAGAAGTTAGTGCCCTTTTGTAGGTTTCCCAGCCATGCGCTCTACATGGCATTGCCACATTACAGTCACGCGTTGTGGATGCACTTGTTCTCAACAATTACTCGTGGGTTTTCTGAACACAAAATGCGACAATTTTAGTGATTAAAGAAGACATCAAGGGACCTTAAACATTGGGCAATGAACAAAGGCACCCTCGTTAACTGCAACGTTGTACTCTTCACACAGGTGAAGCGTTGATTATTTGTAAGCCAGAAAGAAGTTAAGAATCTAGTTTGGAGTTCTCCGCCGTCGACTTAATATCTCGGAGTGTTTTTTATTTAAAATTACTAAAAAAATGCAAAGGAACACAAATTAAAAATTTGGTATTGGAATTTGGACCAGATTATTTTACATCTGACGGAAAAGAGCTTTTATGCAAATTCTGGGGTGTAAATGGTATCCATGAAAAAAAAAAAAATATTTTATAGAACAGCATATCAAGAGAGCAATGCACCAGCAGGCAATGACTTTAAGGGAAAAAAACTCAAACAAATACATACAAAATGCCAGATGACTCGACACTAAGAAAAAATTACATTGGAGATTGCTACCTAACACTTCAAGGTAGCAATCTCCAATGTAATTTTTTCTCTCCCCAATATCCGAGCTAAAGTTTGTGACGAAAATACATTTGTATCCATCGATGAAACGACATCAATCTACCAATATAATTGTTGGGCCCTTGCGAGCAAATAGTGGAGGGTTCGCACTTTGAAAAAGAGTGGTATCACTGCAAATGTTGTATTCAAAAATGGCTAACGTAACTCACTGTGTGCATAGAGTCTGTGCAAAGAAAGTGAAAGTTGACGCCTTCGTATCGAACATGAAAAAATATTTTCATAAAGCCCATCCCGAATTGATGGCTTTAAGGACATGAAAGCTGCATTGCCGCTACCAACTCAACCCGTAAATTGGTTTGAAATTAAAATTGAATTTATTACATTTACATTACATCAGGGGTTAACTTGCTGGGGTACTTCACTAGAGGCAACGGTAAAGGAAGTCATCAAGAAATGTACTGCCGTTTTTACTGTAAACAGGGGACTGAGAACAATTGAGCAGATAAAGGCGGCAGGAAGGCGACGTGAATTCCAAACTTAAAGAAAACATTGATGTGGATAATGTTGAGAACTTTAAAAGGGCTTCACTTGTTTCAGCTGAAGTAGAAAGGTCATTTGGCCCTTTTAAGGCGCTTGTAAGAGACAACCGGAGAAGATTATTGCCTGAGTATTTAAAAAAAAAACTCTTGGTAGTTCATTGCTACTACAATTAAATGCGCACTTACGTTCCTTTTCTTATTTGTTAATAAATGCCTTTTTAAGTGTTTTGGTTTGTCAACAAAATCCGTTCCTTGGTCATAACTTATGAGTCAAAATAAAAATGTATTTTAGTACTCTTGAGAGATCATGCATACCTGTGCATCAAAGCACATGTCCACCTTGCGTGGCCAGCGTCCTAAAAACCTCATAAATCATTTTTAATTACTTTCGACGCTCCTGCATTAATTTACAAAAACCATCCACAATTAAATTATGTAAAAATATCAAAAGTAATGCATCTTTAGCGTACATTTTTTCATTTAACTCTGATTGAAAATCCTTTAAGGATTTTCAGAGAGACCGTGATACCTCTTGGCTAATGTTTATTTTTTATTGATGGTTGGTCATTGTGCCAAGTCCTTATAATTCACCCTCATATTCTCGGACAATACAGAACTTAGCACGTAATAAATTTTTAGCTCGGTCATGGTGAAAGGAAACTTTGAATACCACATAAAAACGAATCGGTATCGTATTTCTTAGCAATATTTCATTTAATCCCCCGTAAAAGATTTGAGGTTTTTATTTGATTTTGTCATGGGTTTTCATAAGCAGATAATACGAGTACAAACTGGAATTAGCAATAAATTTTGAAATACGAATGAAGCACAAGACCCACAAAAACGAAGCTTGCTGATGCTTTACTATCTTGCTGTTACGTTTTCATTGAAATGCATCCCTTGAGAGTAATCCAATTATTACTGTCCGATCTGTGTGCTGTGAACTGAGAACATGTTTTTTTTTCTTATCATACACAAAAATAACTACTCCAGGCGATGTGTGTATCTTTAACTCCTAGGTAACTCCATTGTGTTTGCCACTGCAACCGAAAGTGGAATATGCAGGTTCTTCGTTTATTGATACAAACAAGAAATGAGAAAAAAAGAAACTCATCTTTTCAGCATAAAATGGGTTCCCTCTAGTCTGCAGAAATTAATGCTGTAATGAATTTGTTGAAGTACTTTATGTGGGAAAGGGGGATTTATCGTTTATCGCCGAAGCAAAATGCAACTCATGTAGAAACAGGAAGTAATACTTTACCTTGTGTTACACCAAAACCTTCAAGCGATTTTCCTTTTTGCTGTTCCGCATCGAATCCTTCTCTGTGACATTCCGGTTTTGTGTTCACTTCAGTTGAGCATGTTTTATACATACAAAAGTTGTCCTTTTGGTTGACCATATAAAATCTCAGTTGTGTGTAAATATTTAAAAATGCAAGTCAATGGGGGTGGAACCTAAAGTGCAGGATTGATGTTGAATTTCGTGTTTAGAATTCGTTCATGGTGTAGACAGCCATCGGCAAATTCATTGCCGATATCGATTGACAACAAATCTTCGGAATTACTCCGTTGAGAACTATTTTACTGCAGAGCTGTAATAAATTTTCGCAGTTGATAGTGGATAGATTCCGCGTGTTTTTTTTTTTTTTCTTCTTTTGGAACTCTGTCAATTTGCAATTAAACATACGACACACACTGCCTGGTAGGCCATTGGGCAGAACAAAGAGCATCGATTTCCATGACTTTAGCTGCTGGACTTAGATATTGTGCTCAGGACGGTCATTTATTTATTTTAGAGGGCGTGCATGGCTACTTTATTGGATTTTTTGTCATTCTAGCTAAGAAATACTATAAGCGAATCATCTCTCAATTATCACTCACTCTACAGCAACTTCGGGGATGGCAGCAATGATCCATGTCGATATATGTGTCTAGTGGATACAAAGCCACCATAATACCTGTTGCTTGGTCTATAAATGAATGCAGTGGTGGTTGTGCGGATGGCTAATAACCCCCCACGTAAAAATACTCTTGTTGGGGAAGAGCAATCAGACTCTGAGCAACGGACGGATATACAACGACGACACGAAAAAGGACACGAGTATGTACCTGGAATGTAAGAACAATCTACACTCCGGGCCGATCATCAATTGGGAAATATCCTCCAGCAGTAAAAGGCGGTTATTACTGAATCCAGAAAATACGGATAGTATAAGGGATAATGACAACAAATAGTGCGAAATATATAACAGCTGTCACATAAGGTTGCCCTTTCAGGATACTGTATCCTTCGCGAGTCTATACACCTTGTCGCTGTTCGTAGGCGTAGTAAAGGTCAATGGCTTTTGAGAAAAATTGCCTATGAGGAGACATGACACTTAGTTGCAGCCATCCTCTCCCTCCCTTGATGTCAAGCGGATCGTTCTGATGAAAAAATAGTAAACAGTGTGCCGGACCCACTTGGCGACCCCTCAGCCATAGCCACGCACTGCGGATCTCTGCGCAGCTTGACCACGACACGTGTCGTGGGACCAACATGTCCACAATACCAGGGTTCTAGAGCGCTTCTATGGCATTTTTCCTGGAGGTATATGAACTGGGCTATCAAAGTGCTTCAGGACAACAGTATCTACTGAATCTACGTCCAAGAGAGCCAGATCAGCGGAGTCGTCATAAAACTTCTCGAAAATATTAAAGCAAGCCGGCATGCAGTGACTCAAACACCAACGAGTCGCATCGGCCTTACAGTGAGGTTCTAAAAGCAGACCTTACTTATGGAGTGATTGATTAAGGTGACATGGTATCAACCCCATTCATCTCAATCTGATCACCATGAACGATGGTGTGACACCAGTTGCCTATGAAGCCGGATGGCATCAAGTTCATATCAGAATGGAGGTATGGGGGATGCAGAGTCAGATGTTGTAGGCCCACCACCTCCACCATGAGCCACCACCTCCACCATGAGCTTCATACAAGCTTGTAAACTGCATACTCCAACTCACAATTGGAATATTGCTTAGCTGGATGACCCAAATGGGGATGGGATGATGATATTTCGGTTACACATTAACATCGACGATTCTACTGTGGGTTTGGGGAATGATATTGCCCTAGTTAAAGATATGATATGATGATGATATTGCCCTGAAAAGTTATGTTGTTTCTGGACTCAGGGCGCGGACATATAATCTCTCTTCGTAATAAATACGTAATAAAAGCTTATCTTTTTTCCAATTACAGCGATAGCAGACAGATTAACTCAAAACGATCGGGGACGAGGAGATTGATGATTTCCGTGATTCCAACTCACAACATTTCGTCTGAGGAAGCAGGGACATAAACGGGAGCGGTGAGTACCAGTCAATTTGTAAAATAGGTAAAGATCCCAACTTCATAACCAGAAGTAGACAAGAGGTTTTAGACCTCACCCTTTTCTCGGACCATAATATATCGGATGGTTTTAAAGAATGGAGAATGTCCAAAGACCATTCCTTTTCTGACCTCGGATAAACTTTCGGCTAAATAAGCTAAACTCCCAGTGTTACACACTTCTGTAATATCTGGCAAGCCAACTGGGAACTATATAGAATGTCATTCTATTAGTGTGTATGGATAATTCTCTACTAAATCTAATGGATAATTCTCTACTAAATCCTTCAAAGCATGGTTCATCAGGAGAGAGACTCTGTTATATTTTGAGTCATGCTCTAGTCAGATACAGATCCAAGACCCTTAGAATGGGTGGCCTCCAGATCTTGAGACTCTTCTCAAAGATGCTGAAAAATGTATAATAAAGCCAAGTTAACACGAAATGATGCCGAGTGGGACTCGTACAAAATAGCTCTCAGTATTTACAAATACGAAACATTATCTCCCATTTTTTGGAATGGAACATCCAGCCTGACAGCTTTATGGGTGTCCCCCTCGCCGTTTAACAGTCTACAGAAGTGATCCTTCGTCCACATAAGTTTCTGTACGAAGTTTATACGCATTTGATAGTTGTTTTGTCCATTTCCCCGATCGTTTGCTTCTCATGCTCGTTCTTTTGCTACCGAACCGCTCTCCGCCAACTGTTGCCTTATATGCTGCTTGCTTCGCTAAATGCGCCTGGCTGCACTCGTGGTCAAACTAGGGGTTTGTTTCTGGGTGGCGTGTTCAAACCCAGAAGCAGCTTCTTTGATGGCGTTTTGGCCGCGGTTCCAGTGTTCTTCGATTGTTTCGCCTGGTAGGATTGGAGTCCCTGAGAGCTTAAGGGAGACTCGGTTAACAAAGTTCCTAGCAAACTGTTGTTTTCCGTTGTCCTATCGATATTCGTGCTCTTAGCTTGGCTATGAAAAGGAAATTATCTGAGTCAATGTTGGCTGCTCGGAGTAGAGGCAGTGGATGAGTGTTTGACGTCGATCACAATGTGATCAATCTGGTTGATTGATTCGGTTGGTTGATTAGGGGACCGCTGGGTCCCTTTATAAATGTGGAGGCGAAGGAACCGCGTACTTGTCTAACAGCCTGCGTCCGATCTCAGAGGTGATGTCGGGAAAGCTGTGTTTTCCGTTGACTCTAACAAAGATATCCTGTTTGCGAAGCTTTGCGTTGAAATCTCCTAGAACGATCTTGGTGTCGTAGCTGGGGCATTGAGCGTATGTGCTTCCTTGGAGGTCGTAAAAGTGGCCCTTGCTATAGTCATCTTTATCCTCCGATGGGGATAAAATATGAAGCCTTGTTGCGAGGCTAAGAATTCTTGCCTAAGTCTACCTCGAACAACAAACCCGCATTCAAACAAGCGCTGCCTTCGCTCTTTGTAGAATCGCCGTAATAGATGTCGCAGTTTCTCATCCACCGTTTGCTCCGCCCATCCCAGCGCACCTTCTGGATGGCAGTTATGTCTGAGTAATAGGCTTATATTGCCTCCACAAATTCATTGGCTGCATGAGAGTTGTAAATGCACCTCACATTCGTATCTCAGCAGACATGTTGTCGTCTCTGAACTATTGTTTTTTTATACAAATCTAGAGGGCCGGGTCCTGGTTTAAACCCCAGGACTAGGGGCCGCTGCATACAATCTTTCACCTCTAAGCGGTTGCTGTGAAGGATTTCCAGATGGCCAGATAGGCTGTATGTCAACTTAACCTGTGCATTTACAGGGATCGTTTGTGATATCTCGCCAAGTTCAGAGCAATCAACATAAATTAACACATTTTTCAGAAAGAAGATTTAATGCTTTACTCTACACATTTCGGTTCCTTTGGCAATACGAGCGTGTATGATTAAAGCCTTGACTACGTCTACACTGCGGTATCGTTCTTCTTGCGTTGTCGATACATTAATTTTTGCCGAATGTAAGCATCAGTTCTTTTTTTATCAGTATATTCTGACCTTATTCCGTTTTCTGCTTCATCTCCATTACGGTATTGACAGCGTCAATTGTTTTTAATCCTTGTAAAACACTCTATAGTTTAATAATGTTTTTATTTTCTAAGACATTTTTTAGCATGATCTTGTCCTGAACATCTCCCGCGGTCTGAGGTTCCTGTTCCTGCACTTCTCCAGCACTCTGAAGCTAATCCCAGCGTCCCAGAACATGCAGCTGGCCCTACGAAAGAAAGGGAAATTATTTTCTTTTATATATATTTACGTGCGTCCTGATTCAACTTGATTACTTTTACTTTTTGTCACACATACGTTTCCTTCAGCTAATCTTTCACATGGACTGAATGGACATAAGACATAAATCAGCTTCTACTTATTTGCGCACCAATTTTAGATACGACATTCAATACTAATCATATCATAACTATTTCCTATTTTCTACTAACAATGTCTGTAAAGGAATCTTCGTCTGACGGATATTACACTCACACAAAAATCAGTGATCAGTCTCAAAATGAATCCAATACATTTTATGTTTTTGATTGTTTGTTTTTATAATAAATTCTCACATACCAGTTTTTTTTTTTTTAATTAAGTTGTATTTCCTGGACTATTAATTAGTGTAATCGTAAGACTTTTCGTAACCGTTGCTTATTAAGGTTTGAAGATATGCTAATTTTCGAATAATTTGACTAGCAAACCCTATCAAGTAATTTTATCGTTAACTCCGACATACATAAATCTTTACATTCAAAGTAACTTGAACAAACGCTTAAGTATGCCCACAAAATCACGAGAACTGAGTTCTTATATTTGTTAATTGATTCCAACGACATTGAATCCAATTGGAATAAATATTTTTACCAAATTTGTCGGGATCTTGAGTGAAGTTCCTATTGTCTATAGTTTTTGCAAGCGTGGTGTTTATTATGAAGACTTCTGTATTATAAAGAAGTCGTGTTCAAATGGCATGGCCATCGTTCACTGCCTCCCGTAGTAGAGCAAGATGTTTTAATGAGGTACGTTATATAGAACACATATTTAGAAACGCAATCCGGTAGAACGACGCATGTTACTTAACTTGTTCCATTGTATGGAACAAGATGGCAGACACATTGGGGAATAAATCGCAAACAGAAATGAAATAAAGATAAGATGGCTTAAATCATTTGTGACACAAGTGTATGCGAGTTGTTTTTCTTCTTTTACGGTTCGAAAGTCTTTTGAAACTCTAGTAAGATTTGCTTAAGAAAAGCTCTTATTTTTTTTTCACATTTTCAGGCAATTTGGTTTGCAAATGGAAAAGAGATACACATTGACCGAATATTTCTGAAACGTGGTTCAGAATTAAGAAATTAATTTGAAAATACCCAGCAATTAATAAAGAGTGTCCCAGAATTGTAATTTCGATAGAAATATAATATGCATGTTAATAAGAAATATTTTTTATTTGTTTGATTCATTAAAAAAAGTCCAACGCATAAATGGCCGATACGGAATTTCCTCAACATACGCAGTCTTTTGTAAACATTTTGCATGACCATCCTGAATTTCTTTTCATTTTATTTTTGATAGCTTTGCTAATCGTCAAAACTGTCGCAATCGGTGATTTGAAAACCCACGAGTAATTAAAAGGCCACGAGTAAACATTTGCGTCGTTACCGGACCATTTTTCTTGCAAAATGCGGATGGTCAGGCAGTAACAAATAAACGTTTTCTTGAGTGCCACCAAAGCAGTGGTGGTCGTTTATCCTATTTCATATGTAATAGGCTAAATAATAATACATATGTACGAGGTGCGTTCAATATATTCTCGGTATCGGGGTGAAGCTGCGGTTGTATATATAAATTGACTTATTTAGTAATACTATTATTTTAGTGCATTCATGTAAAATTTCATATAAATGTGATTATTAATTCGCGTTTTATCTCTAGTTAAACAGAATCATAATGGCAACTGAGACGATGACACTGAAAATCGAGCATCGCTTAATTAAATTTCTCACTAAGCAAGGAAAAAGTCAAAAAACTATTCATGAAGAGATGGTGGCTGTTACCATTCGCACCATTCTTCATAACCATCTTAACCTTTCAAAGGTCAGTGCAAGGTGGGTGCCACGAATGCTCACAGCGCCTCAGAAAAAAGTGAGAATCGCATGCTGTAGAGAGCTTTTGGAGATGTGTAGTAAGAACGCGGACGGTGTTATGGATCGAATTGTTACTGGTGACGAAACATGGGTCCACCACTATGACCCTGAAAGCAGACAAGAGTCCATGCAGTGGCATAAAAAAGGAACCCCCCCGAAGAAGTTCAAAGTCACTCCGTCTGCCGGGAAGCTCATGGCCACAGTTTTTTGGGACTTAAGGGGAATCTTGCTTATTGAGTACAAAAAAAAAGGTGAAACCATCAACGCCAAATCCTACGCTTCCACCAGAGTGATTTTTTCCTGTTTCCGGATTTGAAAAAATATCTTCGTGGAAAAAGATTTGCGGATGATGAAGAACTCAAGTCGGCAATAAATGGGTATTTTGCAGAGAAAGACGAAATTTATTTTTTTGAAGGTTTAAAAAAGCTTATCTCAAGATGTAACAAATGCATTGATGTTAGGGGAGATTATATTGAAAAATAAAATTGAATTCGCATTCTCCTTCATATCGATACCGAGAATATATTGAACGCCCCTCGTATATTATTACATATGTACACCTACTCTATGATTCAAAAAAAACTAATTTTTCATATTAAAAATCTGCATTTTCTGTCAAATTTACCCTTTGAGTGAATAATGGGACACCCTTTACATTGATCAATTTGATCATAACAAATGTTAATAGTTTACCAAACCAAAGCTGTTTGTAAACAATTTTATTGAATCACAAAAATTAATCAACAAGAATATCCGAGTATAATCAACAGAAATATGACGAAGACTTTTCGTCTGGCAATTGTTGGTAAAAAATCTCAAACTTGTAACCCACGCGAGTTACGTCATCCACCAAACGTATTCCACACTTGCGATGAGATTCACTTACAATGTGTGAATCAGATCGCTCGTTCATATCATTTTGCTTACAAATTGCCTTTTCCAGTTAACCAATTTTCCATATAATTCCATAAACTGGCACCACAATTGAAGAAACCCAGTTATTGGTCATGATATGGACTTATCGTCTACATTCATTATCCGCTTAGTCCGCATATTTGCCAGCGTATGCTAGTGTTTCGCTGGCTAAATAATTAAATAAATGTATTGTAAGTTAGTCTTAAGACCACTAATAAATAAAGAAGTAATATTGTTCTTGGTTGTTATTTCGCGGGCAATTAATATGTAATTCCCGTGTTCCAATTCCGTTGCCATCCAACGCACAACATTTAGTACCAACAACAAATTTGAATGCCAACAGTGTCGATGACTTTCCTTCTTCCCATAATCTTCACGTTTTGCAGCAGCATCAACACCACCAGCTAAAACAAAATATTTATGCTGTTGACCTCGTCCGCTCATCATGCGATTCCTTTTATCATGCAAAACATGGTACTTTTTTTTCGCTAAAGAAATTCTTCTCCCTCTATTGTGTGTTTAAATGACTTCGGAACAATAAATAAAGTAAATGATCAGCTTGCAAGAGCACATATGTGTCAAGTAATAACCAGTTCAGTCTTAAGTTAATATATTGAAATACAAGACGCATTCGTTTGTCTTTAGTTTTTCATTTTTTCTCCAATCTGGATATTGATATTCGTATTATATGTGAAACAGGATTACAAACTAGTATCTCGTTCAATGTAGTAACCATCCTGTATATCGATGTGATCCCTATAGTAGAGGTGCCATCTTTAACAAAAAAAAAGTATTGTTCATTCTGCGTTGCCAATAACTCTAATTAAATATTAGACAATATCTGAAGTCAGAATATCAGAATTCATCTAATAACATTGACTTAACATGTTTCATATACATTTTCTAATGAGGTCTCGAATGGCAAGTAAATCGAGTACATTGCTTGGAAAACTGTTTGAAATATTCAAGTGTTGAAATTGTTTATTCGATTCTAGTTCAAGGCCTTTTGAAACTTAACTAAAATATTGATGGTTACTTACGATTTATAATCCCGGTCCGTTTAAAATGAAATAGAAGGAAGAAGAAGGTTAAAGAATTTTTTTTCTCTTAAAACACGAGGAGGAAACGCCGGATGTGTTTAGTCTTTTAAAAGGTTACAATAACATTCTGGCTAAAAATTTGACAACCCTTTGCCTCCTAAAGAGTTCGAGTGCAGGTAAAGGCACAGTACACCAAATATTGACGATTTCTGGGGCTGTTAAGGAACAGGCAATTGGTTAAAAAAATTTAATTGATTTAGTCATACTTGAAGTTAAAAAAAACCGTTGACTCAATATGGCACGACGCATCAATAGATATAATAGGAGTACACGCTGTGTCTTAACACAACAAAGAAAAAAAAATTAAATATTTCCCGTGAAGGCAAATAAATAATTTTATTACAGACAAATGTTACCAATGTGTTGTCTCCGCTGCTGCCAAAATCAAAAAGACATATTTCGCGACAGCTCCCAGAAGTGAAACGGTTCAAACTACATAGGTTTTAAGACAGTACATACATGGCATTCCAATGAGAGAATTCATTACGGTTAATTACCGATTTGACATTGAACTTGAAACTTACATGTGTTATGATATATAAAGTTGCAGTGCCCATAGGGTGCATGCACAACGATTGACAATTACTTAGAACATCTTTAAGTAAAATAAGTATACACAAAACAAAAACTATTAAAGTTTTCACAGTTTTTTGCACACCTTTGAATTAGTTATTATATCAAGTCATTAGTTAGTAAGGTAACTCACAATGCAAAACATTTTATTTCACCAGTCTATTTCTTCAAAACTTCCTGAAATTCAATTAGGTACCCTCCATCATATTCTATGTCGCTAAAGTCATAAGCATCTCCAGCAACCGCGATCTCTGTCTAACTCAAAATTGTAACTTCCATTGTGACGCTGTGGTGTCGTGTGTCATTTACGGAAGACAGCATGTACATCGTTCGAACGATTACCTCACTGCACTCCTTGTACTTAACGGGCCTAAGTCCATTGATAAGAACCAAATTTTTGAAAAACAGCTTCTGGCTTCACAAAACTGCAGAGAAGAACATTTACGCGAAGTTGGGAGAATTATTGCATTAATATATCACGTTAATCCACCTCTTGCAAAAAAAAAAACTGGATGACAAAATCATAGCAAATGAAAGATGGAACCCTCTAACCACCTGTGAGACCACTCGGATGCAATGGTAGAAGTTTAATGGTGCAAGAATCGACACAAACCTAGTTGGTAGTCGCAATGAAGAATTAGAGGATACTCCTGACTACCTTCGTAACTGCAGCTGTCCCTGAATAATGTGACATAGAACACATCGGGAACATTTATTCCAGAAACTATCAGAAATCCCAGCAACCTCTATTTTCTGGATCATCAGAACATCGGGATGAACTGTACAGGTACAGCAGCATCATGAAGATAAAAAGTACGAGTAAAAATAGGAACTAAGAGGTTAACTATTCCCCATGGGCATCACAACAGGACCTAAGTGAGACGAGGCCTACCCACGTCTAAAGACACACCTAACCTAACCTAGGATAATTATTGCTTCTTGGCGTGGTGAATCGGGAATACTTTCTTGTCGATCGGTCAAACAGTTCATCGTCCAGATTCAGTGAAATATTCTGCGCGATATCGGTTTGTACAAGTGATTCTTCTATGTTTACAATACCTAATATGAATGAATTATCAAAGTGCTATCGGAATCATGTCGGGGTGAAAATGGACAACTTGATTTTCACCCCGACATGATTCCGATAGCACTTTGATAATTCATTCAATCACTTTTCAGTTCAGTTCAGTCAGGAGTTTCTCGTTTCCTTTTCTAAGAAACTGATCTCTCTTCACATTTTCTGTTCGTAAGTCTAATGAACAGCCCCTTACACCGATGCAGTTATCGGTTGTCTCCGTCCATAATAGAACGGTTGTTGGAGAGCAATATATTTAGCTTTCCGCCCCCTACGTCATAAGCCAATCATTAATAACTTAAAAGAAGAGTTTCTATGTAAAATTGCATCGAAATAAGGTCTGCTAATGTTAAATTTGAAAGGCTTACATAATACCGCTTTTGGTATTATATTCGCCACAAGTAGTCTTTATCGTGCCATAAAATGCACGAGCCTGTGTTGATTGAATTTAAAACAGTGGCAGTCGTTGTGCTATAAGCCAGAGATTGGAATATAAAGAAACTGGTGGAAGAGAAGAAAGTACAACGACGCATTCAGAGTAACTCGTTTTTCTTCAAGTCAGTTTTCACTCCAAGTGCCTCATGATATGTATTCACAACTCTTTTTATGTGTTCTTATAAAACATGATGTATTTTTCTTATCAAACTAAACAGAAATGTGACATAAAAATGCTAACATCACACAATGATTTATAACTTTCCCGTTGACATTGTTGCTTTCGAATATCTCAATTCTTTTCTCCAGATTGAAATAAACTCCGAATGCAAGAATAATATAATCAATCTCAGGGTAACATATTCCATTTCGTGCTGCAGTCATCAATCTTAATGTTGTATAGACAATTGGACAATTATTCACTAACATCGTCTTAAATGTAAGGTTCTGTTGAGTTTCTTGTACCGATTTTTGGGATAGGTTTCTCATTCCAAATGAGCCCCATTTCTTGATTTTGTCTCTCACACACATATGCTTTCCTTTACAAAATATATCTTATGTGTGCAGCTGTAAAAATGTCGACTAAAATCAGATAAGCACATTTTACACTACATAAACACAATATATGCTTTTTTCGATCTGCCTCAAAACCCACCGATCCACCGACCCTCCTCAATGACAACCGGAAAATTCACCTTGAACTTTATTTTAAAAAACCGTACACCTTAAACAGAACCTGTACCCTCAGACCACAATCACATTCCTCTACCTTACTCATCGTTTCCCTCCCGTAAATGCTTCATTATCTACACAAAAAAGCTGATAAAACAAGTGATAAGCTGGTTGATGGAACAGCAAAAACATCAATTAATCTAGTCAGTTGTCTCACTCCGTCATAAAATAATTTTCGATTTCAGTTTTGATACACTCACATATGTACATACATAACATGCATGTGTACACTTACCTGCTGGGCAACTACATAAATTTGTTTGAACACAAACAATTTCAAATAATGTGTCTCTTCGATTCACCTCTGCCGAGATAATTATTACAAAAACCCAAAGGGAATGTGCAAAGTGCTATCTACTTCATCCCGTGATCATGAATCTCATTTATCCGGTCGTATGGTGTACATCGAACTGACTGATAGCCACTAACAGAGTAAAAGCACAAAGTAAGTCAAGCATTTGGAGTGAGTAGTGCGAATGAAAAGCGTAGGAACAAAAAAAGTAGAAGCAGATCAAAATGTCTCTTAATTGACGTAGTTTGCTCTTTAATATCGTTACCACTCTGTTCACAAGGCATAAGCTCTCGCGATTAAATGGTACGGAGTGAAACAAGTATAAGATAATTAATTGGGGAATAAAATTATTTACTTAAACCGGTCTTAGATGATATACTTAAGTTCGAATGCTGTTAAAAAGAATAAACAACACAATCAGCAATTAAAACAACAATAAGCAAAAACAAAAACAAATACAAAATACCACAACCTGATCGACGATTATAAATATAAACATTGAATTTGACATGCCACGATCGCACAACACTAAAAAGCGCCGACTAGCCATGACGGGTGGCGTACTCGCAATTAGTCTCTTTATCCTTTGTCTATTCGGCACCACTGTCTATTCAAGTAGTCTCCGCGGGCAGCGGCGCCAACTGAGCTCTACTAATGGCACCTCTTCGGACACAACAATAGAATTGCTGCATGTGGTAAGCCAACTTCATATAACACAGTTTTCCGTATTATTGGTCAATTAAGTCTTACAAAAGGAGACAGATAGTAGTGAATGAATTCAAAAGAAATCTACGTCGAGACCGTGGTTGAGTTCTCTATTAATTGGTAATAACGGAACGTAGCAAAAAAAAAACAAGCTAAACTTTCGATGTCAACTGTGTGAATAGAGTGAGTGGTTGTGTAGTATCTCGTTGTGGTTAGTTTAGTAAGGGTACCGAAGCTTTGAGCTTGTAGCTGCGGACCCGGCATTATATTGTTGCCCCTTCTGTATTTATCTTAATGTCGTGTCAAATCAGAGAGTCAAAATTTACGGTGTGTTCTATGACCCGCAGGTGAACCTGATTTTATGCGGAAAACCTGATTTAAATGAAATTACTTGCTTTTTGAGTTCTATATTATCAAACAACTCGGCTCGATCGCACTTGTTGCGATTTGTGTTTTCGTTTGCAATCACAGATGAAACCAATGCACGCGCAGCTAGAGTTGAAATCAAACTACAAAGGTCAGTTTGTTCTAGATCGTATATGTACGTCGATGAAGCTCGTTTCAACTGGATTCCAGTGTTAATTAATTAAATAATTTCTTTCAAACTGAATAAGCGCCGGTTTCTTTCACGTGTTTTATTTTTCTGTGCAGTACATACACACGTACATATTCGTGCTAACCTTGTCATGATCTGGCAAAGGTTATCTATTCTATTTAAATGTGTTAAATTTAATGAATAACATCAATTAGTTGATGTGAGCTACATAATAGGTTCACATGTGAAATACTTTTCCGGGAGTGTGCATATGAGTTAATAAAATACGCATATGCAAACATTGGCATTATTTGCACTTATGGTTTTGTCGTCCATCATTGGTAAGCCTGGTATGTGATTTTTTTATTCAAAGGTGTGCATTCTCTAGTACATTCTTTAGAAGAATGAATGTTGTGAATCACGTTTAAAAAGTTTTGATTTAGTACACCGTCGATAAGTGATTTGGGTCTGTTTCAATACAAATATTATACAGTTCTAATTGTACATATGATGAATTGTGTAATATTCAATAGATTAATACTTATTCTAAACAAAAACCGAACACGTTGTCACGTTACACATTACACGTTGGGAAGACACGAAGTCATAAAGTTTATCAAAAGCAATCAGCTTGCAGTAGATACTGTAATTTGTTAATAATAGCTTTTACTTTAGCCAATATGGCACTACGTTTTATCCGTATTTTTGATGCATGCATTCGCACGACAGACACAATTATTTTGGAAAGGATCATACATTGGCTGTGTGTACGGTACATATACGTGTGTTTTATCTGTACCGTATGGACTGTATGTGTTTGGTTTTCAAACAGACCCAGATGAAGAAATGTCAAAAAACACATGAGAAATGTAGGTTGGCTTACATTTTCGCTCTACATTTGACGTCTTATTTTAGTGTACATCAACTAAGCCAATCAATCGATTGGTTTTCAAATTAGTGCTACTTTGTCACAGAACGGCAAGGTTTCACCAGTTTTCTTTGAATCTACCAGGTTCCGCCATATACCTTCGGCGTCTGGAAACTTCGCAGTTCCTGATAAACCTAGTTGCAGCCCCCTTGAATGGTTGCAAAACCTATCATTCATTATTTTGGTAATTTTGGCGTTCATTTTCTCATTTTTTCTCCTTAAATTTTTTAAAACACTATTATTTCCAGTCAACAGAAATAGACAGCTGTTCTGGCGGCCATTTGAAAATTGAGAGCAAGTCACTGGTAATTTGGGCACTTCTAAATTGAGAGCGAGTGACTAGACAATAGGCAGTGAAACCACTTCAAACTCGGTGGCAACGGCCTATTGAGGTTTCATTAATAGTGCATCCGGACCTCGCGGTTTCCGTTAGTATGTTCCTATAGCATAAGTCCGTTTTCGGGGACACTAAATCATTAATCGAGTAAATGTTGGAGACACCCCTCTTCTCCCTTTTCCAAAATCAAAAAGTCTTAACCCCCGTCGGTGACCCAGGTCTGGGAATGCACGTTTCATTTTTAAGTGTTATTTACTGATACTTCTAACGAACCTATCGACTTTAAATTCCAGGTAGATTCCTAAAATTTTATTTTCTTCCGATTTATGGAAAACCCCATTCTACTGAATTCCTAGAAGTGGGCAGAAAAATGGAAAGGAAAAAAGACACCTTCGGACAAACACATGGTGCTTGGCTGGGGCAATTATATTTTGTATGTAAATATATGGAATATGATGCACTTTAACTATCCTACTCATTCTAACGCTATTATCGCAATTAGTCTAGTATTACTTTCGTCATCAAAATCATCATTTCAGCACAAAATCCCGAATCCAGTCCAAGAATGTGTAATGATTTGACGAGCACTGAATTTGGTGCATTTGTTGGAGTACTTTTAGACACACGCAATAATATGCACAAATCTTCAGTGTTGTAGAAAAAAAATTGGTTTGTAAGTGACACTTATCTCCATACACACGCATTTAAATTGATATTGTCTGTACAGGCACTATGTTTTCGTTGGAAGATCTTAGAATATATGTCCGACGGGGGGCTAAAATCAGAATATATCATCAGAAATCGATTTTAACATATTTTATGTGAATGCAAGGCTCTACTCTGGTTAAGGAATCGTATCTCCCGTATGGAAGATCGAATTTAAGAGTTCCACTACCAAGGACATACTTCCTTTCATAAGGGAAGTAGTATGGAATGGGTTATACAAGACAGTACCGGTGTTTGGGACCACTTAACTTTCAATCTTTGTACACAAATACACAATATGATTCAATATGCCGAAGCGAAATTCAATCACGGCGATGTATTCGATTTTATCTTATTTTATTTTAAAAAACCAGTAACATTGATTTATACGCCGTAGAGATTTCTATTAGACTTTGACGATTCTGCTCATTTTGCAATTATCATTGGTCTAAATCGATCTCTTGTCCCTTCGTTATCTGTATTCTTAGTATTTTTAGATTTCACCGTATACTTCATGGCCTTTTAACATTCCGTTAAATATTTTCGTGTTCAGCTGATAAGAGCGTTTCAAATATTTTGTAAAGCGATTTTTTTGTGAATTGTCTTCATTGTGCAAGTGTTGTTTATGAATTGTTTTATTTAAGGTTTTCAGACATGGTCCACGAACACCAGCAGATACATATCCAAATGACCCTTATATCAATCAGACATTCTTTCCATATGGGTGGGGGCATATAACAAATGTAAGTGGACGAATTTTATTTATTAGTACCCATACTTACATAAGTATGATTTCACAGAATGGAAAACGTGAACTATTCA
The DNA here is from genome assembly GCA_905231855.2 of Eristalis tenax. Taxonomy (NCBI): domain Eukaryota; kingdom Metazoa; phylum Arthropoda; class Insecta; order Diptera; family Syrphidae; genus Eristalis; species Eristalis tenax. The sequence goes on along the minus strand of HG993126.1, from coordinate 46,902,751 downwards.
ATATCGGCTCATGGATGAGGAAGCGTTACAATAACTACCTTGGATCGCTGTACGTACCCGATGTAAGTGCTTAATTAACTCCAAGTAATTTGTTCACACATTTCATGCATAACTCTTTGGCAGTACGTTCACGCACAGAGCACAGGTGTTACCAGAACATATATGTCGATGGCGACAGTCCTTGCCAGTTTATGGCCACCAAAGAACACCCCAATGGAATGGAACTCCAAATACAACTGGCAACCGATTCCAATTTTCTCACAGCCATTAGAGGAAGATAATGTATTTGCTCGGCGTTTACTGAACAACAACATCCCTTCATGTTAATGGTTTGTTTTTATTTGAAGCTCCTCTTGGTGCGAACTCCTTGTCCGCGTTACTACGAAGCCCTAAAGGAGGTGTTCCAACTGCCTGCTGTAAAATCTGAGCTGGCACAGTTTGAGAGCCTTTTTAAGGATCTGACAGAAATCACTGGGTTAAATATTACCACACCTGAAGACGTCCAATCACTGTATACCACCCTGTTGGCCGAGGTATTATCGCGAGTATTAGCACACACTTCATCAATTACTTACAATCTGATTTGTAGAAAGAATTTGGATTGATTCTTCCAGACTGGACGAACAAGTTTTTCCCAGAAAAGATGCAGTTCTTAACCGAACAAAGTTACATATACAATGTGTACACTCCAGAAATGCAAAAGATCAAAGGAGGTAAGCATGCATCTCGATATAAGGATTCCGTCTACATAAAATCTATTTCAAGGACCTTTTCTCAAGAAAATGTTTAATGAGATGAAGGCCAAACGTGATGGCAATTTAAAGCCAAAGGATAGGAAACTTTATATTTACACCGGCCATGACTCGACTGTGGCCAACATTCTTTCAGCGCTCAAAATTTGGGAAAGACAACTGCCAAGATATTCGATTATGGCTCTATTTGAATTGCATAAAAATGCGAAAACGGGAGAATATCACGTTGAGGTATACTTAACTTATGTTTTTTGGCACCTATTAAACTAATGTACATTGTCTTTCAGATTTTCTTACGTAGCAACCCTAAGTCAGAGGCTAAGCCATTAACTATACCTGGCTGTGATACAAAGTGCCCACTGGATAAGTTGCTTGAACTGGCTAAGGATGTTATTCCATCAGAAGAGTCTTCAACTTCCTGCATCGCCAACGATCCCAACTTTACGGAGCCGCCGCCTGCTGGGCCTTAGAATAAAATATCGTACTGCCATTGTTCTCATGGATTTAAATATACTTATAAGCTAGTTAAAATTTAAAAACAATGATAAAATATGTAACATTTTTTAGTTGCATTATGACGTGGAGGTTCCTTCATATTTCACAGACAATAAAATTCTTTTGAATAAAACAGTTTTATGTGAAAATTGTGATTGTATCTTATTCAATATCCAAGTATTAACAGAGTGGCTTATTCATTTGTACAATTTTTAAAACAACCTGAGTGTCAAAACGTAATCCTTCAGTAAAAATGTACTTTTAAATGTGCGTTTGAGAATTGGTTGCATGATATAAGTAAATTATCAAGGTTAAGGTTCCGAGAAATAACGCCGAATTTAGGAGTTCGGCGATATTTCACTTTATGAAAGCGAAATAATGCCGAATTTCCATGTTCGGTCTCTTTGATAAAGTGAAATAACGCCGACCATTGCTTATGAAATAAGCCGAATTCAAAAAGAAGGCAATAAAATTCAAAAAAAATATTTTTTTATAAATCCCGCTCAAATTAAGAAAAATATCAATTGTACATTGTATGTCTAGGAGGAAGAAGATCTGCGGCGGGCTTGTAACGTTTTTTTTCTTCGTATTTTGAGTTTCCTCCCCAGCGAGGCGTCTCCTAGCATTTTAAGACGGTCAAGAATAGAATACTACCCATGGATTTTAATAAATTAGTAGAGTTGGACTCATATTCCCAAATGCTATGGATTATATGAATAAGATAAAATGCAACAACAACAACAAACACTCTCTTAATAGTTTCGTGAATATTAACTTAGAATAATTCTGTCATGGGTCTTAGGGTCTTACCCTCTCTCCTCTTCCTCCTCTTCTGCGTGCACTACAGTCCGGGGTGGACCTGGACCTCAGCCAATAAGCGGCCCCAACTGTCACGATCGTTAGCCAGCTGCTTCCAATCACTTATTTTGGCGACCTCGTCAATATCGCTTGCGTGTGCTGGCTATTGTATGGACTTCTGGAAGATCTTGACCCTTTTGTTTTGCGAGTCAGTTCTACACGACCAGGAATGATGTTGAAAAAATGGCATAACAGCGTGCTCCTTTTTTTGACATGGAATGTCTCGGTAAGTTCATTACCGATATGAATGTCAATACTATGCATGACATTGTATACCTCGTCTGAGATATGACTGATGATTCTACTTTCATGCCCCATGATGCTTTTCTCCCACCATAAGAATGAACATTGCTGCAGGGAATAAGTCTGCATCAGCAACTTTATTCGACTTTAGCCTCGATATCATAACTTCTAGGACTGAGGATCAGAATTATCTTCAGTTATTGTCCATTATGTGAGTGCGGAATAGGAAATTCTCGGTTTAACAGTCTACAGAATTATACTTCCAGAGTCTCAGTATCCGAATTCGGATACTGAGTATCGAGCTCAGCTTCTGTCTAAAACTAATACCCATTTGATACTTGTTTCATTTCTCATTTCTGTCGTTACACCTCTCTATTATCACGATCGTGCTTGGTCATCTCTTTGTTTTTGTGTTTTAAATCCCAGCACATAGTTCCATTGTTCGTAGATTGTTTTGGCTGGCAGGGTTTGAATCTCTCGAAGCTTCAGCAATATATGATCGTCAACGTTTTATTGTAACTTTCCGACGGCAGACGGATGTGTTGATTTGTCCGTTGTCCCATTGGAATCCGTGCAATAAAGAAATAGTCCACGTCGATGTTGGCTCTTTGGAAGTTTCGGACATCGAGTATACCAGAGGAGTGTCTGACGACGATCGCACTGCTGCTTCCTCCGAATATCAGCTTGTTGAAAGTTTTCAATGTGATTAACCCCACGCTTGAATTTTTATCGAGATAAGACTTACTAAAAAACGATATTTTTTTTCTTTTCACCCGTGATTCATTGACTTCATTGTAGAATTATCTACCTAAAATCTACCTGATCTACAAAATGCGATCTCTATTCATGTGAATGAAATGAAAAAGTTACTAGCGACTCGTGTGTACATCAGTTTTAAACATCTTGACGTCTACGATTCGATAAGCCACAACTGTGTGAACTTACGGAAGTTATTCAATTATCTTTACTCATTTGAACGACATATGTTAAGAAATAACACCAATTTAAGATGTCAATTTGCCACCCTCGAATGGCACGTGTTAACAATTCTTTAACAAAGTCTTTTCAACACTTTCTCCATGACCTTCGACTCACATTTGGAAAAACAGTCTGCTGTATTAATGAATCACCAGTGTAATCATGTGGCACTCAGTCAACTTATAATTAGGCCAAACTCATCATTATCTCGTAGTATTTTGCTTGCAATGGACATACATTACTGTCTAGCTTTCTGTCAGCACGCATGTTTTATTTGATTAAGGTCTCGTGATGTCAGGCGTTCAGAAATATATGCACGATGAGATTCTTCTGTATTTTTGTTATTGCTTGTTGGCCTTCGTCTTTGCGGATTGTGATTTCCTGATTATATGAGATAACAGTAACTGTAACTTATCCCATGTTGTCTTTTGATTATGATTAATCTGCTCATTTTGGTGAAGCGAAAAATGTGGTGATATTTGGGAAGGCTCTGACGATATAAGTTAGTTGTTTGGAGATTACGGTCGTCAAGGAAGTTTGTCCGGTAGTTCCTTTTGTAGATGGTAAATTAGTTACTGCAAAGTGAACCGCACCTGGATATGGTGACAGATTTGTCAGTTTTGTTAATTTCCATGATCACACCACATACAATAATTGTGATACGGGTAGAGAGACAGCCCGAAGTGACCCTGACCTTCTACAGTACATATTTGTGTTATCTGTGCTATTATTATCTGACGAATGGTTTGGAATAAGATGGATGGATCGAAGAGAGTACCCTCTTCGAGTATTGTTAGTGGCCCAAAAGGGGTGTGGTCGTAAATTAAATTCACACCCCCGGCGAAGGAAAAACATTCAAAAGTACTATAATTGTATCTAATCTAAAAAAATTGGAAGAGTTGGTCCATCAAACCTAATGTCAACGCCATGTCTTGCACTGATTTAGTTTTCTCAGTATCTTCAGTTTCAACTCATGACCAGTACCAACAACCGACTTTATAGATTCACTTCGTCTTAAGGTGTATCGCGACTAAGCCGGATTACTTTTTTTTAGATATGATTTCATGGAATTTTCTGCATCAGGCGAAGGATCTTTGGAGGGTCCTGTCGCTGCGCAATAACTGCCTTCCATCGCTGTGTAAAGTTTCTTGTCCAAAACTATTTCTTAATTAAAGTTTAATAAATTTTACTTTCGAAAATGGCATTGGCCTTGGTAACAGGATTGGCAAACATTAACAGAAATGTGAAATCACTTCACGAAGATATACATTAAATGTGAATAGTTACATAATTCTGCTAGAAAGCGACATTTCTATTTCGGGTCTCTAACTTAATCGCTAACTGTGGCGATTCCTGGTCTTAGGCATTGGATTAATTAAAAGCCCAGTAAACAATATAATGATTAAATAAGACTTATTACAATATAATCTAACCCTTAGTCTTATTAGCAGGGATAGGATTTTGCCTTTTTTTTTTTTGTTAAACGGACGATAGTATCGACTTTATATAAACACGTCTCATATGTTCCTGATTCCAAATATATTTATTTTATTTTGCCTTTTATGCCTTATTTCCCTATATTGGACTCTTCTTAAGTCTTCTTCGATAAAAATATTGTAAACAAATCCGAGCTTGCGTCAAAGTATATCTGTGCACACATTGAATCTTACTCACACTATATATAATACGAATACCGAAAGTCAAGGACTCACGAAATAACAATAAAAAAAATGAGGACCGGTAATTTCGGAGCTCAAACCTGACACCCTCTGCGCAGGAGTCGATTAAACAAAAAATTATTATTAGAAAATGGCCCATGTTGTCATTGAACTGCTTCTCTGGAGGTTTGGCATGTGCCAGGCCAAAGTCGCACCAAACAGTCACGCGTTGTGGATGCACTTGTTCTCAACAATTGCTCGTTTGTTTTCTGAACCCCAAATGCGACAATTTTGGCAATTAACTAAGGCATCAAGGGACCGGAAACATTGGGCAATATACCAAGTCACCCACCTTATCTGCAATGCTGCACTCTTCACACAAATGAATCGTGGGTTATTTGCAAGCTAGAAAGAAGTTAAGAATCAATTTGGAGTTCTTCGCCGTCGACTTAATATCTCCGAGTGTTTTTTATTTAAAATTACTAAAAAAAATTAATTAATTAATATGCTTAAACGGCTTTGCAAAGAGGGAAGACAATTGAAAAAAAAAAAAATTGTATTGAAATTTGGACTCGATTATTTTTCATCTGACGGAAATGTGCTTTTATGCCAATTCTGTGGTGTAAAAGTTAACCATGAAAAAAAAAAATGTTATTGAACAGCATATCAAGAGAGCAAAGCACCAGCAAGCAATGGCATTAAAGGAAAAAAAAATGCCAAATGAGTCGACACTAAGAAAAAATTACAATGGAGATTGCTACCTTGAAGTGCTCCACAAAATCCGAGCTAAAGTTGGTGACGAAAATATTTTTGTATCCATCGCTGAAACGACAGACAACGCATGGCGCTGTGTAACAAATGTAATTGTTGTGCCTTTGCGAGCAAATAGTTGGGGGATCCTGTTAATTTCCGAACTGCGCAACCATTGCCAAGCTGTTTCACGATTAAATGCGGTAATTGTGGCCAGATGAACTTAATCGTGAGAAAGTTTTGTTGTTCGTAACAGACGCTGCACCATATATGAAAAAGAGTACCACTCTTTTCTCTGCAAATGTTGTATTCGAAAATGGTTCACGTAACTTGCGTAGATCACGGTGCGCTGTGAAAGCATACGCAGTCACTACTAAGTCAATCCCGGATTGCTGTTTTTAAGGAGATGGAACCTGCATTGCCGCTACCACCTCAACTCAGAAGGTTGCTTAAAATTAAATTTGAATTTAAATTTTTACATCAGGCGTTAACTCGCCGAGGTACTTGACTAGAGGCAGCAGTACATTATGCGGATTATTTTTCTCGGATAAAAAAAAATTGTAAGCGTTTTTGAAGTTGATGCAAGCTGTGTTCGCAAAGGAATTGATTGAAAATAAAGCAGTATAAGCGCAGCTGGCGTATATCATTTTCTAGTCGATCCAAAAAATCGAATTTTCGAAGTAGAAAAAAAAGGTATCGTGAGAGTCTCTACTTTTATTTTTAGCTAACTTTATTCGCATCAATTGGAGAAATGTTCCCGATTTTGAACAATATTCAAGACAACTTGAAAAAATCAAAGGGTTCTTCATGAAAAGGAAGTCATTAAGAAGTTCACTGCCGTTTTCAATGCAAATTGGGTAGAGCTTTAAATGGGCTCCACTTGTTTCAGCTGAAGTAGAGGTCATTTGGCTCTTTCAATGCGCTTCTAAGAGACAAGCGGAGATGATTATTGCCACAGAATTTCAAAAAACTCTTGGTAGTGCATTGCTACTACAATTGAATGCCCACTTACGTTACTTTTTATATTATTTTCTTATAAATGCTTTTTTTTGCCTTTTTAAGTGTTTTAGTTTGCCTTGTTTTACTTTTTTAGGTCAACAAAATCCGGACCCTGATTTTCGCCATCTTTCTTTAACATTGCGATGAGATAAGGCATACATTATTATAAGGCATAAGAAAACCATGGTTGGATTTATGTCTATATAGACATACAAGAACGAACAAAATTGTATGAATTATATTCTGTCAATCGAAAGCGCTCTCTTATAGTTACCAACCAAAATAAGAGCATCACCGCTTAAGTTGTTGTTCTCTTCAGTGAAATCTCGAGCGCCCTGTAGTGTGCAGAAGTTGAACGGCGCGCCGACTCAACAGGAGAAATTTGTTCCAGGCGTGCATATATACCATGAAATACACACACTGCTTACTTCCACCCACTTTGAAGTTGGGATCTTACGAGTATATGTGCCGTTTTATCGCAATTTTTTGCTCTCACTCTCGCAAATTTGGCTTGGCTGGGCAGACATTTGGTATGGGAGTTTTGTGTTGTGAATAAAAATACCACGAAAAGACAAATGTAGAAAAACATACTCTCTTTAAGGCATTTTAAAGCGAGCTGGGTTTATGTGGCATCATATTTGTAAGTATTGTATATGTGTATGTAGATTTGTTATTAATGTCACAGACTATTGCAATTAATATTCGCCATTGCAGATTGTATAAGATGTATTGCATAGAATTTATTCATTGACACTCTAGGTTTAGCGCCGCTAAACTAGCTGACTGAGAGTAATGGCCACTGATCGAGAACTGAGACTAACATGCTAACTAACAACAAATGCGACTGATACATGTTTTTGAATAAAGTAAATCTATTAATTCCAAACTCGTTTTCCAATAACCAACGTTTTTTTTGTAGATCGCCCCCAACTGCAGCGACCCAGAGGAGAGCTCAAATATGAATGACAAGGGCCTGACCCAATAATAATAATAAACAACTATTTTGCAAGCCTTAACAACTTTTCTGAAAAAGAAAACCTTGCCCGAACAACTGCAGCGGTGCGCCGAGCCTCACAGTGGGTTGTTTGTGTGGGAGCACGGAAAAAAGTCTGATAAATCTAAAATAGAAATATGGCACACATGTTCAGATCAGTATTATACGTATTTAGTTGATTTGTTTCATTGGCAGTATTTCCATTTTTACCTGTGGCCTTAGGCCTGTTAATCTAAGGTGGATGTAAGGATATCAGGATACGATAAATCACATCTTCATTCGTCGCAATTCGACTGCATTTTTTCGAATACAAAGTGGGATTTTACCCTTATTTCAGTATTCTTAAGTTATCCAACAGAAAATGCACAATTATTTCGGACATGTTGTACCATTTATATTTCTCACCAAAAACTTGCATTCGCTTAGTCTGTATACTGTTTGAAATGTACGTCTTCATTCCATGTTATTACTTCGAGAATAACAGCAAACCGCCGAATTAGGTACTCATAGACTCCAGTAATTTCTAAAGTCATTGTTGGATTGGCGATGAACCTTCTGGATGTGCAGCTGTCATTACTTGTTCAGTTCGAAATTTTTTCACAAAATTCCTGCTGAATTTTTTTCATCTGTGTGTCTCTAATTCGGCAGTTTCTCTCTGTTGCTTCTAAAGGGTGATTTTTTAAAAGCTATAGGAAAGTTTTTCAAAAAATAAAAAAAAAAAAACACATAAAATTCTGAAAAATACATGAAATCTTTATTTGAATCGATAGTACGGTCCATATAATTTAATGTTTGAAGATTATTTCATGCAAATGTTGACCTTGACTGCATACTCTTTCCAACATTTCGGTCGGTATCTCACGAATACATACTTCAATGTTGTCTTTCAATGCGTCAATTGAAGCGGGCTTGTCTGTATAGACATGAGCTTTAACATAGCCCCAACCAAGATCTTGCATTTTGGGCAAAAAAAAGTTGGATATCATTTCACGGTAGCGCTCACCATTCACAGTTACGTTACGATTCTCATCATCTTTGAAGAAGTACGGTCCAATGATGCCACCAGCCCATAAACCGCACCAAACTGTGACTTTTTCTGGATGCATTGGTAGCTCTTGCAATGCTTCTGGCTGATATTCACTCCAAAATCGACAATTCTGCTTATTTACGTACCCATTGAGCCAAAAATGAGCTTCGTCGCTGAACACATGTGATGTCGCGATGAACTTTCTTAACAGAGCACGCATTTTGATAATAAAATTCAATAATTTGGAAGCGTTGTTCGTTTGTAAGACAATTCATGGTTAAATTATAGAGCAAACTGAAGATGTTTGACAGTGAAACAAAACACGAAACGTGCGTCAGCTGTTTAAACCAGTGTTGCCAAAAAGATAGTAGTTAAAATATCACCCCTTACATGTTTGAACTGGGATATTGTAGGCAACATGGAGGATGCACTCCATAAGAACCTCATGTCCTTCGTCTTCAAGGGAATGTCTTGAAACTTCATATTGGTGATTTGATAATTCTACTTGGATAAATAATCCGGATGAAAATGTGAAGAGGAAAGTGTTTTTGATGTTGTTGCAGAGTTAATCACTTCTTGCGGAAATATATTTCTAATTTTTTACAGCATTCTTCAAACCTCTTTAGCGGACTTCCAGTATTAGTTCCCGTTATGTGCAGTTCATTCCGGATGTATTCTAAGTAGAAAACTAGTTTGAGCTAATAATGGTATTTATTCTAGGAAATACGTATGGTTTCATTCACAGCCCGAGTTTTCTAAAAGTATTTACATAGGCGGCTAACCAGGCCTCACATGACCTTTTCCCAAGTGCATTTTTTCCACTCTCAGCCCACTGTGTGCCGTGCATAGATTGCATTTTATACACTTTGTTCGTGAATGTTTCATTTCATTCATGTTTTATGGATATTTCATGTAAGAATTAACTTATCGCGCTATTCACACGTTTATTATGTCATTTGTTGCACAATTTTAATATTTTCTTCTACCCTCGGGCTGTGTCAGCAGTAATCAGTACTCTTTTAGTGTCACGACATGTCATTGCGAGACGAGGTTATCGCATATTAAACAAATATTTCTTGCAGTCTCATTGTACAAAGTCTTGGTTTAGATAAGCACTAAGAAAAATGTAATGCACGAAATGCTTGAAATAGTACGGGTACGAAGAAGAACGGAAGGGCAGAAGTACCGTAGCGAAGGTACACCCAACCCAATCAGTCGAATTACAGATTTGGCTTGATTGCCAAGAATTTTCTATTGTCTATACTTTAAAAATTTCTGGAAATTCATTGCAATTTTTTATCTGCTACGTGTAGTTAGTTTAAGTTTTAGTGTAGTTGACTATTTATTTCACAAAAACGAATGGATTTTAACAGTCAAAAAAAAAAATTTGTCTATATGGTTTGGCTTAGGGCCGTCTACTAGATTAACATTTAAAGTATGTGTTTCTAAAAGTCCTCCTCCATAATAAATTTTCTATAGCGCAGTTATTTGCGTTTTTTGCATACTTGTACAATAGATCCCAGCCTCGGTCACCGTTTAAGATGTGTGTTGCTTCTTCAAGCGAGAGTACCTTTGGTCCAAAGAAGTGGCAGTGGAATTCCTTAAGAATGGGACATATAGCGATGAAGTGGAATACGTCCTCTCGTTCCTGAAGGTTGCAAAGGTTGCACAAAAGAGGGAGTTCTGGGCGATGCGGTATAAAGTTTAAACTTATCAGTTCACCTCTTATTTTAAACTTAAACTTGAAACTTGCCATGAAATATGTTCTGTTTTGTAAATTGTAGCTCAACACCTATCACATTTAGATTCTCATACATGAAAGATAATTATTTTTTAGATGATACAAGAGAAATACTACGCAGTTCAAAAAGCGCCAGTACTGCAAAGCTAGCAACAAAGTTTATTCCTTTATAAGAATTTCAGAACTGGACATGAACCATGTCCTATTCATGAACACCATCTCGTAGAGGAAGAAACCTACACCGATCTCGATTTTACGACATGGCATGAGCTCTGCTAAAAAGATGAGCATGAGATTTGACGTTTTCCTATATGTGCACGATTTTGTTTGAATGTAGTGGTAAATAATGCGAGTCAAACTAGAAGTGTTGATTGGTGGTTGGTTGCCTGCTTCTTGATGTTGACGCTCTCCCAGCCATTGTTGAAGTGAAACGACATGACATCTTGTCCACAAAAGAAAAGATTCCGGATGGCTGTTCAGATTGTGGCTGTGATGTTGGGCAGAAATATGTCCATTGGAGACGGTGTGTAACAAACTTGTTTCTAAAATGAGAGATAATAAAAAAATCTAGAAATTGCTCGAAATTAGCGAACGTTTTTAAATCAATGCCAGACTGTCTATCATTGCCGGTGCCAGTTTTTAATCCTATAGTCCCCATTAAATCTAACACCTTTAATTTGGGTGCTGTCAATAGAGTCCAAGGCCATTGGCCCAGATGTAATCAGCCATAAACTCTTGCAGATAATTTCCCCCCATATATTTCCCTATGTAACGCACTTTTTTAACTTCTGTATATATAGTTCACAGTTCCCTCTACCGAAAATGAACGATGCGCTTGTTCCTTCAGATTTCAGAACAAATAGGTATGCTATGCTTTATTCCTAAAGCATTAGAAAATATTCTTGCAAATCAAATTGTGGAACATATTAGTGAAAACAATTTGATGTCAAGTTGGCAGTCCGGCTTTTGACCCAAGCACAGCTGTAATAAAGGTGACAAATGATCTTAGGCTTACGTCAGATTCCGGAAATTTCGGAGTCATAGTCTTACTAGACTTTTCGAAAGTATTTGACAGTACTGATCTTTCTACACTAATTTCGAAACTTCAACAGGATTTAAATTTTTCTTTCTCGTCTCTTAAAATGCTGCAAATGTATCTGTATAGCCGCGTTCAAACCATGCTAACTGCAGTTAGTGCTTCTGATCTATATAAAACAAATATTGAATCTTTGTAAGCACTACGGCTTTAGGAGTAGCACAAAGAAAGATAACACATATATATTAGCCAAATATGCACAAAAATAAGAGTTCATATCTTAAAATTTCTAATGTGAATAGTTCAGCTGCATCGTTGCAATAGTGTATTTAGGAGAAGAAGTGGTGGTGATGCCGTTGATGAAGTGCTTATCTTGGTTAGTGGAGTTCCTAATTCGAATCCCAGTGAAAGCAAAGTTAATACGCTTTTATTTCGTTTTCAAATCTGTTCCAGGGATCAAATTAATGACACCATCACTGGAGTGGTCGAACAGTGGGTATTGCAATGGACCGACATGGTCTAAGTATGTTGGTGAATTCACTTCCCTATCCTATCTATGAAATGGCCAGCGATCAAAACTGGAAAACAGTGAACTCTACTGTAGTGTACACTGCTAAGCCAGAATTAAATTTTTTTTTAAAGGTGCCAGTTTGCCTCTCGCAAAAAATACTGTTACATATTTTGCCTGCAAAGCGGTAGTAGTTTCGTTATACTTTTAAAAAATGTTTGCAAACTAAGCTAATTTTGTTATCCATTGTTCACCATGCAATACATCAAAAAGGTTTGCAGATTGAAGACATATTTTTATCTAGTTGGAAAACTTTCAACTCATCGTTTTTTTAATTTAACGAAAGCTTTTCCTCTCGAAAGCCACCTGATTTCCGTGTGCGGAAGAAGTGATTCATACTGACTGCCCATAACTTCACACACTTTTTTGAACAAGGCGGAGAGAGTTAAGAAAGCGGTCTGTGCCTTATTCCTGTGCAACAGGATATTTGGCAAAAAATAGGGTCCTTATCCCAAAACCGTACTGATGTACACAGCAATTTTGAGGCCGATAATGACACATGGCAGGTTGTTTGCCTGAAAGATTCCTACTTAAAGCTGCTCACAAGCATACAAAGACGCGCATGCCTGGGCGTGACAAGAGCAATTTCCACCATACCTACAGCGGGCTTAGAGGTACTACTGGATCTTCTTCTACTTGACATCTATACGCAGATGACCGCTGCAAAGAGTGTCATTAGGATTATTCAATCCAAGAACTGGCACTCCAGCCCCAATGGCCATGCGTGCATTCTTGATAGATTTCATATTGAACAAGTAGAAAGTGACTACTCGCTCCCCTCCTTTGACTTCGAAATAACATTCAGTAGCCATTTCCCAACAAGGGAGGAGTGGAGCTCAAAATAACCCATCAATGTCTATACGGACGAGTCAAAGATGGAAGAATGTGTGTTAAATTGTACCTGACTACAGCAGTGTTTTGCATGCGGCAAAAATTATATCATTGTTGGAAATACCACCAGCTGATATTACCATTCCAATTGATAGTCAAGCGGCCATTAAAGCAATTTCGGCTATAGAAACCAAGTCCGAGCTAGTCACATGCTGTCGCAAAGAGCTCAGGATTCTTGGCACACGGCAGTCGATCACCCTGTGCTGGGTACCAGGTCATAGGGACATAACCGACAGCGAGGTAGCAGATGAAATTGCCAGGAAAGACGTCGAATCTGACCCATCTCAGGCAATCAAATGGTTTAACCCACCGCTATCTGACATGAAGAGGAAGGTGGCTATTAAAATCATGGAGTTAGCTAATGAAAGGTGCAGTTCTCTCCTCACATGTAAGACCTCTCGTACGTTATGACATATGTTAAACAGCACGCAGACCGATATTCTTCTCCACTGCTGAGGTTGGTGGTCGGAGCAAAAACTGGCCATACCCATCGGAGCATGTTATAAGAATTATGTGCAGAAAACTTCGGAGCATGCCAACAACAGTGTAAACAGGCCTCAACATGAGGGCATAATAACATGATTAATTGCTAACTACTATCCTTGTTAAGTGACTCCGTTACATAGATTCTGAGACTTAGTTATCAATAGCAAAGGCCCTGGACATATTGCAAATCGAAGACAAAAATACCGTGTTGACCATTGATAGTTCCGGGAAATAGAACCCACATCTCAAGCGTGTGCTAGAAAAGCCAGCGCCAACAGATCGCAGCAGCTTTCAAGCCAAAAAAAATTACATCTGCAGAACGAGCAAGGGAGTCTCGCCCAGAAAGGTCACAGCGACTGGCTTAGACAGCATATGTCAGTGTTCGCAGCGACTTCCCAGCCAAAATATTAAGGCTTCACCTGCTCGCACTAGGGCATGTAGGATGGAAATAAAGCAAGAACTATGTTTTTGCCAGTGGTCTTTCGGCCACCATTTCTATATAGCAAGGGTCTTTCATTTAAAAATGGAGACTCTTATAAAACAATTCACAAAAGAAGAGATTTTCCGGAAGGTCAAATGTCATATGGCCAGTGTCGAGTGGCAAAAATGGTGGCTACTATTTTGTTACCACGTTATTTTGGCTAGAAAATAAATGTAATAATGAATAAATAATAAAAACAAAAATAAATAATGACGAAGTTGACAAGGTTACACTTGCTTGATAAAGAAACTAATTCGGCGTTGTTTGACATTGTGACCAAAAATGCCTGTGTACAAGGCCATGAGGAGAACTACAGCTACCATGTACATATGAAAAATGCCATATGTTCCACATATATTCACGCCGTTTCTTCATTGTTTATTGTCGCCGAGACGTTTATGATGGCGATTGGATAGCTAGCTTGAATATTTGGCAAGCTGGAGGTACAGTTACTATAGATAACACATGGATCGTCCCGAACTCTCCTATTCTCAGTCATTTCGTTCCGTAAAATATTTTAATTATTAACAAGGGGTCTGATCAGGCGACGTGAGTTAAACATCTACAGCGTTAAGTAGATTATTGGAATTTCCGATATATTGCAGACACCCTACCATTGTACGTTTAGAAAACGGCTATAGAGTGTACTTTTCAACGGACAATGTTCAACGGATAGTGGAAACTCCATAAAACTACGACGACTGTACTAAAATATTGCTATACCACAAATTTACCGAGTATTAACCGTCACTGGTTATTTTGAAATAAAAAAAAAATAAAAATATATACTTTGAGAAGAGTTTCAAAATTTTGCTTCAAAACGTACGCTGTCCCCTTTCATTCGAGGACTTAAAAACTGTGAACGAAATTGTCAAAGAAACGTACCAAGCTGCTTGCCCAGATTTATTAGAAAACGATAACCAGTTAAAAAACACTTTGAGAGAATCCTCGACTTCTCAAATGAAGCTGAGGGAGTTATTTGTAGTGATACTATTCAACCTTATTACTTTTTAGTTGATCGACTCTTGTTTTTTGAGTCGTGGCGGTTTAGTGGTGTTTAAGTGTCGGTATTACGGTAGCGAAATGCCTTGAGTATCGTTTTTCTAATGTTCCACGTAGGTTAGGTTAGGTTGAAGTGGCTGACTGCAGCGCAAAGGACAAAAAACACTGCATAGCAAGTGTTCAATAGTCTATTCTCTAACATCGTTCCTGCAGCTTTTACAAAAATTATTATTCGGAAGGCCTAGTCTAGAGGCGTGAGTTCCGATGGTGCAATGCCCTGTTAGAGACCAATAAGAGATCTGAGATCTGGCTTAGAGGTTAGAGTTGTTTGGTGTTGAGGCATCATGTGCCTCATGTCCATCAGCGAATAGCAGATGTTTTATTGTAGCGCTAGGCATGGAGAGTGGGCCTCCACGAGGAAAGAGTATAGAGTTTGTGCCCTTTCTAGCGAGTTCGTCCGCTTCGCAATTCTTTTGAATGTCACAGTGTCCCGGCACCCATATAAGGTGGATGTTGAACTACTCGGCCATCTCATAAAAAAATAGGCGGCAAAAAAGGAAGTCTTGGAGTTGAAAGTAACAGAGTCTAGAGATTTGATCGCTGCCTGGCTGTCGGAACAGATGTGCTTGATATTACATTGTTCTTTAGCCATGACAGAGCTTTCTTACTCGCTTTAGTTTCAGCCTGAAGGATGCTACAGTGATTAGGCAGACGTAGGCAGAGCTGGATGTTCAGATCCTTAGAACAGACGTGAACCCCCACACTTGTATACCTTCAATCCGTCAGTAAGTGGACACCTTCCATCCATCGCAGTGGACCATCCAGCGTCATGTTATCAGACTCCCAATAAGATCTGGGTTGTATGCTGGTTGAGAAATGTTTCTCGAAGAGGAGTTTAGGTATAGTGACGTCTGTATCTATGGGTATAGAGCTATACCTGCCTAGGATTGTTGAATGTCCCGAATGATGTTCTTTCCAGCTATTGAGCGATCTTAATCTGATCGCCGTGATGGCCGCTGTCTGCTTGCCAAATAGTTCTATCGGTGGCAGGTTAAGGGGTATGTTTATTGTTTCAGAGGAGGTAGTCTTTAACGCTCCACGAAGGCATACGTCCGCCATCCTCTGCACTGTAGAAAGTAGTGTGATGTTGATTTTCTTATCGAGTGCAGTCCACCAAATTGCGACGCCTTACATCAGTATGGGTCTGGCTATGAGTCATAGAGCTCATGTTGAAGCAGTAAATCGAACGCTCCAAGACAAAACTCAGATGCTATCATGTGTGGTGCCGATTTTAATAAAAATAGGAAAATGCGCTGATGAAGAGCATGCTTAAAATCATACCCCTTATGAAGGTCCATTGAGACCATCAATTCACGAATAAACATGAGAGCCCATTTGTGCGGCAACTACGACAACTACTACTCGAACTTGGACTCAAACAAAGGAAAATTTACCTCTCCTGAAATTGAACTACATAGTTTATAGATTAAAACATGCCATAGACACAATATGTTCCGGTCTTGAAAATGTATTGGAAAGAAATTCTCTCTGACTGTGTTCAAGGGAATAGAGTCACCCAGAATATATGCAGTGAATGATATGAATAATTTGGTTTTGTAGAAAATTCCCGGTCAAATCACACAGTATAATTCAGTTGACACTGTGTGTAATATTGAGGATTCCGTGCACTATCCACAAACATTTTCACAAAATTAAACGTAGTATAGGGAGAAGTCTTAAGCAATTTCGACACTCTCCCAATTCGTACAAGCAGCCAATATGATAAAATAAACACAAAATAAGATAATTTCATCACAAGTAAAAATCTTTGATGACCAGAGAAGTGGGAAGATAGTGGGTAGTTTAATATGCTGACAAGTATGAAACTTTTCCATATACTCCTGAATCGTTCATGGGAGCATGAATGAGGAATCGCCTAAAACTATTGAAAACTGTTCGATTAATTGCAAACTCCGAATTAGATGAGGGAACACATTGATTCCATGTGCTACATCATATCATACATTGCATTTGATGGGTTTTTTGTGCGTGTTGAGAAGATACTCCCTAAAATGTTAGTGATCGCATGGCATTGATTTTGTGTTAGGAGTACATTCAGATTGTACTCCAGAGTCAGAGTAAGAAATCAAAGTCAAGAATAGAGACAGAGACTTTTCTCTCAATTTAATTGTATTATTTTATCTATGTTGTGAATTAAGTTCAGTTTCTCAGGTCTAAATGTTCAAATAACATACCAAACAATTTTGCATCATGACAAAGCCTCAGCGATGCTCCAAAATGTAATGTCTTCTCTTATTAAAGCTATCAACTGGTACCTATTGCAAAAGTCCACCAAACACTTTATCCTCATTTAACACGAGAATGGATGCTGTCATTTGGCGGCCGATACGTTGTTATAACAGTGACAGTGCAATTCATTGCGACACCCTGAGATATCGAAACGCCATTATGTGACAATATACATTTCATATACTCACACTCAACATCAAATATTTTGGAATGTTTTTTGGCAACCACATGCCATGGTGCCGGGAACGCATCGTTTCATTTTTTCGCTTCGGCAAAAACGCTGCCATAGATGGAAAAGGAAATCAAGCCCACTGTACTTTATAGTAAACCGCAATGCGAAATCTGTCACAAGGCAGGCAACAGCACACATGAGGGAGCGACTCTAAGACAAATGCATTGGCCCGTTGCACAAGGTTGTTACAAAATGTTCTCCCCATCCTGCCTTGGGCGGATTTAGTAGACACTCGGCTGTCTAGGGGGACGGTTTTCCATTCGACATTTCAGACGAAAATATCGCCGACGACGACAGCAGCTGAGAAATATGAGTCCGTTTAATAAATACTTACGTTCGCTTTATTTAAGTGGGAGCAATAATTTATATCTAAACTCGACCCAGCTTGACTCACTGCTCGAATGGATTTGTTCGAGTGGCTGAGGCGTTCACGTCCGTGGCTCATACGATTCGCAGTGTATAGATGTGTTTGATGTGCTCATGGATGTGTTTGTAATTGAGGGCGAAATCAGGATAGGAGTGAAGTGCTAAAAAAATATGTTTTTGGAAAATTTAAAATTTTCTTCTGAAGCGGCAAGTACTTACCCCAGCGCAGATATAACAGCAAATACATACGTACACTCATATATATACGGTCTCTACGGACTTGGAGCAAATATTTCCTCATGCCCAGTACACATATCACACTGTTGGTCCTTTGTGAGGCAGAGGCGCGACGATGGGCATGTTGATGATGTCGTCGGTAGTCGTCGTTGTCGTCTTCTAGTCAAGTAAATATATTGTCCTCAAAGAGTCACATAAGGAGTGAAAAATTTATAGCTTCTCCCCAGCCTTCCGCTTTTCTTTTGTGGACGGATATGTTCAAATGAATGTGTGTATACATGTGCATATAGGCACATGTGTGCGTAGTCATTTTTTAGCAAACGGGTGTTTGTATCTGTACTCTGTATTAAGTTGTCCTTTCGTAGGATAACCTCGTGAGATTTTTTGGTATAAATTGTATGAGGGCAATCTTTTGGATAGATCTGAGTTATAGTGTATGCCTGATTAAGCTTTGATTTTTATGATTTACTTAAGCCCCTGTGTAATCCTCGATATTGTTCAGCTATGAGAATGTACAGTATATGCACGTACATATTTCGAAACAGCTATCCAATAATTGCGAGTGTCTCTGAGGATGAGGTTATATCTTTTTTATACATTACGTACATTATGACAAACAGGCTTTTTACTACACTAAATTATGATGAATATGCCGCTTTATGAGCGTTTTTGCGAATCAGTGGCTGAGTACAAGTTCATTTGTCCATGTAGATATGTAAATAAATCTATGTAGAACAAATCAGAAATCTGTACCAAACAAAAACATTTTTCTTTGAATGTCCCGCCAAAGGGAAATATGAACAGTAAGAAAGAGAAGGTTTCTGTATACCGTCAAATACATATGATAGAGGATGTCACTCACGAATTCCCATCAGACAACACACAATTAGTATGAGTAGTACACATGTAGGTATATCATTAAATAGAATCACTTAAGTACTCTCAGGACGGCGACTTCTGGAGAGTCTAAGCTGCTGTCTCATGTCTGCAAATGGTTTGGCCTCTATAACGAAGGTTTGATGGTCGTCTATGCCGTCTAGCGTAACATCACTAGTGGTAGTCTATTTTATCCCTTTACGACCTGTAATATAAGAACCGTTAGACGTTTTTCGAATGTGAAGGCGCCGCCGATACAAGCAGAAAGAAGTTCTACATCCCTATATGCCCCGCAGTTTAATAATACATATTACGTAATTACATCAGCTGGTAGACACACATCAATTTAGGGGCATTTGCGAAAGTGGGAGAAAGTGTGTTTTGGCTATAATTTGTTTGAAAAATAACATAGTTATAGTTATCCAAAGTATAAATGTTAATATCAGTGGATGTAATGGTTGCCGACACTCAATTTAATGCGAATTTCAGTCTTCGGCCGTTGATGGCTGAGCACTATTTGGATGAACTTATAAGTGTGATTCTTGTCTTTCGTGTTTCCGCCTGTAGCTCCTTGAAAGTACAGATGCCTCAGAATGAAATTCTGTCTGCCAGTTTTGTGCAATTTGGTAGTAGTACCCGGACAGTTAACACAAATCTTAACTTCAGCTTCTTCTTATTTTCGCTAGTATCCAAGATTGGGACTTACTTTCACAATGTCCTTTCGAGGACGTAAGAACGGGAATCTTACCATAGGTTTAAAGAGTTCTCCATCCGAATTTTCACTACTAGACTTTTAAATATTAGTTGGGCATGAAGAGTTGATCGACAAACATCATATTTGGCAGCTCCTTTTATTACACTCAAGTTGTTTGCCCGAATATCTTTTAAAGTCAGCTGCTTTCCTCCATTCTAAGTTTAACATTTTTAAAGTTTTACATATTTTAATGTGTAAACAAAAAAAATGTCCGAATACAAAACTTATGTTTGAATACCCGGACAGCCAGTTTCTTAGCTAAAAACCGGCTTATAATTTAAAAAACACTGTCCGCATATAGAAATTTTTAAAGAACAATGCAACATTCTTCATTTATATTAAGCAAAAATACATGGGTATTGTTTAAAACTATTTAAACATGAATTTGAAATTTGCATAAAAGTTTCAGACACTGTCTGGAAACTAAAATTAGTATAAAATTTGGGCTCTAGTATCCGGACACAAAATTATTTGCCTAAAATTTTTTACTTTTTTTTATTGAACACAGAAATCATTTATATTTCATTAAAATTAAACCTACTTTGATTTGCAAATGCTATATATAATGTTTAAAATAATAACATATTGAAAAGATCTCCACTAGACTACCACTAACTGATACGTATTTCGCACACCAGTGTATGAAAGAAACATCTCTCAACCCTTGCACGTCAGGTGTTGTATGTAAACAATATGAACTACATTACATTTCTATGAGTGCACTAGAAAAATTTTATTTGGGATCTCTTACTAGTGTTTATCTAGTGCAGATTCCATAAAAAACTTTCTTCTTGCAAATAAAATCTAATAAAAACGCAAAATAAATGTCCAAGAGCTTCCTAGATGTTAATTAGTTGTTCTTTTCTATAAAACTTATGAAGTTTATTTAAAAATTAGTGTCCTAAAGACATGGTTGTCACTTTTGAAAAAAATTGTTACCAAAATTGGGAAAACAAGTTAGCAAACGAAGTAGTTCCTAGTAGTACTACAAGAATATCTTAAGCAAGTTGTTTATAATATAAAAGCAGGAGACATCTCAAAACATTTAGTTTCAATAGCAGTTGGTAGAAAATCGAACCTAAAGTTCAAAACAAACAACAATTTTGAATAAGATACATGTCCACTGAAAATACAAGTATTCATGTTTAAATTGAAGGGCAAACGATATCTTGGCGATATTGGCGCTAGACTCCTACATCACCAAATCCAAGCAATGCCTACGGAGAGACTTAAAGAGTTGACTAAGAGAAACAGAGTAATAGTCTGCTGCATGCCATACGGGGGTAGAAGGCAATAAAATGGCCGACTTCCTAGCTAGCAGCAACGGAACCTGTCACTTGCTGTGAAAAATAGTAGGAGTCCATGTTCTCTAATTCACTGTATTCTAATTCTCTCTAATTTAGGGAACTAGAAGCAACTGTACAGAAACCTGAAACAAAGTTCTTGGCATGAGCCAGAAAAGGAAACTTTTGGGTCAACATAACCGGAAGAGGTTTGAGGCATGTATGAGTATGAACAACCTCCGTATCAACTAACAGGGCTCATTAGACTTAGGGCACACTTAAGGAAACCAGGAAAAGAATATCTCCGTAGATTTTGTGGAGTCTAATGAGATTTCAGACCACGTACTAGGATTATTGTGTTTCATTCACAATTTCAGATTATATGCGTCTTGAAAACTGTTTTACGTTGCCTTGGTGGTGCCGAGTTTAGTAAATCAATCGATAATACAATAATACGACACAGTGCAGACGAACAGAAAGTCAGAGAGTTTCGTTTAGAGTAGAGTTTCGGTACGACGTATTTCACGTGAAGGAATCATATAAAGGATATGTTGTGAAATGTCAACTTATGCATCCACTTTATATTCCGGACATAGCACCAAGTGATTATCACATGTTACTGTCCATGGCGAACGATTTCACCGCTGAAGAGTTCGCCTCAAGAGATGCGTGTGAAACAAAAGAAGACTCTATCAGCTTTTCACTAGTAGAGACGAGCACTTTTACTAGAAAGAATAACGGCATTGCAATTAAAATGGTGACAAATAATCCAACAAAATTGCTCATACTTGACCTAAATCGTACTATGGTAAATATAGCCTTGAATTTCGTGCAAAAATAATGGATTTATTTTTACTACACCCAATATTATTCCAACAGCATGTGTGTTTTTTGCAGATATAGATCCGAGCCGACCATACGTCTGCCAGATCCAGTTTTGCAATATCGAGTTCCATGGAGTAGAAGTTGTTTTTAATATCAGTCGCTTCATGAATGTGGAAGCTGTGCAAAGTGTAGCAGCAGTCCGAAATCTTAAAACATGCAACATATCTTATGCAGTGAACCAGATAAGAACCATGTCAAGATGCATTAAAAATGAGATTATATAAATTGCCTTCTTGCCAATCGACCGAACTTGAATCTATTGTTGAATTAGACTTGAAAAATACTGGCACGCTGCCATGTATAGTTGTATTTACTACATGTGCACTTCGATGAAATGAATACGAAGACATTGACTTCAAAAGTACAATGTTCCCGCATTTCAGTTGGGCATTATTTTACACTGCCACCACTTTTATATGACTTCACACCGTGTAGGCTAGAAAAAAATCAGTAACAAGAATCAATAGAACTCTGGGCAAGAAGTGCTTTCCAACTAGAGTCCAGGATACTCCTGTACTAACTAGTCTTGGAAGTGTGTCTCCATATGCATATGTTCTGCTCAACATAGACTAAAGACAGCCCGCTACGAATTCTATAGGGCTGGACTTTAAGCGTACCTTTTATTACAAGCAATATTTGCTTTCTTTCTTGCTGGTATGTGAGAGCTTGTTGGCATCGACTACCATAATAATGGTTTAAAAATTGAAGTAGTTTTGTAAGTTATAATTTTCCTTTCTTGACTCAGTTGAGACACATATGATTAAATGTGTGTAAAATGTTTGAGTGTAAACAGATTTCTTCCCCTTTGCTTGTCAGCATGCCCTTGGATAAATGTTTACTTATGTAAAATTGTGTGTATTTTTACTGCAACATGACCGCCTGATTTGTACGTACAACCTGCGATTAGCATATACCTATTAGTAAAATTCAAAGTTGTTGGTATTCACTAAAGTATGAATTAACATTGAGACCAATCCACAAACTGACCTCACGATTACACGAGTTCATTTCCACATTGAGTAATTTCCTAAATGCTAACAATTGCTAAAAATTGCAGATAATAAGTAATTAACAGTATTATTTTTTTAAACCAAATCTATGTTATTTATAGTGTGCGATAACAAAATCACTGTAAAATTGTATACGAAGTAAATTTACCTATCTATTGCTAAAAATTGCAGATAATAAGTAATTAACAGTATTATTTTTTTAAACCAAATCTATGTTATTTAGAGTGTGCGATAACTAAATCACTGTAAAATTGTATACGAAGTAAATTTACCTATCTACCTATTCCTTAAAATAAATGTGTTATATCCGAAATTTAAAGAGCAGTGGGCTACGCGTAGTATAGTAATAATAGTCTGCGATACTATATAGGCCTATACATATAAGAGGTTATTCAATCTGGTGACTAAATATAATGGAATTTATAACGCATTGTTCTTAAATTTGATTATTACTAACTAATGTGCAATCAAATTTAGTACAAACAATGTGATCTACCCGGTAAACGTGGTCGATTCTAAGTATTTCAATTAACCAACAGGTTTACGAAGCTCTATTTCTGGTCTACGGAAACGTCATTTGATTGAGTATTATTCAGAATGAAATAATTACCTGATCAACTTGTTTGTCTTGTGTTATATGCCATACGTGGTATTTCATGATGTGTACGTTCATGCCGTACGTGGTGTTTCCGCTTGCTTAATTAAGCAGGATTTAGAATTCAGTAATGTGACGCATTTTTCTCATTAAGTGGGCATGGAAAATGTGCAAGTGGTAGGCAAGTACTTCCCTGTCATTTCTATAATAAAATACTGTTAAAATGGCACAGCTCACAGTGGTTCCATTATAATCGAGACTAGTACAATTTATATCATCAAATTTCAGAGAGGGAGAAATGAGATGTAGCATTTAAAAATGTAGCTCAAAAAATAAGACATAAAATATATTCGCGAGATGGACTGTTATTGTAATTTTTAAGGGAAAACTGATCTAGCATCCAAAGTACGGAGAAAGTAAAACACGTGCGACCTCTTCTTTTTGTGACCTCAGTTTTACTGACTGACGGAAATCGTCCATGAATGAAACAAGAATGAGAAGATAGAGAGAGAGAGACAAATATGCATATATACATTTTCAAAGGATGGCAACGAAGAAAATATATAAACATACATTTTTAATGTAAAATATTGGATTTAATGAGGAAACAAATCTTTTCAATCTCGTTAAAGGAGGAGTTTCCTAATAGTGCTTGATAGCTCAAAGACAGGTGGCGCTTTACATAATAAAAAATATTCAGATTTCGAACTTTAGTGCAATAGTGAAAATAGAAGGGATTTGGTGGCTGAAATGTGAATTGTGTATTTGTAGCTACAACCTCCGAGTTTATCAAACCGATTTTTTTGTGACAACTTGTCTGAAGTATTAGAGCAGACAGGCGAAAATCATCACAACACCATTTTAGTAGGTGATGTTAATATAGATTCGCTGAACAAAACAGAAACTTATACTGTTAAAGATATTGTCTGAATATTCCCTCCAACAAGTGGTAACAGAGCCGACGAATAACTAGAACATCTAAGACTATTATTGATTAACTAATAAGAAAATGCCACGAAGCAAGAAAAAACACAAAACGCATAATGGAAAAAATTTGACGTTGTTTAATCGAGAGCTCTTACTATAGTAACATTACTTCAGTGATTGGCATTAATGACTTTGAGTTGGCGTCTCACTTCTTTGTAAATAAAGTTACCAGTGTTGTGGAAAAGTTTACAAAGTAGATTGTTAAAAAGTATAGTGAAAATTCGTGGTTTAGTAACCATTTTCGGAATTTAAGAAAAGAAAAAATACTCAAGAAATGAAAAGATGAAAATGTCAACAATTCTTATACTCAAAAAGAAATGCAGCGTAATTAAAAAAATATGTTTTAAAAAAAGAAGTCTCAAAATAACAAGTGTAGAGTTTGGTAATGTAGTATTCTCGGTAAATGAAGTTATTGGTAACAAATTCAATGATTGATGAAAAATACACAGTTAGAAATGTCGAACTTTCCAGTGATTTACAAAATCGCTGCAGAAAACATAAATAAGTGCCATAAGAGAATAGAGAAAGATCTCAACAATGTGGTTATGTCTAAGTAAGCTCTAACTAAATGCTAGCAAAAGTAAATATATGATTTTGTTTAACAATGTAGATAACATCTTCTGCTCAAAGAAAGCGTTAAGCAAATAAAACACTTGGACATAATAATAGATGACAATCTTTCAATTGGAAAATATATCGAATATATATTTTAAAAAATTTCTAACGATGTAATGAGGGTGATATGGAGAGGATTCAATTATTACAGCATATAGAAATGGGATGTATATTAAAGTGCAATAGGTATATTTATATAAACTTTATATTGGAAGCTTTGAAATGGCTAGCAGTGAAACAAAGAATTATTACGAATGTGTTACTATTTGTCTACAAAATTAAAAAGAACTTTATGTTAAATTACTTGTACAGATATGTTGTGTATGTTCATTAAGTGTAACCATATTGGTTAAGAAACAAAAATGATCTAATGCTACCGAATTTTCTAACAAACAGAGCTTAAAATTCCCAAGTTTATATAAAGGTTTTAAGATTTTTAATGAATTACCAAGTAATATTAAAAGTGAAACAAATATTAGACGTTTGAAGAGTATAATTGATTTTGCTAAATTGAAATATTGATTTTTTAGACATTGTTAAAATGAAATCGATTTGTTAAGGATAGGGATATTGAAAAACCAGGGCGAAATATTTTTTGCCAATAGCTTCAATCATTTGAATCGTTTAAAAGTTAGCATTCAAAGGTTAATTTGCAATTCTTCACCCATTCATCCATGAACGTAAGGACTCGAGACCGTTTAAAGTTGTTTTGTCCGGGTTAACATTTACATCCAGTATCAGAGTTTAAAGGAGATCTTATTGATCTTGGAATCAAGTGCATAGAAATTAAAACAAAGACTGCTGATAGCCACCGCATATACATCGTGTTCATTGAGAGACGATCAATAAAACTACAAGAACTTTGGAGAAATTACTCTAACATTTGTAAAACAGTGGCACGTTGGGACTGTAAGAACAATCCGGACAGCGTGACCCAGTATAATAATTTCCAACACTTTGGGCATGAATCCATTCATTACAACGTGCAAAGGTCTTGTGCGAACTGTACTGGTAAGCATAAAACTACCGACTGCAAAACTCCTGACATGATCAAATGCAATTGCAATGGTCCACATAAGTCATCTGATCCGCCATTCAACGACGAACTCTATCCGACAGCAAAAAAAAAATCTAACAGCTTTGCCTCAACTTCTACAAGCAATCCCCCGTCATCTTCCCACCTGAGCGCTATCGCAACCGAAAGAGAAGTGCAAGAGACTTTGTCAGAAATCAAAAACATCCCCTATATACTAAACAAAACGTTCTTTGCCGACCCGCTGTATGTTAAGTGGATAATTTCAACTTTGAAAGCAAATAAATCACCAGAGCTACACAATATTAGCAATCGTCTAATTAAAAGCCTCCCTAATAATGGTATCGTTTCCCTTACTCTAATTTATAACTCACGCCAACATAGTTGGAAATTTTATAAAGTTATTCCGATTTCTAAACCAAGCAAACCGAAGGAGAATCTATCCAACTATCGTCCTATTAGCTAACTCAGTACATTAGGCAAAATCCAAGAAAAGATTATCAAAGAAAAGGTAGAACTTTTCATTCCTGAACGCGTTATTATTCCTGCATATCAATTTGGTTTCAGAAGCGGTCACAATTTCACATCAAGTATTTAGATTCAAAAAACATGTTTCGCAAAATATTTGTCGACGGTTCATATACAAAAAGCATTCGACACTGTGTGGCTGATGATTTAATTCATAAAATCTATCGTCTCACCTTTCCAGTTGCCATCATCCAAATCTTTAAAGATTTCATGAGAAACAGAAAATTCTCAGTATACTTAGGAAATAAATATTTGTTCGATGTAGCAGGAAATATTTTTCGACGTTCCTCAAGGATGTTTTCTAGCTCCAATTTGATCCAATCTCTCTCACTGGCAGATATTACAAATCTGGGGAAAAACGTGGAACTCACTATGTTTACTGATGACACAGCTATATTCTCTTCAGGCGTTTATTTCTAAGATGTGTTTAATCGCTTACAAAATTCACTTAATATAATTGGTCAACATTTAAAGAAATGGAAAAGTAAAAAAAATCCAAGGAAAATGAAAGCGGTCTGGTTTACCAATCGCAGAAAAACATGCTTTCTGTCCAATACTAATTTAAAATTGAATTCTGCGGAGATGGAATGGTCAGACACATGTAAGTATCTGGGCATAACCATAGATAACACACTTACGTTCAATCATAACAGGATCCCTTCACCTGTAAAAGTTCACAGCTTAACTCTAAAAACAAGCTTATACTCTTCAAAACTATTTTCCAGTCCGTTTTACTCTATGGTGCTCCCGTTTGGTATAACAGCGCCAAGACACGCAATACCAAATTGCAACGCTGCCAAATTAAAGTTTCAAAAATTATGTTGGGTTTACCTGGGGACTTTCCCACCAAGCGCCTACATGACAAATGCAATGTTAGTTCGATAACAACAAAAATAAATAAATAATTCAATCCGAACCCTGGTTCTTTCGCGCAAACTATGTATTTTACTTTGGATGACTTGTCCAAAGAAAGAATATGATTATAAAAGAAACAAGATGCACAATTTCACTCTTCAAACATTTATTCTAGGATAATCTTAAACACTAGTTGAACCTTTCTCGTTCTCGTCGTACTAGAGACTACCACTATTGTTTTCTCAATTTGAATCTCTTCCGTTTCAGCCAGATTGTCATCGATAATCGCACCATGAGCTACTCGTAAAGTGGTCAATCCATTTCCTTATCTCTGGCTTTCCCATCCGAGCTCCAGTGGATTTATTATTTATTTAACGATCTAATGAATGTATCGTCATCTTGGGCTATGAATCATTATATCTTGGGATTGATTCATGAGTAACCCCATACCTGACATATCCAAGATTGGTGGCGTTGACATGTTTATGACTCCCACCCCTGAGATGTATGACCCTTGGTCTTGGGCCTGTACGTTTTCGGGCACACTAAGCGACGGGAGGAGTAGACCTCTGGAAAACAATCTCAAATCTAGTGGTAGAAAAGCATCGCCGAGGTATGCATGGCTAAGAGAGTGTATAACCCCTAGTATGCGAAGTCTGAATACCTGGGGAGCTACGGATTAAATCCAGCCTTCCTTGGGTAATCTCGTGCCGCCCAGGGTGTCCGAGTGCATTAAAAAATATGAGAATAGTAAATCTCTAAACACACCAAATTCTGTTCGTTCTGCAAAACTTTCGGCCACAATCAAGACTGATCTGTTCGACAAATAGTCGGGTGCAGAAGTCGATAAGAAGAACGGAGCCATTGAGGCACGACCCCTGTTTGCTGATTCTACCCTCTAGGGGTAGTTTCATTGATGCGTGCACCATAGCCACCAAAAATTCCAGTGTTCCTCCATTGGGATGAAATTCGACGAGCTGCGCTTTGTTCCTGACGGTTTTGTCAAATTGGACTTTGCCTAGAGAAGGCAATCCAAAATCACTATTAGCAATTAGCGCAATTAACTTAGGGCAAAGAGGAAATAATATTCTGCGATATATTGTACAATAATATTGACCGTGCACGGGGCCGCAAGTGAAAGTATAACACTCTAATAAAATGTGACAATCACAAAATTGTATGCTAAGCGCGATGCACGCATAGTAGACCAATCCATTAATAATAATATATAACATAATGTGAGTGGCGCTACAGCCCATAGAGGACCAGGGCCTAGATTCTCAGCTCGTATTGTGCGTGCTTTGTTCTCTCATGAGTGGAAGTGACCTACAGTTTTATGCCGACTCCGGATCTGTCAATTTGAGAAGCTTCTTCCGGACAGCTATACTCTTTGAGCATTTTCAGTGACTCGAATGAGGTGGCACCGTAAAAAGTATTTTGCTCGTACCGAAAATCGAACCTGACGTAGCTTCAAGTGCGTAGGAGTCGACGTACCAACCTTCAACTCAGCTGCCATCCATTAATAATAAGTTTGTATTTTTCAATTCAATTCAATGTATTGTATTATATGAGGGCTTTAACAATATGGTCTTAAGGCTATATAGGTAATATTCGACTCGATTTGGCGATTACTCAATGTTAATGCAGATTGAACGTGACAGCGTGTTTTTTAACTGATTCTTTAACGCGGAACCATTTTCACCTCTTCGGCGGTCTCCTACTTTGAACGAAACTCCCTGAACTGCTGTTCGTCTGTACTGAGTCGTGTAGTCAATTGTGGCTCGTAGTCAATTACTCTATTCCGTGACGACATGGTGTTGTTCATATAAGTTTGGTCGTTAAGTAGCCTGATTGTCAACAGTTCGGTCGACTGTTTTGGCTTGATCTTTATTTTGCGTCATGGTACAGCTTGGTACATCTTTTTTTCCCCTCCTACATATACATATCCAATTATTAAAAATTAGCGTTCGTGCATAACAACATAACATCTTCATACATACAATGCAAGGTTTAAAAATCGAGGACGTCACATCTCATTTGGTCGGCATCATGTACACACAGACAAAACTAAATTCAAACCTCTATGTTGTCTTGTATGGTTTATGAGCATAAACTCAACCAAAATGAATGAAGAAAATGTCAACGAACGCAAATATATTTAACAACCACCCACTCGCATTACACTGAAATACACACAGATAAAATGTTATTACACATTATGGCGACTCCGAATACCCTCCCACGTACATACATACTTTGCTTGCACAGACGAATCAATAAAACCAAAAACCATCTCAACAATCAGTGCTCCTGGAGAGGAAAGGAAAATGTAATGATGTGCTCGATTTTTTTCATTCACAAAAGAACCACGAAGGATGGGTATCGCATGCAGGGTCCTTCCCACACAAATGAGCAATAGGACCTACAGCCACCGACTAACCTCTAATAATTGAACGGGTACCGTATCTACATGCACCAATTTGTCGCAAGTCCTCTTTGAAGTCCTCATTTTGCAGAATTGTGAAATTTCGTGTTCTGCTTTAAGAGAACGCAAAACATACCCAAACAAAACATTAAAGTACTTCATAAAGTATGAAGTTCACTCTCGTCCGTAGCAACCAAGGATGCATCTTTCTACGGTAGCGTGCCACCGTTGCGAGTGCCTTAGAGCTTGTGAATGATATCACCATATCGGAGTGAAAGCATAGCAGGCTGAATGGAATGGTGTACATTGTGGAGAGCAGACTCAAAGCTTTTCCAAGAATTGTTTTGGGAGAATGCAATGCATGCACAAGAAATGAAATATAGCTGAATTCAGCGTAAAGCTTTTGCCACTCATTTCTATTGAACATTTGTAGAAATGTGCATGCGCCGCAATTTAATCCCGGACCCTGGAATACAGAGCGGGACACAAATAAAGAGTATCAAAACACTGACTTGGAACAAGGTCGCTGATTGACGATGGATAAAGTCTTCTAATGGCGTCGAACAGCTGTTTTGTGAGTTAATGTAATAAAATAAGAGTTGGAACCTCATTGCGATGAGTTAAGGGGTGTTTTGTTGAGCCGAAAAATTTCATTTGAAAAAGCTTGAGCACGCAAAACAATCAAGTGCCACTTTCCGTCTATTCATGGGAGATGTAGTACTTCAAGCCCATAATTGGGATTAATTTAACAGTATTTGTATCATTATACGATTCGACTTCAGAAAGCTTTGAGGACTAATTGGCACTTCTGAGGGGCCGATATGTTTATCATATCAATGCGAAGTGACTTTGTAGGGTACTCTTTTTCGCAACCCAATGCCTTCGATGTGAAGTGGAATAAAAACAATCTTATTATCATTTTGTTGTTTAAAGTGTATTCATGCGTGTCCTTAGCCATTTTCCAAATTACTTCAATTGGACATGAATTCCAAATTGAAGTGTACCAGCGAGCACTTCAAGGAAAAGGTTTATGGTAAGATGGATAATTTTGTTCCATATTATTTGAAGATTCCATTTATTTGCCTTAAGCGGGCAAGATCGTAAAATGGGTGGGACAAGCTGATATTTTTTCCCAATAAAAACTTTAAAGTACATGTCTGGTGTCCTGTAGTGATTATCCCTGAAACTTTTTTGTCAGGTAGTGATAGTATTGACCGATCTACACTTTCAGCTAATAATAGTTTACCCACGGCTCGTTTTTTTAAGCAACTATTGCCTCACGGAATTGTGGAAGCTGAAGAAGGTATTACTCTTCGCACTCAGTAGTTCATGCTACTCTGACTCTTTGCTGATCAGGATTAGTTCTTACAAAAGGTACAGTACCTGAAAGGCTTCTTCATTTACATAAATGAGCGATACTATTTTGGATAGCTCTTTCGAGTCCTTTGTTGTTTCAATAAAAAGGATACTTCTGGGTGGAACTCGGTCTCGAACAACAATCCACTCTAACTACATCGATCTGTGGCTAGCTGCCTCCGTGTTGGTTGAGGTCCTTTTCCACCTGGGTACGACACCTTAAATGCGGGCGGTCTCTGTGGTATCGTCCCACAGGTTCGGAGCCAAATACTCTTGGGCCGGAGCTGAATCGCCTACACGCTCTACATGGTACAGCCGCCATAGACGTCTGATCCGTAAACACCTGGACCTATGTCGCTGACCAAAGATCGCACGCAGAACTTTTCTTTCAAAAATACGAAGTGGTTACTCATCCACTTTTCAGATTTTCCATGCTCCGTAGAGCAGGACTCGGGAAATCAATTTCTTATACCAATTCGGCCTGGTCCTTCGAAAGACGACTGTATTACTCAATTGCTTCATGAGCCCCTAGAAACATGATCTGGCTGAGCGCGTGTAGCAGTTCATCAAAGATTTCAGAGAACAGATCGTCAGCGGCTCTATAATGATTTTACGGAGCAAAAAGCAATACATACCTAATTTTTTCCATTTAACCTAATGTTACAAACCCAACTTCTTAGGGTCACTGTAAAAATAAGTTTTTACAGTGAGTTTTTGACAAGTTTATTTGAAAAGCCCTAGTGTTCTAAATGTTTGAAGTACAATTCAGCCATGCCGTCATTTGACCTGGCTGAAATGATATTCTCTTTTGATATCAGATTTTTATAAATAAAATTATTTTTCTATAAGAAGTAACTGATCCTTACAAATGATGACACAGGAATAAATGCACCATGGCCACGCTAGACTTCTGCCTTTCAGGGAGAATAAGTCAGGCGACCTGTAGAAAAATATAATCCGAGGAAGCAGGAGACATATGTTGTACATGCCGATATATCGGTCTCCCCAATCTCGGTACCACAGGTAGTTCAAAGGCAGTTCTCTACTACAGCAAAGCCTTAAAACCTATAATAAAATTAATCTTCGAAAAAATTCTGTAGAAGCATTGAATGTTAAAAGTAATGCGGACTCTATAACTATCTAAAGCCCTAACAATGCCAACAATGCCTAACAATGCATACAATCTGTAAATCTCCGGGATTATGGATTGGCTCGAGTGAGGAGACTCCTAAGCTCCTAATAGATACCCATCTGACGGGAAATGGGCAGTAAGCATTTTCGATACCAACAAATCACCGATAGATGATTCTGAGATCACCAGATGGTATGAAACCGCTGAAGCTACAATACTGTTTCAAGATTTAAGAAACCTGAATGTTGCATCAGAGAGTGGATTCGGGTGCAAGTCCTGAATTACAGGAAAATTTAGTATCAGACAGGTAACTAGTCCTTTCTCCCCTACTTTTGGTAGTTGATGACATCCGTAAGAGGATATGGATAAGCTGATAATATTCCACTAGTCACGGGTAAATTCCCAGACAACATAACTGGCGTGATGGAATCAGCCCTGAAAACTTTATCTAAAAAAAACTTTATCTGGGCGGACTGTTGGACTTCAAGTCAGCCCATCCAAGACTGAGCTGGTCATATTCACAAGAGGATATAAGACCCCAGCATCACACCACAAAAAGCTAAAATGATTAACTTTAACTGGTCGAGCGAAGTACTCGGGTGTTATTGTCGACAGCAAGCTTCACTGGAGATATAACATTCAAGAGCGCATGAGGAAAGCATCGATTGCACTTTACACCTGCATCAAAATCGTCGAACCCAAATGGGGAATCCGACCCAGAACAACACACAGGCTGAGGCTTCGGTGTATACGCCATATCGTCTGAGTTATATGTAGCTATGTGTCAGGCGGCCATTCACACTTTCAAGAAACCACAAGATCTCAAAACTATGCCGCCTATCTCCAATGGGGACAGCGGGCAATTGCAACCTTACCCTGTGCTGGGTCCTTAGACACAAGGATACTTCAGTCAACGAAAATACCAATGAATTAGCAAGAAGGGGGGTGAGTCTACCACTAGCACAAAATCAGGAGATACTTCACCCCCACTGAAAGCTTTAAAAACAATTCTACTGACAGACGCCATTAACGAAACCAATCGTAAATGGGTGGAATTGGACACCTGTAGTACTTCGAAAACGATGTGGCCTACAATAGGTCCTTCGAAAAAAGGTCTCCTAGAACTGGATAGAAAGCGAATAAGTAGTAGGCGTGATTACACGCTATTGTCTAATTGGTAATCAGGCTAGAAAACTTGAAGCGCCTTCAATGACTTGTGTATAAGCTTATCTCTACAGAAGGAGGAGACTGTGCTACACTACCTCGAAACCTGCCCAGCCCTTGCAGTGACAAGAAGAAAACAATTGGGCAGCTATTTCTTTAAAGGCCATGAAAATATACAAACATAAACATAAAGGAAATCCTTACATTTTTAAAAAGCACCAACTGGTTAGTGATTGTAGATAAACGAGGGGAATCGCGATCAAATTGACTAGGTCAAAAGATAGACGGGAAGAGCTGATGAAGTGACAGCACAATGCCCAGAGGAGCTTTAGCGAGTCATCTCTATCTAACTGGCCTAAGTGTAGCTGTTGTCTTTCTGTACATCATTTAGTCACATCATCTGTGGATATAAGTGGTGGACGTAATTCTTAAAGAACTTAGTGCAACCATTCATGTAAGCCAATACCGAACGCAGGCCATTTTGCCTGAGTGGTAGCAGGCAAATTTCTTTACACTATTAGGGACATAATGGAAACTTCTCTAGCTAACCTAGAAAGGTGGACAGGAAGAGCTGGTCTAGACCAGTCTCAAACCGAACTCGTACTGTTAACAAAAAGTCGTAACAAGCAAATTTCTTCATACTATAAGGCACATAAAGGAAACTTCACTAGCTAACCTAGATTATCCCACCAAAGTTGAAGAACAACCAATTAAGTCTTCGTAATCAGACCAAATACTTAGGCGTAATAATAGACACTAAGCTAAGCTGGAAACCAAACATAGCGGTTTATACTTACAGGAGGATGGATCCTCGGCCCCAAACGGGAACTCGCTGTCGTTAGACCTATTCTTACACGGAGGGAATGCAACCGATGGAATAAAATGCGCAGTTCATGACACATGGAAATTTAAAGGCGCGAAAATCCTGAGGCATAAGCTTGCTTCGTAGTCTTCGAATATCTGGGTATAAAACACTTATCCCAGATAAAGGAAATTTGATAATGAACACAGATAGAAAATCGACCACATTGGAAGTATACACGAACTGATCCAAAACTCTCACTTTACCCGTTCTTGACTGCTTAACCACTGTAGTATCTTCAAGGCTTACTGTCATTGGCCCCAATAGACGTGTTATCGCTATATGCATAAATAGGCAGTCAGGCGTCCATTACAAGTAGTCTCCACTGGACATAAATAATGCCCGGTTAATGAAGACGATGAGAAATCTAGTGATGCACAAAAATCCATGTCCAAACATACATCGTGTCGGGGAATCTCGATGTTACGACATGGCATGTGCCCTGTTCAAGAGTTGAACATGAGATTTGACGTTTTCCTATATGTGCATGCATTTGTTTGAATGGAGTGATGAATAATAAGAGTCAAAGTTGAAGGATTAATGAATGCAATTTTTTGGCATTTTATTGCGATATACTTAGCTGATTGGTGGTTGGTTGCTCGCTTCTTAATGATGACTCTGTCGCAACCAATGTTGAAGTGAAGTGACATGGCATATTTTACCACGAAAGAAAACATCGCTGGTGGCTGTTCAAATTGTGGTTGTGATGTTGGGCAGAAATGCAAATGTCCTGTGGAGACGGTGTGTTTAGGCTCTGGATACACCATCAATCAAATCAAATATGATAAAACTTTGCCGTCTATCTCTTAGGAAGACAGCGGTCAGATGCAACCTTACCGTATGCCGGGTTCGTGGGCATAGTGGTATTTCATGCAACGAAAGGGACGACGAGTTAGCAAGAAAAGGGGTGAGTCCACCACTTTTTCATTAATTTATCAGGACACCCCCACCCTTCACTACAAGTAATAAACACATTGTTACAGATGCCAACAATGAATGGAACTTACAGGACTGACAGGACAAGTAAGAAACAAGTACACTACTAAAATTAAACAGAGAGCAAATAAACAATGTAGAAGGCATTATCATTCCTTATTCGGCACACATGCCAGAAAATGGGAACCCGTACAATGATTTCTGCAGGAACTTTTGGACATAGCAAAATTTATAAAAAATACTTATTGCAGCAAAATCAGCAAACGGAGTATATCATCCAAATATGCTATTAGCATACTAGTAGACAATTTTCAGCGTCCTACCTACCCTAAAGAGAAACCGGTGAATAAACTGCCGGGTAGTGATATCACAATGGATCCAATCAGTATCTAAGTGGGCCATAACTGTTGCAGGAGTGGCAATAACTCTTACATTACCTAACCTAATGAGCCATTAGTAGTTTAGGGAGGTAGGTCCGATGGATGGGTGGTGCTGCTAGTGAATTCACCAGCACACTTAGATCATGTTGGTAATAACGGACCATGATTGACCACTCCCGTGATAGTGGCGTTAATTTGACACCAACAACTGGTGAGTGGGAGAGATTTGAACACCAAAGCGTGCGTATTAATTTTGCTGTCACTGGGTTTCGAACCGTAGACCACACTAACCAAGGGCAGGCACTTACCGAACTACGCCATCCAGTAGTCATTACAGCTTAGCTACAGGTTCAAAATTGGTTTACGATTTCAATTGTCATATACTGACTTCTTTGCTTGACCTACGATCCATACGTGTTCTCAGGCTTAGTTATATATAACTTGGCCACTATAACGCAGATTAGGTCTTTCTTTCGTTCTAGATCCAGGGATCGTGCTTTTGAAGACTTTTAGCTGAAGCATTGGTGTCCAAGCACTCGCTATTGATTAACTACATACACATCTTGTTAAACCTTGGAAAGTTTGTGGTTATATCTTCTCCTCAATTCCCCATTCTTGCAAACAGGACTAAGTAACCACAGAATTATCTCTGCTGTTTTGCTTATCATCGAGCCTTCGGCTCCATATAGCAGAACTAGAAAAAGACGAGTTATTTTTGGAGCATCATTTCGCTCCTTCGAGTTAGGAGTTTTGAGGCCACTTATTTAACTTAACCAACGTAGCACCGGTTTTCAAAGATGATTCTTATTTTTTTATATTTGTAGTTTTATATTGTAATATTTTCCTTCCCAGTGGTGATTCTTGCTTGACAGCACATATTTTATTTTGTCCCCATCGACGTTATGAACCGCTCTTTTCCCCCCATTTTCTGTCCTATGCAGCGTTACTTAATCTCAGCAATTTCTGCCTTATACTGCGCGGGAATTATTTCCAGTAGGTGACCGGCCACGTAGAGTGTTCTCACCAGGAGCATTCGCGAAAAACGTTTTCCTTATTTGGGTCGTGTCTTCGTTTTAAGTCAGTCTGCAGATCGGATTTTTTTATTTGCGCGGGTCAACTGACAACTCTTTCAATCATTATACTAAATAAATGTTGCCAAAGTCTGTTCAAAACCCGGAATGTATTCGCATTTGTATCTGTATTTATTTGGAAAAATTATAATTTATTTTATAAATTATAATTTTATTAATACAACAATCTGAATTTAAAATGAAGAAACCTGCACAGTACTTACTATGCTGGAAACTTCTCCATTCGGTATCCAGCCAGTTGACATATCATACAGGATGTCTCTACTGGAGAAGATATAACCAGGTCCACTGCGGACTGCAGGACCATTATAGATAAATAATAAATATATTCCTAAAAGAATTAAAGCTGATCAACATTATTGAATTCGTTTTCAGGAATGCCTATGCTCGAAATTCTTATAATAATTTACTTTCTACAAAATTTGGGGTTACAACATTTGTCTACATTGAACCTGCGGGTCATTTCCAATTAATTTCAAGGATGCTGCAAGGGTTAAATTAATTTTTCCTTATTTAGTTGGTGTACTATGAAATGTGTAGGGTAACAGCAGTAGTAGCCGGGTACCTATATGAAAAAAAAAAAATAAATAAAAAAATCCCACCGAATTTTAGTAGAATAATTTTAGTAGATAAATAATAGAATTTTCAATTTAACACTTAGTGGTTTTTAGAAACTACCAAAATAATGGAAAAGGTCATATTATGCTAGCGGTCGGACAAACCAATTTAATGTTCGGCATGAAAAACAAAACATAAGCAATGAAAAAATTTGAGGAACTATTTTAAAACAAGAAATTAAATAACCAATGCTTTTTTATACTTGATAACAAAGCTAAAAACAATAATGAAATAGACACTAGTTGGTAGCAGTTCGTTTAAACACCATGCTGGTATCAAGGCATAGGTATAAGGTTCCTAATTAACTCCATTTTTGCTTGCTTGTTAATAAGTAATAGTAGTAAATAATCATCCTTGGCTGTAAAGCACAGCCATATTATTAGCTTAGGACATTAACAAGGTTTCAAAACAAAACAACAACAAATGCATACCTACTTAAAGAAACAATAAACTCAAAAAGTTACTTACAGCTGAATTTCTTATATAAAATAATCTAAAATCTAAAACTGGCAGACTAGCCTGAGCTTGATGCATCTGCATAACTGAATGCTATCAAGGAACAACGTTGAATTTATTGGACCAGCATTACTTATAAGTTCATCAAAATATTGCTCTGCCCTCAACGGCCGAAGTCTGAAACTCGCATAAAATTCAGTGCTAGTAGGTCTTCACCCACATATATTAACATTTTTTGTATGCTATTAATAACTATGCCAAATCATTAAAGCGCTATTTTTCAAACAACAAAATACAACAAACCATAGCCAAAACTTACACTTTTGTAAGCACGCATCGCTAATCTAAAAATAAGCATTAACCGCTTTTTTACACTCAAAAGTGTAATACCAGCTGAAGTAAATACGCAATGTGGCAGATGCTTAGAACAAGTTCCTGTCCTGCATAGCATGTCGTAGGCGATACACGCATCTTCATATTTGGTGTATAGGTACATTTCATCAGGCCTTTCATCGAGCGAATGGACGTGGTATCTAGGGATATTTTTGTATTATCTTTGTTTTCTCTCAGAGGTTGTTTAACACTATACTAAAGCACTTAGACAACGATTCGTGCCCATTGTACTGCCAGGCAGCAACCCCCAGTCAGACTACTACAACGGATCGATCACTCCAGTGATAGTGTCGTTAATTTGATCCCAACGAAAATGGAGACTGGACTAGATTTGAAAACCAGATAAATGCATTTTGACTTTGCTTTTACTGGAATTCAAACAGGGGACTCCTCGAATGAAGGGCAAGCACTAAACCAATTGCGTCATCCAGTATTTATTTATACAAATAATATGTAAACAAATATTATGTAGAATCTTTTTCAGAAAAGTTTTGTGAAATATTTTGGAATATTGACTTCATATTCAATCTACCACATTGTGAATGACGAACACTATAGAAGCTGTTTTGGAGCTTGGCTCAGACCAAGCCACTCATGGAGCACTTAAGGTTACAATAAATTAATGTAGCTATATCTTCCCTTATATGCAAGAAATGAATGGGCTAGGAAACATCTGAACAAGATCGTACTCCACCAAAAATGATTAATGTCCCGTCCGTGTAACTACGCGCTCGTTAAATTGTCTGCGATTTGAATATGTGTATGTCGGTATGTCTGTACGACGCCATGACTTGTGCTTGAAAAGACCTCACGAAATAAAATCTCTGCACATGAGTTATGTTAAATTGCATTGTTTTTTTGTCTGAAACATTTGGGGGGGGGGGGTTTGAGTTCAAGCTATATTCTCAGCTAATTACACACATGTTAGTTATAATAAATTTTCGTATAAGCTCACTGGGTTGTTACTTACGTTAATATTATTAATTTACGTGAAATCTTGTAACGCAGCATATACTTATACATATAGTGTGTGATGGTTTTATACTTTGTAAGCCAGTCTATCAGGACTCTTAACCTTCAAAATAAATCGCCACCATTCCCGACATTTTCTTTCAAAATCATCAATATCAGATGTATATCTGTCACGTTTCGCATTGCTTTAGTTTTTTTTTTACCTGTTTACAGAATGACCACAAAAACATGGAATTACACATGTGGGTTCAAAAGTTTTACACACAATTTCTTTTTCAATTCCCCTTTGAACTCATGCTCCTAACACACATAATTGACTGAAGTTCACCTTTTTATTTTATATCAGAAATTTGTGGAACAAATAAAGAGATGAAATTGTCTTCTCATCGAGAAAGACGCCACATCGGGTCCAATGCAGGTGATCAACTACCAGTAGAACTTGTCCCACGAACACATCAGAGAATGAGAGAGCAACTAAAAAGTCCAGCGTTGGTAATAATTACAAAACTTTTGTAAAATCCCTCAGGACTTCTAGTTTGAAATTTCATGAAGTTAGTTAGGTATGGCGCTGCGAAAAGGAAAAGAACAACAGAGCATTACGATGCTATACTAATGTATAATACTATGTGATATTATCCGTTATGCCGTCCCCCATGGTCGAGTTAACAACTTGAGTACTGGGGGTTGAATGTACACTTATAATGGCAGGACGTCTCCTTTATACGAAATTCAATTCGAAGTACGAGCAATGCGTTTGGTTCACTTACTTTCCTTTACATCGACGAGTACAACCTGATGTAAGTTCTTATACTGAATAGCGAGATTAGTGTACAAATTTAGTTATTTTTTTATTGCAGCGTTTCCGATTGGTCTTGAAAAAAAGTGCACATAGTCCGTTTGTTACGCTGAATGGAACTAATAAAAATCAATTTATTTACACTTCATACACGGTACTCTAAATCGTCTTCATATAGATATATCGAAAGGTAAAATTTATTCTGGTGCATAGCCGAACAATGATTGAAACATGTATAGAATGGAACGTGACAAAAGTAAGACGTAGATATTGCTAAATTAAATCAGTTTGTGTGGATACTGTGAATACCTGCATGTTTTTCGGATTTGATTTAAGAATGTGATGATTTTCTCCAAAACGTAATCTGATTCGATAAAGAATGGTTTCCTGAATCATATTCAAGGAGTACTTTTAATCCTCAACAGTTCATGGTGGGGTAGTTCTCTGTAATGTTGTATTCATGGCCAAAGAGGCTCCACTTCTCTTGTACCTTGAATTTCCGGTCGCCTGCGTTTGAGCAGTTCCGAACAGCTTAAGTATTGAGGTGGATCGTCAGCGATACAAGGAAGCTATTGCTCAGGCTCAGGTTGCCATGGGTCATATGTAAGTTATTGAGGAGTAGTGTTGTTTCAAATTTTATTATCATATTGACTCGTATACATATCGCTAATAAGACGTCTTCCAGGGCTGCAATTGTCACTGGCTTACCCGTATAATAATAATATGCGTCTAGTTACAGCCCGTAGAGGGCCATGGCCTTACTTCTTAGCAACTACTCATGGCGTGTTGTGCGTTCTATCTTCTCTCACGAGTGGAAGGTTTATGCCGACTCCGAGCGGCCAATTTAAGAAGTTCTTTCTAGATAGTTATACTCTTTGAGCATTGTCAGTGACTCAAAAGATGTGGGGCCGAAAGTTATTTTCCTCTTATCGGGAATCGAACCTGGGCAGTATACATAACAAATTACTTAATGAATTCAAGAGCTCCTTCACTCAAGGGAAACTGTTTCTTCCTTGGTTCAGGTCCTTAATGGTTTAAAAGTGAATTGGATGATCTCATGATCATATGAATAATATCCTCATTCGTCGATAGCCAGCAACATTTCCTGGAGTGGTGGGTGCTATAGTTCTTGTAGTCCTTTTAGAAGAGGTTTAGGAAGAGGCTAGAGAAGGGGCTTAGCTCCTCTCCTGAAAGTGATCAAACTGATAAAGATGTATTGATTGAGAAGTTGCTGCAAGATCCATGTCAAGTGTCGATCCATGGATAAACTGAGAATCAATACAGGTTTCGTTTTCACAGTTTAACAAATAGGCTTCAACCACCGAATATTTATTGGGGCGGCTTTCCAACTAACTCAAACCAAACAAAATGGAGACCACAGGTATCAAAAGAGATTTCTTTGCATGTTGCTGTTTCCTAACCTATTTCGGCTAGGAAACAACACCATTTTAAAGTACATTGTTTATTAACACATCTCTTATTTTCAGGTTAAGTGGCCAGATGACTAGGCGGGGCATAGAAGCTGCATTGCGGGATCAGGTATTGGGTAAGAATTACTTGCATATTTACTTGCACATTTACTTTTTGTCTTTACCGTCAGTCACTATAGTTTATTATATCCATGAACCCGTCTACTGCGCTGGTGACGGAGCTCGAATTAGTAACCATGGGGTTATTAACATGTTTTTTTTTTTCA
Source organism: Eristalis tenax (assembly GCA_905231855.2). Classification (NCBI taxonomy): domain Eukaryota; kingdom Metazoa; phylum Arthropoda; class Insecta; order Diptera; family Syrphidae; genus Eristalis; species Eristalis tenax. Next base: position 46,860,949 of record HG993126.1, on the reverse strand, counting down.
AATACGTGGGGAAATTCTTCGACTTTTTCTTCACTTGGTATCAGTAAAGAGGCATTTAGTTCCAATTGAGGTATACATTATATGTTTGGTTTTTAGTACTTTATTTTCCATTAACTTATTTGTTTCTTGACTTATTTCAGAATTTCATAATTCCAAATGATATTTGCCATGTGAACATGTTTATTTCATTGAAATCATGTGTTTGTCTATCACCGATCTCTTAGAGACTACTTGCAGATTTAACATAGCACTGTAGATTTCAGAGACGTTGTTCTATTTTTGATCTGAACCTATCCCAATTAACTTTCTTAATATATAAATATTGCACATATTTTCCTTCACTGTTAACCTTTTACTGCAAGATTTTTATTTTATTTTTTAAGAATAAAAATGTAGAGCTATGTATTTCATCGACATGATTACGAAGATGTTAACGATTTTTAAAAATATTGAACCTTTTTAGAGATATTGCGCGATTTGTCTATGATATTATCATGGATATATATGTCATCATCATGTCATAAATTCAATGCACTTAATGTGTCATATGCATATCATATATGATATTCCATGGAAAATATATGATAAGCTGTACAGTAAATGGTCGAGAAGTAAAGAACAACCTCGAATGGTTGAGTAACAATATCTGACGAGTTCGCTATGGTGAAGTCCATTGTCGACGGTGAACACTTTTTGTTAACTGAAAAAAAGGTTGGTTCATTTGGGTAAAGTAAGCTTACAGAATATCTTAAATAACATCCAGCAGCGAATTTCCTCATTTGTTAGCTCTTTTGCAACCCGATTTCGATGCATAGAGTTAAAATCATTCCCAAGCAAAAATTTATCAGTACTCGAAATTAGCCTTCATGTCAAGTCCACATTTTGTGTGGTAGGGCTCCACCGAGAATATATACATTAATAATCTTAAACGTCGTGTGATCTATTGTACTATTGTTCTTCTTTTTTGACTTTGGCCGCCACATTTCAATCTAATCTGTGACAATTAAGAAAAAGATTCTACTACTAGCCAAGTTTCACACACAATACAAAAATCAATGTTATTTACACGGAAATGATTGAAAAACTCGAAACATTTATTTCTAACACTTCTGGCATTACAGCATAAGCCATTAAAAGAATTTTAAATTTATTTACATAAGGTGGTTGTATAAATATCAAGTCGCAAGCTTCGTTATAACATTAAATTGTTCAAACTTAGTTTTACATATACGCATCAATCATTTTCATAGTATAAGAGAATAATTCATCTTGAGTGAAGAGGTCAGTCTTATTGCTGGTAACATTTTGGTTACATACAGGTGCATTCTGACTCCAGTCATTTTGAGGTTCACGTGCTTGGTAAGCAACTGATGGTGATGTAGGTGGACACAATGTGTGTCTATTTTGTATCGGATGGACGGAAAATAGTTTGTGCTGACGTAATTTAATTGATGGGTGTCCGTGGCGTTGTGGGTTGGTGCGTCAAACTCTCTGCACTTGGGACTACGTAGCACAATACTGTTTACACCACTTATATACATAATTGGCCGTTCGGCATAAAACTCTAGGTCTCTTCCACTCGTGAAAGAACAAAGCAACACAAGTGGTTCCTGAGGAGCTAGGCCCTGGCCCTGTCTGTAGCGCCATCCATATTATATTATTATAATGTCGTAATTTGGCACTGCTCTTTATTAGTCGGGACCCGTGTCCCCATTTAAACTACAATTGAAGTATTTCACTTCACTTTTTCTACACAAAGACAAAATTAAGAAAAAACAGCAAACCACCTACTTTTCTCTAAAGGTTTACTTTTGGAAAATAAGTACCTTTGACCCAAAATCAAAATTAATATCATTTGTAAACCAATGCCGGTTAATTGATGGCGAATTCATTTACAAAAAGCACAGCAAGTAATACATTGAAACTGTAATAAAAGGTGATTTTTAAGCTTTTATCTCTTGGCAACATTGGTTTAAACAGCTGACGCACGTTTCGTGTTTTGTTTCACTGTCAAACATCTTCAGTTTGGTCTATAATTTAACCATGAATGGTCTTACAAACGAACAACGCTTAAAAATTATTGAATTTTATTATCAAAATGCGTGCTCTGTTAAGAATGTTCATCGCGCGCTTCTTCCATTTTATGGTCAGTTATGGTCAGGCTCAATGGGTACGTAAATAAGCAGAATTGTCGATTTTGGAGTGAATATCAGCCAGAAGCATTGCAAGAGCTACCAATGCATCAAAAAAAAGTCACAGTTTGGGGCGGTTTATGGGCTGGTGGCACCATTGGACCGTACTTCTTCAAAGCTGATGCGAATCGCAACGTAACTGTGAATGGTGAGCGCTACCATGAGATGATATCCAACTTTTCAACTGCAACAATGGACTTATTGAGAGGCGAGTTCGGTGGACATTTTATTTCACGTACGGGACCGCTCAATTGACCGCCTAGATCGTGCGATTTAACGCCTTTAGACTATTTTTTGTGGGGCTATGTTAAGGCTCATGTCTATACAGACAAGCCCGCTTCAATTGACGCATTGGAAGACAACATTGAAGCATTTATTCGTGAATTCGTGAGATACCGGCCGAAATGTTGGAAAGAGTATGCCAAAATTGGACTAAGCAGATGGACCATTTGAGGCGCAGTCAAGGTCAACATTTGCATGAAATAATCTTCAAACATTAAATTATATGGACCGTGCTATCGATTCAAATAATGATTAAAAAATCACCCTTTTACTTATCTAATTGGTGTAAAAGTAATACAAGAAAAATGTACCTAATAAAAAGATATATTTTCGCTTATCACTTCAATTTACTTTGAAACACTACGATTTATGGAGCTATTTACTAGAATTTGGAACAAATTAAAAACTAAATATTAATATTAGTTTTACCTCTAACTGCAAGTTGACTCTTCCGGGACAGGTTATATAGGTTATATAGGTTAAATTGTGAATTCTCTGACAGTCTGCACATTAAGGTATTCCTGTAGCAGAACATTCTTAAATCCTGTGCGATTAGGAGCAATTTGCAAAGTATGTTTAAACACTAGAATTTCTCTCACCGTGGCCATACATCTGGCAGTTATGACATTGAGTAATTTTATATTTTTGTCTACATTGAAATTCCCAACGAACGGAACATGGCGATTTATTTATTTTTTTTTTTCATAAATCAGAAATCTTCACGCTTTGTTTTGCAAGAAAACTATATAAAACATTTCTGTGTGGTGTTCGTAATTTTTCTTCACTAATTTGATGTCCTGTAATTGCAAGCCTAAGGCAGTTCTGCTTTGAGTGTATGAATATTTTTCACTTCGTCCAATCCAAAGAGAACAACTTTAAAGTTTAAATGATCACCTTGAAATGCGTGTGAGAAGAATTGACATTTTTTCTCTTTTATGGCTACTCACGCCGTATTAAGTATTGCTACTCACCGCAAAAATATTTTATGTTGACTGATATTTTTCTATTTCGAGTTCTTTAACAAAATTAGGAAAATGTTTGCGGAAGTCTTTAGTGCCATTTTCGGACGCGGACTTGTCAGCGTCATCTTCTCCGGCGTCGCGAGTTTGCAAGGAATGCCAGTAATTGCTACTGGATATGTCAGCTTGGACATTGCGTTCAGCTGTGTCCGGACCTTTACCATATACGTTCGTATACGTTCGTATACGTTTAAGAATTTTGAATGCTTCGAAACGCTAGAGAGAGAAACAAAAAGACGCCTTAGTCCATTGGTAGCGCAACGATAACTGGTACAATTTATAAAACGGTATATGATTATTTCTGTGTTAATGTATAACATCGATGGGTGCATATTATTTGTGTTTACATTTATCGAGTGAAATCTAAGATCCTGTTTGTTCCCATTACATATCTATCATTTAATTCCATGTAAAAAATATCGTCGCTGCTTAAGTTTTTATGTATGTACTATGAATATGGTCTTACATTTGACTGTATCTTTATGCTTGCTAAAATGTGTGCAGATATCTGGCTAAGGGATGTTTAATGAATGTGTCTAGATGTCAGTCTCAGAACTGTAGCATCAGTTTTGATTTTCTGGTTGTCGGTGTCTACTCGGTTAAATTATGCCACAACAATCTACAAAAATCATCAAGTTCGAGATAGTACATTAGAGTTTACCTTGTGACAGGTGATATCAAACAAATTCACCAAGCATAGTTCAACGAACAAGACATTTTGTGTATGCTTCAGGCAATTTTATTTGAAACTTTTGATAATAACGGATTATTTATCGATTAACTCTCTTCTCTGCTCCCTAATTTTCGAACCACTTGTTAAGTTTTGTGTATTGAATTTGAAAATGGTAATGGAATGCTTTTTTTATTTGCAATTCGTTGGTCGTTTTTTTTGTTTTCTTTGCAAAATCTTACGGTTTAAAAATTGACGATTTGACAGCAAAAGTGAATATGGCGCTATCCCAGAGCAGAATGACTAAGTGAAACAAAAATGTGTCAATTTCGTTTAAATTACTCAGAAATAAATCAAGCAATTCATTCTAACATTCAGTTTAAGGAATATTCTTATTTTACTGGTAGTGACGGGTGTTTTCAAATGTTTCGAGAAAGGCATGCATTGCGAATATCAAAAATATGGGGAGAGGGAAACTGTAAAGCACTTTCTGGAAGAATTTCAAGCCTACGCCAGAGATAATTCTCTTGCTCCAGAACAGTTTTATAATGACGCAACCGCACAGGCAAAAAAATCTAGCAAGGACCGTGTGACTATTTTGGGATCATCAACTGCGACTGGAACACACAAATTAAAACCTCCCGAATTAAAACCTCATATATACTAAAAGTCCAATTATCTAATGGCGGTTTCTTACGACGTCCTGGCGGCAATTCAACATCATTCCAGAGCAAGCAGGATAGTATTTTCAGTAGAATTAAGATTATTTTATGTTTAGTCTGTAAGTAAGTGTAAAAAAACCTCTGCTCGAATAGAAAAGTGAATAAAGATATTTTTTTAAGACAAATTAACCAATCAGTTTTTAATTTACATGTCAAATGCCTGGATGACAACAGACCTTTTCGTTGACTGTTTTCCTAACAATTTGGTAAAGGTTTATGCTAACCTCTTGTTATCATTTTGTTATATTTTTCATCAAAAAAATGTTTTTTCTTTCTATCCCATAAGCGCTCTCTAAATTGTGAGCTTTCTATATTTTAATTAGTTCGCATTCTCGAGATTATTTTTTTGTTCACATTCCACATATGTATTTAGAAAAGGCACAAATACTGTTAATGTAAAATACAAAAAAACACATTAGAACAGTTCTTATTAAAAAAAAAACACAAAATTAAGCAACAACAAAACACTCCAATTACAACAATCAACGACATAAAACGAGATAACAAAAATCATCTCACAGCAAAAATAGTCTAATTGTAAAAACTCTTCCCAAATGACAATGTCTTTTCTAAATTGGTACTCTGTTAATATTTGGTTGTTGTTATATATTTTTTTCCTTATTCGAGTTCAAAAGCAGTAGTCACGAGTGTTGAATAACTTCAACAGAGCTTCGAAAAATAATTTTTGAATATTATGAAGGACGAAAAAGCCAGGGGCAAATTTCGAAAATTGTTAAAGTATAGCTCGTGAAACAAAGAGAAATATTATTAAAATGTTGCAGAAATAGATTCTCTAAGAAATTGTTCCCCATACGTTTTTTTTAAAACAATTCATATCGTCCATATTTCCTGCAGTAAACTGCAGTTAAGTAATAAGGCCGCTACACGTGACAGACACGTCGCTGCAGACCAATACATTATGCTGTTGTGCACGTGTCTGCGCAGACCGTCTGTGTACTCATGTCACATTTTTGCAGTGACGGTCTGTGTGAATTCAAATTTGTTTGAATTTTGCACGGCAACGACGTGCTTGTGTCGTGTATGGGCCATATAAGACCAGATGTTGAATATACAATATAGACCGCCCAAAACTATGTAATGAACAATTTTTCGTTTTGGAAAAACGTTTTATTTGCGGATTAGAATAGATTCAAAAAAATGGGGCCAGCGCTTGAAGAAAGCATTGCACAAAAGATAATTATTGACTGAGATGGGCCATTTTCACTTATTTCAATGTAAATATATATTTGAAATAAAAAAATGGAAATGAAGCATCAACTTTATCTGGCTTGATATGGTGTACGTTTTTTTTTTTTTCAATTTCCACTTTGAGTTACGTATATGTGTTCCAGATAGACGTAGTGGCACAACGAAATTGTAGAAGATCCGGAAACTTAGAAAAGTACATACACTTAAAAAAGAATGATCACATTCACGTGAAAGTAAATTAAACAACTTTTGTTGAAAATTGGTTAACCAATGCTCAGTTGGTGGAAAACTATCGATAGTCTCAGACATCGCTAATAATCTATAGTTTGTGCATATACGTTTTCTGTAATTTATTTTTCATTAAAAATTTACGTAATATCCTTAAAATAAAGTAGAATAAAAGTATATTCGACATTTTTTAGTTATTTAGCCATTTGTTCTTATCTAAGAATGTTTAAAAATAAACATTTTCTTGTTTGATTCTGAAGCGTATTTCGGTAACTATTAGACCACTTACACAAAGCCCCCTCAGACTCCGCCGAAGATGCTGGAACAAATCTCTTTGGAGCATTCATATAAAGGGCTCAAGTGGCTATTTCCCTAAAAATAAAAGCTTTAAAAATTACAAGCAAAAAACATTCTAAGTCCGCTTCGTTTTTGAAGAATTTTGTTGCTCATAATATTGCCTTTTTATTACGAGGGTATCAAATTCAGAGACTTACCCTACCTTTCCATAATACCTTCTCAGAATTGGAAAAGCAGTGCATATGCGATTTCAAATCTTTTTAAACACTCCATCAAGTACTTTACCGATACCTGTAATGTCCTTAGTATCATACGGAGAAGATCTTATTTTCACCCATTTCATTAAGTTCCATTCTGTAATTGGCTTCATTAAATTTTTTGCAAGATGATTATAGAGTCAATGATAAAGGAATTACCAAAGAAATTGAAACTTATTTCGCATTAGCGATGACGTCCGTAGGCTCATTAAAGTACGTCAAGAGTTGCTCCAGTTCCTTTAGAACTGTTATTTCCTCTATTGATATCAGTGCCGCAGCTCAACGTTCTTGTACCAAGGTCTTGTCTAAAGTATCAACCACCTTAAGTATGCTCTGTGTCATAAAGAATGTAATATTCTATCTTTTGCAGAAGTTTAAACGGATTAACAGTGTTCTGTTATTTTTAAATATTTTGTTCGCAATATTGCTGTTTGTTTGTCCTCGTCAGTCGTCTACCGTACAAAGTACCTGCCTTTTGGAAGGAATCCAACATTTATATTTCTGGTTATTTTAAAACGGGTATTTCCACTTTTAAATTCAAATCAATTATAATCGATGTTACTGGCAATAGTTCTCAACCTCTGCAGCTAGAATTGACAAATGTGGTAGAAAGAAGGGATGGTTAATCAATTGAATCTTATCAGTTAACACGCTGCTTTTCAGTGAAGGCTGCAATTGAAGCAGATAATCCAGGATAGGTTAAAGTATGACAATTGGACGTGAAGCTCTACCTAGCTTTTACAGCAACTATTCGTGTAGTGCGGGCTATCGATATATTAATAGGGAATGTATCCTGTAAGTTAATTGCGGAGCTTGAAGACATTTTTCTAGAGAAGTATACTATTTGAGCATTATCAGTGAGTCAGAAGAGTTAGAGTCGTGAATTGTGAAGCCCCACTACGCCACAACGCACAGTGAAACGCACAAAAAAATAGTTTTGGAATATGGAGTTGTTGCATTTTTTTATATAGATAATATATCAATTGAAACGCAAAGGGTGTAAGTAACATAAATGACATTTTGAGATTATTGCATAAAATAACTTGTTAGAGAGTAAGTTCTTTGGTCTCACAAAAAGGGCGCTAGGAAATTTGAAGTTCTTGTTGAGATTTTATCTTTTTGTTCTTGAGCGTAAGTGACATTTTACATTGTGACCTCACGCGACTTAGAGCTTCTAATTACAGTGAAATCTCCCACTACCTCCTTTAGACGGTCCGATTTGTTTGAACTTTAATTGGTCCATATAATGTTGCATAGTTTACAATTTCCCTGAACGGACACGGACAGCAAATACACATTTATTATGCGTAATTTAAGAAACTGGAAATTAAACTACTTAAATCAACACCACCGATAAGAAAACACAATAACATCATACTGACATCTTTCCAAACACTTTGGGGATAAGTGACAATAGAACAAGTTCAGACAAAATGCAGGAAAGAGGCATAAAGAATCAAATTGAAACTGATAAAAGACAGAGAGCAGCTATTAAAAAGCACATTAACAACTTTGACAGGGTTGAATCCCATTGCATAAGATCGAATACATCAAACGAATCTTTACATGCAGATCTAAACGTTAGCAAAATGTACCGGGTGTTCTTGGAATTAAAACTGCATCTCAACGTACTTATTTCAATGCATTCAAATCAATGAATCTAAGCTTTCACAGGCCAAAGTTGGATCAGTGCAGTCTATGTATGACATACATGCATGTAAAAAGTGGTGTTAAAGACAGACTACAGGGACAATTCAATGCTCATACTTCAGAAAAAATATAGTGAGAGCAATCAAGGAAACTCATAAAAATGATGCAAACCGAAACAAAAAACATGTCGTTGCAGTTTTTGACCATCGGCAAGTGATTCACCTACTTAGGTCTGATGAAAGTGCAATACTTTACAAAAGGAGTTTTGCGAATTTCAATTTCACTGTATACGATTTGGCTACAAAATATTGCCACTGTTACTTCTGGCACGAGGTTATCAGTGCAAGAGGAGAATGCGAAGTGTCATCCTGTGTTTTTTCAGTTTTTTATAACTTGCCTATTTTTTCCCAAATTTTGTCAAGATATGTCAAGGGGTGTGCGCGATACAGAGCTCTATGGTAACTCTTTCGTTTAGTTTTAAAATTTCTTGGTATGAAACGTGGCATTCTTATAACTATTTGTTCCAACACAATTTCCCTAATAAATGCAATCTTAGCTTCCAAACAAAAAAAAAAAGAAATAGAATTTGCGTCTCTTAGCTGGGTTAGAGTGCACTCGAATACATATTTTGTTTCCCTTGACATACAGTTGTAGTTGTACAATGCTCCAACTAGTAGTTAAAGATTTTAGAAAGCTACGGTATATATATATAAACTACACAAAATGGCAATTGGGTTCTATTTCCGAAATTGTGACCCGTACAAGTTCTGCAAAAGAATAAAAGTCTTCCACTAAGCTGCTACTTGACGGAAATTCTTCATGAGTCTTTAACAGGCAATACATTCCTGTGGGATAAGATTTTTTTCGATGAAGTTTAATACTTGTGCTCGTTAAATATGGATCCGAGGACAGCAAAAATCGGTTAAGGACATCACTATTTGTTTCAAAAACCATCTCCATCTGTGTTGCCGCCATCGGTTTTCCCAGCTTTATGTTTTGGGATGTGGACTAATAACATAAATAATTTATGTCAAGCCTAATAACCCTACCAAAAAACTTGTACGACAGATGTGGAAATGACGTGAATTTTTTTAGCACCACTGTAGGCCTGTTAAAAAAAAATTACCCTTTCATAATGTTGGAATAACGGGACTAATAACCCCAGTAACCAAAAATTTGATGACGCACGAGCACAAGGTAGGTCTCTTAAAAAAATAATTGTAAGGTGTAGACAGCTGAGGGCAAAAACTGAAAACGGATTCTGAAAGGCGTCATCCAGGAGAACAAATATAAACCTGATCTTCCAGTTGGTACATGTGGGTACATTTTTGAAAGTCAATGCAAAGTCGTAATGTACAAAATAAAAATTAATAAACCTAAGGTCTTCAAGCCAAAGGTTATTTACTACCACTTGCTGAAGTCGTACAAGTATCAAACTTAAGATTCTTTGAATACAGAAACAAGAAATTAAAAAACACAAAACGATAGCATTGCTTCCTGCTTCATACGAACACGATGAACTTGACTCACTTAATCCAACTGATGTTGTACATTTCTCTTGGTGGAAAATATTTAGTGTTTCAGATGTCACACAACGGAAACTACCGTTTCCAGGAACATTTTTTTGTTCTTGCAGAACGTTAATAACCAGGGCTTTACTTGTCGTCTGATACCAAAGGTTTGTCATTCGGACGAGTTTGATTTTTAAATTAAGTTCCGCTAGATTCGCAAAATACCAGTGTGTATGAGTTTAACAAATATATTTATTCCCGCGGACCATTGTGCGGCGGCCACTGAAAAGCTTACGGCTTCATAAAGTATTTTGTAAAATACAAAAATAGCTTGTTACCCTTATTGACAGTCAAGTGAATCATAATTGATTCATTACCAGGGTGTAAAATTCCTTTGAAATATATTGGTTGAAAAATATTAAAATCAAGAATGTTTGTGGGAAATCTATTCGAGGGAGTGACTGGACGTTTACATAGTGGAGAATGCATTAAAGTGAATTTTTTCGCACGTTTTCAAAACAATTCTATATGTTTCTCGAAAAGCCCTAATGATGTCTGAAGTTAACAACCGCACAGCACCTCTGTGCCAACTGGGTTGGTTTTGATTAAAATAAAAAAGGTTTTATCACGTTATAATTTATTATCGCCTGTTGCGGCTCAAGTTGACCACTGCCTGTACAATATTTATTCACTTAAAATCTAAGCTCGCTCTGGTCGATCAAGGTTGCTTCATTCCCACGCGGTTCGTTCAGGTTTGTGCATGTCCTGCCGAAAATGCAAGCGATGCGTCTAGGTGCATTCGATGATCTTCATATTACATCCGCTGGGCGAGCTATTTTTGCTATATTTGAAAAAGTCATGGACTGCTGCTACTCAAAAATGCCAAGGAAAAAACATATGCACATTTCAAAACCGATTTGGTCTGGCCGGACCCATACGTACATCGGAGACTTAATACATGCACATAAATCTACCAAAGTCAATTTTAGAATTCACCCTTTGGAATAGAATGTCCTCTTTCAAGCCAATTTTTGATGATATTGTTTTAGATGGAATCGCATTAAAAGCCAGTATCATTCGTACCACGTAACCAAATCACCAAAGCGTAGAACTTTCCGCTAGAAGAAGCAGCTCCTCAATGTTGAGTTCCTTGGGCACTGCCGTGTTTCTTACCCTATGTGTAATTCCCAAAACAGCAGGAAGAAATCTCATCTCAGCAGCTTGCATTCGCGATCTTATGCTTTCGGTCATTACCCAAATTTTATGACCATAGGTGAAAGTTGGAACAAATACTGAGTTGACAACCGCTAACTTGTCTTTGACACCAAACTCTGCCTTCCTGATTACAGATCTATCAAAGTTTCGAAATTGACCCAACTTGACCAATCCTACAGGAAAGTTTAGAATTACTCCTCCCATCACTCGTGAAAATGATCGCCTTCAATAGGACTAACATGTAGGGTGCATTAAACCGAAAATGACCAAAAACTCCGACTTGATCAAACCTATCGAGTGCGCACTTGAGTTCCCACTGCGAAGATATAAAAAACCTGAAACCTTCCCCGCCACGGTTGAGTTGCAACATCCAGTCCATGTATGTGTACAATGAAAAGCAGAGTTGACAAATCGCACCTTTGGCGAAGTCCAACGCCCACGGTGAAAGGTCTTGACTTAGCACCGTTAATCCGAACACAGCTACTACTGTCCGTGTATAGAGACTGAATGGCCCTCAGAAGGGGACCTTCAATCCCATACTCCTGCAGAACACTCCAGAGTTTACCTCGAGTAACTCGGTCGAATGGCTTTTCCAAATCCGCAAAACAACTTTAGATTTGCTTGGTGTACTCCCAAGCCTTCTCAAGTACCATTCTTAGAGTTAAAAGCTGGTCGGTTGTACTTTTATCGGGACGAAAGCCGCACTGATCATACCTTATCCTGGGCTCGACCATAGCTCGAGAACGCGCTTCCAACACTTTAGCGTACACAAGAGAGACAATTACCCCAGTTTGCCAATCGCCAGGTGTCTCCCCACGTTCCCAGGTTACTTTAATGACAGGGGAGAGTCATAAAACTCCCTCTTTACCCAATGCCTTAAGCATTCCTGACCGGTTTTCATCCACACCGGCAGATTTGACAACTTTTAGCAATTCAATCGCCAAAATGACTTTCTCCACTATAGGACTATTCTCCGCCCCACTCAAGGCTACGGGTATGCCATTATCAGTGCCTTGTTTGGGATTGAGCATCTGCATCTGCTTATAATGCCCAAGTCATTTGGAAAGCAGCAAGATTTCTTTGGATTTGACTCCTTCGATGATGTAGAATTTCCTTCCTCAGAAGATGATACAATTTTTTTTCAGATTATTGATCTCGTTTATGGGGTTGTTGATAACAATTAAGTCTTACTTTTCATTACAAACATTGCACACTACGGAACGTTTGGAAGTTTTGCAGTTCACCACCATTGCTATTTATCGAATATACATTTAATTTTCATTTTCATTAATATACATCTAAATTTATAAAAATGCTTCTGAAAGAAAAAGCCCATTTTTCTATTTTTATTCTATTTATAATTTTTTCAATTGACCGTCTCAAAGATTTGTTCAATCAAACTTTTGTGATACATAGTTTCTTTTTGTGGCAATTGGTACGTCTGAGTGGTCTAATCAAAAAAATCTTCGTTTGACTTTCCCTATTTTCACTTTTCCGTATTGCCACAGTCAAATTCAGCGATGAACTTGACTCACTTAATCCAACTGATGTTGTACATTTCTCTTGGTGGAAAATATTTAGTGTTTCAGATGTCACACAACGGAAACTACCGTTTCCAGGAACATTTTTTTGTTCTTGCAGAACGTTAATAACCAGGGCTTTACTTGTCGTCTGATACCAAAGGTTTGTCATTCGGACGAGTTTGATTTTTAAATTAAGTTCCGCTAGATTCGCAAAATACCAGTGTGTATGAGTTTAACAAATATATTTATTCCCGCGGACCATTGTGCGGCGGCCACTGAAAAGCTTACAGCTTCATAAAGTATTTTGTAAAATACAAAAATAGCTTGTTACCCTTATTGACAGTCAAGTGAATCATAATTGATTCATTACCAGGGTGTAAAATTCCTTTGAAATATATTGGTTGAAAAATATTAAAATCAAGAATGTTTGTGGGAAATCTATTCGAGGGAGTGACTGGACGTTTACATAGTGGAGAATGCATTAAAGTGAATTTTTTCGCACGTTTTCAAAACAATTCTATATGTTTCTCGAAAAGCCCTAACGATGTCTGAAGTTAACAACCGCACAGCACCTCTGTGCCAACTGGGTTGGTTTTGATTAAAATAAAAAAGGTTTTATCACGTTATAATTTATTATCGCCTGTTGCGGCTCAAGTTGACCACTGCCTGTACAATATTTATTCACTTAAAATCTAAGCTCGCTCTGGTCGATCAAGGTTGCTTCATTCCCACGCGGTTCGTTCAGGTTTGTGCATGTCCTGCCGAAAATGCAAGCGATGCGTCTAGGTGCATTCGATGATCTTCATATTACATCCGCTGGGCGAGCTATTTTTGCTATATTTGAAAAAGTCATGGACTGCTGCTACTCAAAAATGCCAAGGAAAAAACATATGCACATTTCAAAACCGATTTGGTCTGGCCGGACCCATACGTACATCGGAGACTTAATACATGCACATAAATCTACCAAAGTCAATTTTAGAATTCACCCTTTGGAATAGAATGTCCTCTTTCAAGCCAATTTTTGATGATATTGTTTTAGATGGAATCGCATTAAAAGCCAGTATCATTCGTACCACGTAACCAAATCACCAAAGCGTAGAACTTTCCGCTAGAAGAAGCAGCTCCTCAATGTTGAGTTCCTTGGGCACTGCCGTGTTTCTTACCCTATGTGTAATTCCCAAAACAGCAGGAAGAAATCTCATCTCAGCAGCTTGCATTCGCGATCTTATGCTTTCGGTCATTACCCAAATTTTATGACCATAGGTGAAAGTTGGAACAAATACTGAGTTGACAACCGCTAACTTGTCTTTGACACCAAACTCTGCCTTCCTGATTACAGATCTATCAAAGTTTCGAAATTGACCCAACTTGACCAATCCTACAGGAAAGTTTAGAATTACTCCTCCCATCACTCGTGAAAATGATCGCCTTCAATAGGACTAACATGTAGGGTGCATTAAACCGAAAATGACCAAAAACTCCGACTTGATCAAACCTATCGAGTGCGCACTTGAGTTCCCACTGCGAAGATATAAAAAACCTGAAACCTTCCCCGCCACGGTTAAGTTGCAACATCCAGTCCATGTATGTGTACAATGAAAAGCAGAGTTGACAAATCGCACCTTTGGCGAAGTCCAACGCCCACGGTGAAAGGTCTTGACTTAGCACCGTTAATCCGAACACAGCTACTACTGTCCGTGTATAGAGACTGAATGGCCCTCAGAAGGGGACCTTCAATCCCATACTCCTGCAGAACACTCCAGAGTTTACCTCGAGTAACTCGGTCGAATGGCTTTTCCAAATCCGCAAAACAACTTTAGATTTGCTTGGTGTACTCCCAAGCCTTCTCAAGTACCATTCTTAGAGTTAAAAGCTGGTCGGTTGTACTTTTATCGGGACGAAAGCCGCACTGATCATACCTTATCCTGGGCTCGACCATAGCTCGAGAACGCGCTTCCAACACTCTAGCGTACACAAGAGAGACAATTACCCCAGTTTGCCAATCGCCAGGTGTCTCCCCACGTTCCCAGGTTACTTTAATGACAGGGGAGAGTCATAAAACTCAATCTTTACCCAATGCCTTAAGCATTCCTGACCGGTTTTCATCCACACCGGCAGATTTGACAACTTTTAGCAATTCAATCGCCAAAATGACTTTCTCCACTATAGGACTATTCTCCGCCCCACTCAAGGCTACGGGTATGCCATTATCAGTGCCTTGTTTGGGATTGAGCATCTGCATCTGCTTATAATGCCCAAGTCATTTGGAAAGCAGCAAGATTTCTTTGGATTTGACTCCTTCGATGATGTAGAATTTCCTTCCTCAGAAGATGATACAATTTTTTTCAGATTATTGATCTCGTTTATGGGGTTGTTGATAACAATTAAGTCTTACTTTTCATTACAAACATTGCACACTACGGAACGTTTGGAAGTTTTGCAGTTCACCACCATTGCTATTTATCGAATATACATTTAATTTTCATTTTCATTAATATACATCTAAATTTATAAAAATGCTTCTGAAAGAAAAAGCCCATTTTTCTATTTTTATTCTATTTATAATTTTTTCAATTGACCGTCTCAAAGATTTGTTCAATCAAACTTTTGTGATACATAGTTTCTTTTTGTGGCAATTGGTACGTCTGAGTGGTCTAATCAAAAAAATCTTCGTTTGACTTTCCCTATTTTCACTTTTCCGTATTGCCACAGTCAAATTCAGCGATACCCCCTAACTCATGTTCCCATTCTTTAAGACATGTCGCCAAACAACCACAACTGTTGCTAGAAAAGCATGTGCACATGTTTCAACTTTCACCTTTAAAACGAATGTCCACAGTTGTTACTTACAAATGTGATTGGCCTTCTTATGTTTCTTGGATTTTGGCCATCCACCCCAAAAAAAAAAACATGCATTTTTTGTTTTGCCAGACGTAATAAATTTAAGTTCCAGAAGTAAATAAAAGCCGCGCATATAACGACAATTTCAATTGACAATGTCAGCCATTGAAATTGACCAAATTAAATTCACTTTCAGAAACACACACGTTCCAAGTCAAGTCAAGTCAATTTAATGCACTACAATAATATCCTAGGTCAAGGAAAGGATGCATATCCTGGATCATTGCAATGCTCCCTATACAGTCCGAAATTTACGTTCAAATGCTTTTAGTACATTTTGGCAGACGCTAGGTAAAGTTTCAGAATAATTTGGATGTGGGCCAGCTCTTTAAAAGCACCTATGCGTAGTTTTCGACCCAAATATGTGAGACAAGTGAGACTTACTAACAATTACTCGTTCAGTCGGTGTTCAGTATTGTGAATTTTTGTCTACGAGGTGTACAAACAAAATTTGAAATCCATTAACTTCCAACATTCTGGAACAGGAAAAGAACTCAAGATACCGATGTGCCAAGGATGGGTACATAGTCGGCCTAAACTCCATTGTGAAGCCGAAACCGACAACAGACATTCTGCAAACAAAAACATCAGCAAAAAAATCAGCCCTTACCACGAAGCGTAAGGTTTCCATTATTTCTTAGGGGTTTTTTTTTTTTTTTTTTTGTGGTTCCACTAACCACTCTCTAAAGGCTCTTTTACCTTTTGTATTCTGCAAGTCCATGTTAATAGAACTATCTGAACTCATCTAAACAATGTACCCGGTATTCAGGATTGTGGATTGGTGGAGTGTCCTCCGGCATATTGGCGTCACGGATGCTCTCAATTTTCTATATCAATACGGATTTTCGGTTTTTTTAGGTGTTTGTTCAAAGCGTAGGAAGCATGCTTCTCCTGTGTGTCCCGTCACTGTGTTCCTTGGCGTTGACAGTGACAAGAGGATGTGTGTATGGAAATGCTCCTTCCGTAGCTGCCACTGCCAACATACCAGAAACAGTACCAGGAAAGAACGGAAAAAGACCTAACTATTCACTTAAAATTCTGTCAAATATCATAAAAGAAAATTATATTATCGCAGCATCAAATGTTTGCTTTGGACGAAGATCAAATGGATTCCAACTTTTTTCAGAGCGTATCCTTTAGCCGTGGGCCATGCAAGGCGGCCAGGCGGCCAGCTCGCAGCAGAGAGGCATTGAGATGAGAAACGTTCAATACGTACATAAGCATACCGCTGTCGCCAGCGTCCAAACGGATGAAGGTACCCCAAGCCCCAGAATTGAAGAATCGGGGAATTTTTAACTTTCTCTATAAGGAAATATGCTTGTGGAATATGCATGTGTGCACAGAAGAAAACAAAACAAACAAGGAATTAAGGGCAATCGTGAGAAGGGGTATGCGGACCGTGGAGACACAAAGCAGAATACGAAAAATGAAACTTTTAAAAGAATTGAGGGCAAATTTACAATTTTATTGTTCGAATATCTTACGATGTGTATAGCAGTGGTACGGGTCCGATTCGCAAATATTTACCATTTTGTTTTTATACAGTCTTGAGGGGAACTACATTCCATTCTTCGAATATAGTGGACTTCGTTATTTAATTTGAGGAGCTAAAGCACTTTCGCAACAAACACAAAAGACTCCAAAGTCTGAAATAGGATATGCTGCAGTTGTGTGTAAAACTTTCAGTGAATTGCTAACTCTGGCATAAAAGGTTCTGTTTACGGTCTTCTAGGTCGGCTGGACCGAAAGGTAGTGAATTCAGGAAACGTATTGTACTGCAGTGCCCTGTTGAGGAAAACTCCTTGTACGTGCAAATACTGTCGGTGTAAGAATCATTGGGTCTGGAATTTCAATTTCTATTAAAGTCACCTCAGCCAGTGGGATTGCGAGCTGTACAGCAAACTGTGATGGGTTAACAGGAAATGAATATCAAATGGTGTAGGTGTGAAGTGTGCATGCTTTTGTTAACAATTCCAGTCCATTTCAAATGAAGAAAACTTCTTTACACCAACTGCGATGTTTACGTGTACAAACATAATGTAAGAACTGCATTGAAGTCTGTGAAGTTGTTTGGCTTGTAAAATATAACTGATAACTCTTGTGAACTAAGAGAACACTGAATATAGAATGTGCTTATACAACGCTTACTTTTTATCGCTCAACATACCAGAACTTCTTCGCCCTTAGTCCGGGACATCTCTCTGAGGTGTTACATGTCTCAATGACTTCACTAGAGCGTGGCAATTAGGAAATTGTGAAGAAGTCATAGGTACTCACAATGAAACCTCACCTCACATTCGGATCATTGAAACTGTCATAGTAATGATTTTCGGTTCGAGAAAATAGACGAACTGTGTGCACATGTGCTATTATGCAGTTACGTGTGCAATTAATGGTCGAATTATTTCTGTTTACAGGGAGAACTATTCTCCTGAAGAAAATGCAAGCAAATGCTTAATTGATTATATGATGTATGTACGTCTAATATTCCCTTAACCCTAGAAAGATAATCATATTATTTATGATGTAAACCATAATCACATATCTCAGAGACGTATGGCATTTTCGTTAGTGTAGATATTAAAATATTAAATGAAGCCCATGAGTTTTTTTTTTATTAAATATTAACGTTTAATTTAGAAAGCTAAGTTGGTAGGAGGGGCTGCTAGTGGATTCACCAGCGCAATTAGACCATGTTTGTCCATTGTGATACATTGATTTCACTGGGATTCGTACCGGGGACCACACGAACTGAGGGCAAGCACTTAGGCAATAGATTTAAATAATAAGAACAGTAAAACTTAAACTCCATTACTCAAGAACATCAAATTTTACGTCTGCGCGATAAGCCTGGCAGCCGTAGATTACCTTTCTGCGGTTAATTTTCTACAATATCTGTTGTGTGTATTGTGGAGTGTTTGAAATTAATATACATAATATGGTTCATTGTAAGCATAATAAACAAGAACTTTCACAATAATCAAGAACTTTCAAATGTGCCTTGAGTGCGACTCCATCAGGCAGGCACCAGTTTGGCAGTTCCAGGACGAAGTGACTGAACTAAGTCCAAAAACTCGCCTTAAGAGCTTGGGAGATCGCTCGCGCGAGGAAGGAAAATTGTTCAAAAGATTAAACAACATTATATTTTTATTAAATCGATGTTTTTTTTATCAAAAGTTCACTTGTCGTTTGTACACAAAATACAATTTGATATCGAGGGTGTGCTCGGTCCACCGAACATCCGTCTAGTCAGCATTTCCTGATATTCATTTCAATATTCGAGCATTGAACCACTGACAACAAATGCTTATCTTAGCATTTCCTGTTTTATTTAGCATTTCCTTTAATTAGGTCAGTGTTGCAATGCTCGATCATTGCACTCGAATTTTGCACGCATTTACTGTCGATGGGTCAATGTCCGAGGTGACCCGCGATAGCTTTACTGGTACATGCGGATCTCTGAAGATTCACGTAATGTATGTAAATTTCTATTCATTTGACTAAGTAAGGGCCGTTTGCTGATATTCATCTTAGCGATTTATGTTAAGAAGATCGCAGAGTCGGCTACGTAGTTAAGTAGTTGAGGAGCTAAGTTAGCCAAGCTAAGTTGAGGAAATAGAAGTGGATGATAAGACTTAAAGTTGTACTTTAATACTGTCAGTGACATAAAACCATGGCGAAATTTGTAAATAAAAGGAATTCATCAACATTATATTATAGGGTTCGGATTACTTGACTAATTTAAAAATGAAGTGGAAGTGATGGACATTTTAGAAGTTGGAGTTCCTTTTCATTTCTGCGATAAGTGAATATTTTCATAGCTTTGACGAACTATCGTTTTATAAACGTTTTCGGCTAGCCAAGGATAACCAGAAAGTTGGAGTTCCTTTTCATTTCTGCGATAAGTGAATATTTTCATAGCTTTGACGAACTCTCGTTTTATAAACCTTTTCGGCTAGTCAAGGATAACCATGATTATAGCAGACATAATCGAATTGAACGGCCATTCATCAAGTTCGCTTTGCTTTATTCATTTGGCAATGCAAATTTTTAGTGCACATACATTTCAAAGAATTTACTGCATTGCACTTATCAAACAACTACTTGTTACATTAAGGTTGTACGTGACTGGAACTTATTTGCAGAGCATTGCTGATTTCGGAGGAATGCACGTTTCGACTGAATCCAGGATTTTTTTGAGAATTTCGAAGCTACATATATAATTACCGAAAACTGTTATCGAAATTGAAAATGCCAAGAAAAATTTCTGGAACCCCACATTTAAAATAAATTATATTATGACTTTTGTAATTAATTTGAACTTGGTAGCAATTAAAAAACTGTCTGTCACTGTTAACTCCGACTCATATATTTACTAGCAGCGAGAAATAGTTAAAGTTGAATATAAGCCTGAGTAAGTGTTAAGTGTAACTTAGCTTATTAGTATCAGCAAGCGGCTCTAAACTGTCTTACTAGACGCCCTACTTGTTCAAAACTGTATACTGAACTGAATGATTGTGCGTCAAATCGCGCAGTCAAATCCAAACCAGTCATGCAAAATAAAATCTCGGTGTGAACATACTACGTATAAAAATTTAAATAAATTTTCAAATTGCTTAACCTTTCCACCAATTCCACAAATCATATTAATTAACCAAGCTCTATACACATTCACGATCAAAGATTCCAAATGCAAACTTATCATATTAAAACAATTTGATTTAATTGCGTCAATTTATGAGAGTTAAGTCTTTTAACAAGTCCGAGAGTTTATTCATCCTCTTTTTCCATCATTGTAGCGTGCGAAAGTTGTTTGAAAACTTCCTTGCATGAAAGCACTTTTTTGCACAGTAGTCACGTGGGGTTCTTGCCATGTCATTATTGTAAAGTAAAGGTACAGTGTATATTCTAACTGTAGTGTATAATATACGGTAATCTATTGACAGTGGCATATGTACATTTTTTTGAATACACAGAATTTGTCAAATTGATCCAATCCCACTTCTATACAAATCCTCCGAATTGTTCGTACGAGTATTTGTAACAATAATTCAAGAGACAAGTCTAAACTACTTTCGCATATTAAAACAAGAAATAGTGAATTAACTCAACTAGTCGCTAATGGCGTTTTGACTCACTTTGCAAAGACCGTTAGCAATTGTATAGTATTGGAACGAGGTGTTTCATTTCACTTGTGTCTTTGTACCAACTTATTTTATAATATTTTATTTCGGAGAAGAATGTTCTATTAATAATTACAGTTTCGTCATTGTTGTTCACCTCACAGCATGTTAACTTACTACGCACAGTGCCTTATGGACCTGACTTTATTATTGAAATGAAAGAATGCGTTCTACGCGTCAAAAAGAGAATGTACCGACGACTGAAAGAAGCCAAAAAATTAACGCAGATAAGAAAGCAGCGTAAAGAGTCAGAAGAAGAGTCAAAAAAAAAAAATCAATCACATGGCTTTGTTTTTCGACGGACTTGCAGTGTTATTTTAACTAATGTGGAATTATAGGCTCTTGTTCTGGCTCTGAAAGAAAAATACATGTGAACATCGTATTGATCCCCTGGTCATCTGTTAGCCCTTCTGTAAATCACCTTCGCATTTGGAGAGGGATTCAATATAAGTCCATCGAAGAACTTGTGTGCATGTATAATTGACGGCCATTACATCATTGAATGGTGCTTGCCCACAAAATCACAGTCTTTGAATTGATTAATTGCCTATGAGTTTGAATACTGGCAAAAAACAAATGAGCTCATATTTACTTGTACCGACATGATAAGCGCATTTCTAAAATACGCCACTCAACTGCAGCCATCTACACCAAAGAAAATAATCATAACAATACACACTGACGTACACAGAATCGTAATTGTAAAAAACATTCCAAAACCAAGTGAAAAAATTGAAACCACAACTTTGAGAAATAATATTACTTGACGAACCTCAAAATGCATAAAGTTGCAGTTGGAACAATTGAAATCCTTTTTCACTCGAAACCCACAAGTATCCTTAGGTTTTGGCATCTTCCAATTATAATCTCATGTATTTGGTGTTTTTCAATAGACGCAAACTAATTTAAAATTTAAATTGCTCCCCTAATTATTTAGGATAACAATAATCTGAAGCTTACTAGATTTGTTGTATACATACCGTCATTCCACCAAGGCATACAACATTTCGCCTGCCATATCTATCTCTTCTGAGCGCCAGTATCTCAACTTAGTTATTAATTCTTTTGAATTTTACATGCTTCTAAGCTACTTTAATTAATGGAACTTTTAGTTTTGAGTTTCATATCATATTCATTCTACGTCTTTCCTCAATGTCGGGTTGAGTTTAATTTATTTAACACATTGCTAAGCGACCCTGTAAAGTTGAATCACAACGTCAGGACCTAATCCCTTGTTCTGAATTTCATGCATAGAAATTTTCGTTAATGTTTCGTTGCCTGCCATCTGAGTGACACATCGCTACATGCAATGGGAGATTGGTGTTGTGTACGTAACGTATCGTTTAACCATGCAATTTTCCGAATTTATTTGAAACTTTAACACGAATCAGGTGTATGTATGCGTTCACTGTCATGGCATGTGAAATATCTGCAAAATAAGGGAAGTCAGAAGGACAATTGCATCAATTAAGGAATTAATATATATCCATTTTGAACCTTGCATAAATTGTCTTATTCTTTTGGTGGATGCTACGGTTTTAGCTGTGAAGTCCGCTATCTTTGTAGTACATATATTATTTCTGACATGGTCAGTTGAAATTTTTTCTAACAGGAGTTACAAGTTCAGAAATGATAACATCCATCTTTTTACTCTGTGACCTCATTCAGGGTCCGTTTTTTGATACAAGACAGATTTATTTAGTATATAAAATGGTGAAAAATTAACGACAGGAATTGCTATGCAGTTTGACGTAAAGTGAAACGATGTAATTTATTAATTACGAGCAGTAGGCAAAATTTCATTTTTTCACTTGTTTCCGCCTTTAAATGTATGTTGACATGAAAATTGGCATCATGCGTAGCTCCAACGCGGAGTGTTGGATAGATGCATAATCCAACACTCCTTGTATACTTGAAGTCATGTGTATGTTTTCCTATATAATCGAAATTCAACGTCCTTGAATCCATATTAAATGTATTTTGTACTTCGAAATTTTCCTTATTCACTAGAACGCCTTGATTTGCTGAATTAGAGATGCTTTTGTAGATCCAAGAAAAAAAAAATCGCATTTTTCCAAGAGAGCGCACCTACATACATACTCACATAGACCGTTATAGAAAAGTTTGCTTGAGAGGGAGGCATCCGCCGATTCTCGTAAAGGTTTGCTCTGGCAACATAATAATCGTTATAATGAAACAAGTTCAGCCAGATAATTGCAGCCTTTTAAATGCAAATTCCGAATCCGTAGGGAGCATGAGTTGTAAGTACTCCTCGATTTGATGCTAATTCGGCAACTGCGGATTCTCTCACAGTGCTTGGTTCTCTGGTGATGAAGATAAGGCATTTTGTTTGTATTGTTGCATGCTTGTAAGGCGTCTGTTGTTTAAGATTTCAAAGCAGCCTTAATGCGGTATCGGTTCTTAATTTTGATTCATGTTAATGGAATTCTTAAGAAAGTAAACCCAAAGGGCGATTGTGAGACTTTAATAGATAGTGTTAGCGAGTGAGTTACTAACATTGTTTATGTACCAAACACCATCACATGCTTTGACTGTCATTTCAATACTATTTGAATATTATGGATTTTTTTAATTTACTTATTTATTTATCTACAAGTTACTTACGTACTAACAGATTATGAGCCATTATACATGAAAGTGTAATATTGAAGGAAATAAGATTAATAATTAATTTTTAAAATGCATTCTGCCAACATATAAATCCAGATTTTGCGAATATTTGTTGAAAACTCTAATGGGTCATTTCTTATGTATTCTGTGTTATGCAACTTCGCAAGTAGTAATTGTTGAGCACCAACAGGCCTAATGGGCAAAAAAATAATATTCAACCGTAAGTTAAAACTTCATTAACCGTACGTCTACTTTTTTTTTGTGATTTTGTACCAAGCAATTGTCACCTTTCCATACAGTTTAGATGAAAATTCCCTTGCATTTTAGAAAATATGGATTTAGTAAATCTTTTTCGGACTTCAATGCAATTAGAATATGTGACAAAATTAGGATTCCATGCAAGTATAGAATATTCAAGATATGGCGTACCGAGATAATAGGGCGAATGGATCAGTGAAACTTTTTGTGGTTCTCTTAATGAAGCCGCCAGCTGAGCGGTTTGCTGAAGAGTTAAGCATTTGTAATAAATTTTATCTTAGATCAGTAAACTTTTGGTTTCGGCTGTGTATTCATTGTCACCTTTCCATACAGTTTAGATGAAAATTCCCTTGCATTTTAGAAAATATGGATTTAGTAAATCTTTTTCGGACTTCAATGCGATTAGAATATGTGACAAAATTAGGATTCCATGCAAGTATAGAATATTCAAGATATGGCGTACCGGGATAATAGGGCGAATGGATCAGTGAAACTTTTTGTGTTTCTCTTAATGAAGCCGCCAGCTGAGCGGTTTGCTGAAGAGTTAAGCATTTGTAATAAATTTTATCTTAGATCAGTAAACTTTTGGTTTCGGCTGTGTATTCCACTGAGTATTATATCCACTTTATAAATAGTGCTTTCATTACATGCCATTGGCCTAAATGATCGAATGATTTATCCGCACACGCACCGTTTTCCTAACGGTTGTATTAAAGAAAGTATTATGTGTATTCAGTGTATAAAGAACCTTCGAAGCAGTCGAGTGTTTTATTAGCCCCCCTCCGAATTTGACTACTCATTACTCTTAAGTGTTTAACACTATTCACTTTAGAAAGATTAGCCGATCCAATGGAGTAGTTAAATTGAATGGGAAAGGTTGAATGAGATTGAATGGAATTGCTGAGTTTAGAACGTAAAATAAAACGTATAGAAAATATGTTCAGTCAAGGGCCTGAACCATATTATGGGCTCATGATTTTCGACATCATATGTACCATGCAGCCCCCCCGGCAGCTGACCACCTAGTGGTGGGGGGTGGGCAAAGCGAAACCCCCCAAATGACAAGAAGAACACGATTGGCCTCGGATATTGCCTACCCTGGTGTGCCAGGCTTGAATGGTGTATGCACCAAATCTAGAGTCGGATCGTATTCTGTTTTCCTGGATGAAGTTGATGCTGCCCTGGAAAGGGTAGCGGAAATGGATTCCTATACCCTGACGGGTGTTTTCAATACTCACGTGGGTGTGGATGTAACGTCATGGGGGAGTGCGATTGGGAGGAACGGCGATCATCACCAGAACGCGAAGGGAGTGGTTGGACCTTGCTGTCAAATGGCATGTCTATAATAAACACCTTCTTTCCACACAAAGGCATCCATAAATACACATGCTACCATCAGTGTGATCAACAGAAGTCGTTGGTAGAGTGTAAGGAGGGAGTTTTATGACTCTCCCGTGTCATTAAAGTGGCCTGGGATCGTGGTGAGACACCTGGCGATTGGCAAACTGGGGTGATTGTCCCTCTTTTCAAGAAGGGGGCAAAATAGATTGCTCCAACTGCAGGAGTATATCTCTTTTAAGTCTCCCCGGGAAAGTGTTAGTTAAGGTATTGGAAGCGCGTTCTCGAGCTATGGTCGAGCCCAGGATGGGGTATGAACAGTGCGGCCTTCGTCCCGGTAGAAGTACAACCGACCAGCTTTTCACTCTAAGAATGTTACTTGAGAAGGCTTCGGAGTATGCCAAGCACATCTACAGATGTTTTGTGAATTTGGAAAAGGCATACGACCGAGTTCCTCGAGGAGCTCTAGAGTGTTCTGCAAGAGTATGGGATTGAAGATCCCCTTCTGAGGGCCATTCAGTCTTTATACACAAACTGTAACAGCTGTGTTCGGGTTAACGGTGCTAAATCAACACCTTTCAACGTAGGCGTTGGACTTCGACGAGTCGTCTTGTCACCTCTCCTTTTCAGTGTATAAATGGACTGGATGTTGCGGCGCAGCCGTGGCGAGGAATGTTTCACATTAGGAGAGTTGAGGGTAAGTCAGCTTCTTTTTGCAGATGACTTAGTGATCCTCCCATCTTCCCAGACGGGACTCCAGCGCGCAATCGACAGGTCTACAACCGTATGTGCTGATGCTGGAATGAAGGTCAACGTGGACAAATCGTAGGTTATGGTCATCTCCAGAACGCCTGTTCAATGCACTCTACAGGTTAGTGGAGTCCCATTGAAGCAGGTGGAGAAGTTTCAGAAGTCCTTTTCAAAAGTGGTTTAAGGAGTAATGCTGAGCTTTCCCCCTAGGAGAGGTCAAGTTGTGTCAATTTTGAAACAGCTTGGTAGATCTGTAATCAGGAAGGCAGAGTTTGGTGTCAAAGATAAGTAAGCGGTGGTCAACTCAGTATTTGTTCCAACTCTCACCTATGGTCATGAAATTTGGGTAATGACCGAAAGACTAAGATCGCGAATACAAGCTGCTGAGATGAGATTTTTCCGTGCTGTTGTGGGAATCACTCGCCGCGATAG
Source organism: Eristalis tenax (assembly GCA_905231855.2). Taxonomy (NCBI): domain Eukaryota; kingdom Metazoa; phylum Arthropoda; class Insecta; order Diptera; family Syrphidae; genus Eristalis; species Eristalis tenax. Next base: position 46,834,678 of record HG993126.1, on the reverse strand, counting down.
GGTGAGAAACACGGCTGTGCGCGAGGACCTCAGCGGAGTTGCTTCTTTGTTACGTGGAACGAATTTCCACACCATCACGACTTCCGAAGCGGGTGTTGAGTGCGATTCCATCAGGTAGGCGACCGCTTAGCAGACCCAGGACGAGGTGGTTGGACCAAGTCAAAAATCTCGCCTGGTTACGCCTGGGCGAGTTGCCTTTAGATCTCTCGTGCGTGGTTTACCTCCGCGACCCTTTTAGTGGAGCATGAGAGTCAGAAGATGATGACAATGATGATATGTACAACGCAGCGATTGTGATATTTCATCTGACATCTGACATGGCACTGTTCAACTGGTAGACTTCACGGAAAAGCCAAAATTAACTTCCTAGTCTTTCTCATTAGCAAATCGAAATTTTGTTTTTGAAATTGTTCTTCTTCTTATAATGGACTTATACCTAACTCAACTAACTTTTAATTAAACGTGTATAATTTCCTGAGACCCCCGGTATCACCAGTGATACTTTTAGTCTTAAGTTTTTTCCACTTCATATTTTTTTATTCTGTAGAAACTTTTCGAGAGACAGTTTAAAATTTTAATTCCACTGTGTAATAGGGCAGTTTGAAGAAGTGAGTTCCATCAAATCGTCTACATTGCGCAGTGTAGGGTTAATTTGGTCTTCGGTCTTAGGGGGATAATTGAACGGAAGACTCTTGAATGACCCACTATCTTTATAAGTAAGTACATATCACGTAAAAGTATAAAGAGCAAATATCATCTCGTCATAATAAATTCCGCACGTTCGGCAAGAATAAAACGATGTACGATGTGTCAAAGAAGCTGCTACTGATGTGCTTGGCTTGACAACAGGCAGGCTGGAACATGCTCTACGAAACGGCTGCGATGATGACACCAATACCGCTGTCACACAGAATGTTCCGTCCAATCAATATGTTTATAGACGAGAATTCCGTCCCTCCGATCTAGAAGAAATAGCAATATAAATACTCGAGTCTGTCAGAGCAGCTGGAGATGATCTGGTTGGGCGCATGCACCAGCTCATCTGTAAGATATGGTCAGAGGAAATACCCGACGAGTGGAATTCACAAGAAACGAGACCGCTTTGACGGCGCCAATTGGAGAGGAATTAGCCTCCCCAACATCGTGTACAATATCCTCTTTGCCATTTTGTGTGCCCTCCTGAAGCATTTTATAAACAATCTGATTTAATGTAAACAATCAAATTATTGTGTCTTCAGGCTAGAAAAGACCCCCATTGATAAAATATTCACACCTCGGCAGATCCTGGAAAAGACAGTAGAAATGCAAATCGACACCCATTACATGTTCGTCAATTTCAAGGTCGCATATGACAGCGTGCATAGAGATGACCTATAGTCCCACCTATAGTCCCTATAGAACCCATGAAAAGTTTTGACATTTCTGTCTCATCACTGCTTCATCAAGGTCAGCAAAGAACTCACCGAAACCTTCAATGTCAAAAAAGGACTTAGACAGTGCTCTTATTTGACTTACTCAACCTGGAGAAAATGTTCCAAGACTCACACACCCACACCAGGGGCACAACTAAAAGCATACGCGGATAACTTTGGGGTAATTGATAGAACAAAGCGAGCCGTCATTGAGGCGTTTGCTGGCATTGAGATGGAAGCGCCTAAAATGGATCTAGCATGAGGGCAAAACGAAGCGTATGCTGTCATCAAGATATGACATACAACATTCACGCGTTGGCCAAAGCTCCAAGGTGGTCAAGGACTTCTACTACTTCGGTTCCCCAGTAAATAGTACCAATACTATCAGTACCAAGACCGAACGCATGATGCATAGCTTTTGACTACTCACAATACTGACTTGTATAATTGACTAATAACTTACACCAATGCAAGTGACTATTATTCACATAAAATGTAGCTATTTATCAGAAGTTGAATGCGTAGAAGTGCGGGAATTCTTCCCTCTCCATCACTGTCGCTCGTCGCATCTTCCAGCTTAACAAAATTAAGCAGAATAGCTTTTGAACATACATATTTTTGGGGGCTCCTGTTGAGTGCAAACTAATGTTTGGCACAATTGGAGACGGCTCTCAACCAACTTATTTTGCACAATGGAAGCTACAGACCGCTCTGACTTTCTGGATGGATAATTCCATTGGTACATGAAAAAGTCATCCAGCAACAAAGACAAATGAAAAAATCAGTACCACTAGTATAAATTCCTAAGAACTGAGCTTACCAAAGTACAGCATATATTTTATGTGTATGTATATAGACTTGCATGAATGCATTAAGCACAAGAGTAATGAGTAATGAGACAAGGCAAGATTATTTTACCATCAATACTTTCCAAACGTACATACAACCTCTTGGTAATACTGGTACTAAATCCTACAAAAGTTCACACTCAAGCAGTCATACGAACAGATACGTATGCAGTAATATGTCCATACGTACATACCTATCCGTTTTCCATATTTAATTTTTTCTTTGAGGCTGGCTTGAAGTTTCCACTCAATTGAAAATTCATATTATGAAAAGGGAATGCATTTGCCGAATACGAAATGAAGCTAAGACTTTGACAAAAACTGTATTTCACGCAAAGAAAAACCTAAATTATGCCAGCTTTTGAAAGTCGACATCCGAAATGGAATCGACACAGAAAGAGAGGCTTCTCACAGAAACGGAAAATGCAATAAAATGCTAATGAAAACTCTTCCATCAAAATAAGAGACAGTCATCAAATGGTAAAAGAACCACCATCGAGTGCAAACCCTAGTTCCGTCATTTGGAATCGCAGCAAGGAAACATTTTGACAAAAGGATTAATGAAAATTGGATTCGGATAAAGATTGCGGGGTTATATATGTGTGAATATACGTATGAATGGCTTATGTTATTGCGAAATTATTCAGTCATGAGTGTAGGAGATGTCGTGAGATTTAAGGGAGATTTTCACTTAATTCCAATTGAATTTCATATTTGAACTATTAACTATTAACAGAGGAGTTTGCCAAGATTAAATGGCGCACTCTAAACTAAGTATTTTATGAATAAAGGGTGTCAAAAAAGGAACGCATAACTTAAATTTGCCGCCATTTGTGCAGTAAATTGTTGACAACATTGAAAAGAAAACTGTTTGACAGCTAATAGTTTATGGTAAGTAAAAATGGTGCAAATGCTTATATGTGGTCAAGTTATGGTCGGAATAGCGTTTTAACTTTCAACTTTGAAGGGATTTATTGGACAACTCAGTGAGACTGGATCAGGTGGAGAGGCTACACTGGTCATCAATTCTGAAAATTAAATTGGTTTAACACAGTTCTTTCTCGCGAAATTGACTGATATTGATAGCGCAAATGTGTGTTTTCAACAAGACAGTGCCACATGCCATGCAGACAGTGAAACAATTCAATTAGTGCTCGAGATTCTTGGTCGTGTACTCTCTCGCTGCGGGGAACAGAATTGCCACACATCATGATTTGTCAACAAGACCACAACAACCCGTACATGAGGTAGTAACCGCTGCTTCAACGAAATTCGCTCATATTTATGCAGAATGGTTATGCAAAATTTCGACAAAAGACTGCGTATGTGCTTGTCGATGCTATATGCCCGATGTGTTATTCCATTTCTATATAATTCAAGCTTTGTGTTAAATTTAGGACACTATTTTTGTTTCAAGCAAATAAGTGAAATTCAGTGGGTATTGTTTTGAAAAAAAAATGTTCTTCTCTGAAGCGCTTATGCTACTTTACAAGTATTTTTGTACTAATTCGAGTGATACAAATAAAATCGATTTTTATCATCATCATATCAATTTTTATGATCGAAGTATGATATACCTGCATCCAGGGTAAAGTTGTTGGTTGCTCTGAACTTGGGGAGATGCCAGTAACGATCCCTGTAAGTGCACAATGGGTTCAACAGGGCCTCAGTGAGACGTTGCCAAACCGCGTCAACCCACTTACCTAAATTAGGCATAAGGGCCCTACGTAGGCGGACTTCACCGCCATATTGGAGGTGCGGTGGAACAGACCGCGCAAAAAGACGATGAAAAACGGCGACGTATAGACTGCTACAAAGAGCAAAGGCAGCCCGCGTCCCAACGGAAAGTAAAGATGACGATAGCAAGAATGACTTTTCCGACGTCCTAAGAAGCACATACGCTCAATGTTCCAGCTACGACACCAAGATTGTTATAGGAGATTTCAACGCAGAATTGGCAAAGAAGACATCTTTGCTAGACCCATCGGAAAGCACAGCCTTCACGACAACACGTCCGCCACAACACAGACTCAGGCTGTTGGACTTGACGGGACGAACCCTCCCTGTAGCCAGTACGCGGTACCCTCACCTCAAACAATCAGAAAGGGATCTGGCGGTCCCCTGATCAAGTAAACCTCAACCAAATTGATCGTATTGCAATCGACGTCAGACACTCCTAAAGCCCGAACATACCGATTAGCCAACATCGCCTCGGATCATTTCATTGCTGTAGCCAAGTTGAGAAGACGGATATAGGGAGGACAACGGAGTAGAGCAAGACCACAATAATTTGATGTCAGAAAGCTACAATCGCAATCGACCACCTGGAACTTTGCCGATCGAGTCTCCCTGAAGCTCTAAGTGAGTCCAGCCTAGCCAGGCGAAACAATCGACGAATAATGGAACCGTTGGGTTTCATAGCATCACATAGATGAAACTCCTGATTGGACAACGACTGCAGTCTGACGCATGCAGCGAAGCAAGCAGCATATAAGGCGACGCCGGAGAGAAGGACGAGAGCGGTTTGTGAGCTCTACGAGCTTAAAAGAAGGGAAGAGCACCTCAAAAGGAAGAAGAAAGTGCATAAAAAGCGATCGTAACTGCGGAAATTATGTCCGAAAGAAAGGGTATACACTTCTGACAGAAGCCTTTCTGGACGACGAGACAACTCATATTAGAGTCGCAGTCGGTACTGAGAATCTGGAAGCATCACTTCTGTACGGCGAGGATAACACCAATACCACAGTCAGGAAGACACATAGAAGAGAGTTCCTCCCCCGGACCTAGACGAGGTGAAGATACCGATGTCGAGACTAAGCTCGAATAAGGCTGCTCTTGCAGACGTCGCGACACTCTTCAAGGCATCTGGATATCAGCTGGTAGAGTACATGAACCAGCTCACCTGTAAGATATGGCCGGTGGAAAGCATGCCCGACGACTGGAACCTCAGTATTGTTTGCCCAAACCACTAGAAAGGAGACGCATTCAACTGCGCCAGCTACTAACATCACAAGCTAAGAAACATCACAAGATCTTTTCTGCCGTTTTGTGTGAGCTAAAACCTTTCGTGAATAACCTGATAGGTCCTTATCAGAGCGGTTTCAGACAAGTGAAGTTCGCCATCGAATAAGTCTCCACACTACGGCAGATCCTGGAAAACCCATGAGATGCAAATCGCCGATTTCAAGGCCGCATATGACAGCGAGCATAGAGACGAGCTATACAACGTCATGTCCAATTTTGACATTGCTGCCAAACTCGTCAATCTGTGCAGGATGTCTATGGAGAATTCTCCAAACTCACCGAGACTTTCAATATCAAAAAAGGTTTTAGACACGTCGACGCGCTTTCATGAGACTTTTACAACATCATTCTTGAGAAGGTCGTGCGAAACTCACTCGCCAACACAAGAGGCATGATCTTTCAAAAGTCCGTAAAATTAAAATTTTTAAAATAGCATACGCGGACGACGTTGATTTGATTGGCCAAATATAGCGAGCCGTCAATGAAGCGTTTGTTGGCATTGAATAGGATTCAGGTAAAATGGGTTTAACGGTGAACGAGGGCAAAACGAAGTGTATGCTGTCATCGAGGAAGGACGTACAACATCGACGACTACCATAATGCCGCCATAAGCAACTATAACTTCGAGGTAGATAAGGACGTCGTCAACCTCGGGTCCCAAGTAAACAGTACGAACAATATCAATACCGAGATTAAAAGCAGAATATCTCTTGCCAATTGGTGTTTCCTTGGGGTCAAGTGGCAGTTGTGTAATAGAGCCCTTTCTCGAAGGCCCTAGGTGATGCATGTCCTGCTGTCAAAAGCAGATGATGGTGCCCTTGGTCTTTTCGAGTGAAAAATTCTGTGTTCAATCATTGGTCCTGTTTGCGTTGAGGGATTTTGGAGAAGAAGATTCAACCATGAACTCTATGGGCTGTACAGCCACATGAGTCTAGCCAGGTGTGTACGAACCAGTGGGAGAACGCAATAGAGGACGCACACGTAACCTATTGTGACCACAAATTTAGAAGGACCTCAACCAACTTGGCGTGAGAATTTGAAGGTAGCTGGAGAGGCATGGTGACTGAGGCCCAGGCCCAGCTGACGCCACTAGAAGAAGAAGAAGTGTGATACAATGTTTATATGACGACTTTTTATATGATTAATATTTGTTTCTGTAAATCGGATGTCATGGGGCACTTCCTTAATAATGTCATCGATCTGGATGTTGTGAATGCGTTTTCTGCTTTAAGGTATTTTGTTGCGTGGTGTGTTAACTCACATGTCTTGAACGTAAGTTCATCTGAAACGTTTTGAATGTGTCTTTGAACATGTTTTGAACGAAGCCTTTATTGAATTCGGTTACTTAAATACTACCGTCACAAAATTTCGATTGCTTATCCTTATACCCTATTTCCGTCTGGTCACCTGCTGTTGCTTGTTGAACTGCGCCTATCATCCAAAAACTGCAACTGCAATTTTGATGTTGTGTGTGCATGTGTTATTCCTTGCACCTTGTTGATATTAACTAGCATTCGTTTCACTTTGCTGATATAACTTTGCAACATCAGCATTCGTATGTATGTTCCTTTTCATATTAAAAGTTGTAAGAATGTTGCAAGGATAAATGTGTGTAATTCTATTGAAAAACTAAATTACGCGGGAATCATCAAACCAGATGGAATTATTTGAATATTTGTATACTTTGATTGATGTGAAAAAGGAAAAGCTGAAACGACTGTATAACAACGACTCACGACACTCACTTTGTAGCACTGTGGGACCTACACGGCATAAATCTAACAAGCGTCCAAAGTCGTCGTAGTCATAAAACTTCGCAACACAAATTGCATTTTCTCTGATTTCATGTTAGCTGCACACATTCATATGCATGTGTTCAACAATTTTTTCGAATTCTTTTTTCATTAAACTAGAAATTGCAATTTGAAAACTTATTTCCATTTTCATTCTCCAAGCCGGATTTCACTAGGTACCTGTACTCATCTGCACGCCATCAGCACATATCTTTTCATACAGATTTGTTCGTACAGACCTAGGACTAGAACTTGTATGTACATACGTCTGACAGGAAGGGACTCCGAAACTTGTGGCTTTCCGTGTTCTCGCACATACGTTAAAAGCATGAATCTCAGTGTCCTCCTTCTTGCTTTTTACATGGTTCCCGTCAACCAAAAGCGACGAAAAAACGAATTCAATTTGTATTGTACTCCGCTAACAAAATGCAAATTCTCGCAAAGCATCGGCAATCAGAACCGGAGTGCAGGTGCGAATGCAAATGAAATTTAAATAATATTTTACATATTTTTAATAACGGAGTAATGTACATATTATGTAGGTTTACATAATATGGTCGAAAGGAACCTGGACTTCACAACACATACGCATCTTTGATCACTTTAGCATTAACTAATAGTCAGCTCAATTACTTTGATAGGTTGAGCTCGCGCCTTTCGCTTTTCTGGCTAATCAGTAGAAAGTCAGAAGTGTCAAAATGCGATTACCATAATTTATGATGAAAAGTGGGAACATCGTTATTAGCTCCATAATGGGTAATCGCTGGACGGGAGTTAGAATTAAATATTTAGGAGAGAAAAGACAAATTTGATTGCCTTCAATTATTTAATACTCATAAATATTGCTAAAATTTCAACGCGTAACTAATAATCTTGTATTCATAAGCGAATCAATCTTTTAATATTGCAATCAAACTAAAACCAATTGTTCGCCGATGGAACATTATTCGCTTTACGTTAAATTAGCACTAAAAAGAGCACTTTAATGAAACCTTTATGACATTTGGTTACTAAGTAAATGCGTTAATGACTGGATGGCGCAGTTGGTTCAGTGCCTGCTTCTGGTTAGTGGTACCTACCCTAAATACATACGTTAGAGGAACATATTTTATAGGGTTCAGATAACCATTGGCCTTTTTGGGGTTTAGACCTTTGGTTGCCCAATTTGAATCAACCATGCTGGACTTGCCGTTTGAAATGGCAAGTCCAATCGTCTTGGGAATGTTGTTTGCATGACGTCTTGCTATCCGTGTTTCGTTGAGACCTTCGTTTACGCCAACTTCAACGTCGGACTTACATGTTGGATACAATTTTATCGCAATAGCGCCCATAAAGTTGTTAAATGCACTGCTGCCCATATTATCCATGTGTGGTGGTGCTTCGTCCCCTACGCACTTGAGTCTTCGCAGAACATTTTTGATTTCCGATACTTTCCACGGGGCCACCTCTTTCGAGTCACTGACTGTTCAAAGAGTATAACTACTGTTTAGAAAAACCTTCCCAAATTGACTGCGCAAAGTCGGCGTAAAACTGTAGGTCCCTTCCACTCGAGAGCTGAGAAGCTTGGCCCTGGCCCTCTGCGGGCTGTAGCGCCACCAATATATATGCCTTTATCATAGAGCACACAAGACACTACGTTCTCTAAGTGTTAACTCTCAGTATCGCTTTGCACAGCAGATTTTTGCTGCGCGACTAAGGGTCATCTACCGATTTTGCATCTCATAGATTACATCAAATAAAGAATAGTGCATGGATACATTTTTTAAACTCCAATCGAGACAAACTAATATCAATTTCGTTGCAAAGTTCATTAAGTTCATTATACACCTTGTAATAGGTTCACTACAAAAACAGTTTGTTCTATGCCTCATATTGTAGAGTAAATTTTCCACCCAAAGAGATCTTTGAGGAGCAGACAAACATATCCATATGAAAAGGTAAATCTGATGAATTTACACAGCAATTAATAATGTCGCGGATGAACATGGCTGACGCTGCCTTAAGCCTAAAACTTAAGGCTTGCAAGCCTATTATTTTACATCTATCGTCATATTTAGGGGGTTCTTCGAAGGAATATAATTTACGGACAGCATATTTCATGAAATTCCTTTGTACTCCTTTGTACTAATCCGAGTTCTGGTGTATCATATGGGGAATCCCAAATGATGGAAGAGTATTCTAAATACGGTCTGACTAAAAAACAGTAGAAGGTGTTAAGACTAATTATTCCCGAAAATCTTTACTATTTCTTTTTAGAAAGGCTAACATAGCGTTAAACTTCGCAATTTTGGAATCATAATTATACTAAATTTAGTATAACAAATTACACCGAGATCTTTAATTTCTTCTAGGCGATTAAGTCTATGATCATTTATGAAATAATCAATCGGGGATGTAATTCGATATGCAGTAAAAATATCACATTTTTGAATATTCAGTTCTAGTCCATTGAGTTTGCACCATTCTACTGGATGGTGCAGGTGTAATGGCGGGTTATGAAAAGCCAAAGATTATTTTTACAGCGCTTTATTTAAAAAAACAAATTTCAATCCGTCCCCTCAAAAAAAAAAAAACATCTACCTGATAGTATAACTCCAATTGGCTTGTGTGCATATTCGATCTCAGTCTGACATCTCCAAATCGTGTCGCCCTTTTATACTCCCAATTGTAACGGTTCGGTCTTTCAAATACTTTGGAGTTACAATTGTGCGTAAAAACGGAGCACGGTACAAAAAGGAGCACATTCTAATTTTCATTGGATTAATTAGTCATCAAACAATAGATAATAGTACTTTCTTACAAAGTATAGATGACATGAATGATATAATACAATAAATGAATTCAATAATATTATATAATAAATGATCTGTGTCTGCGAATGTTAAAATCGTACAGTATTTGAAAGTTTCATTAACATCGTTTATGAACAAAAGAAATAGTAATGGCCCCACAAGGCTACCTTGTGGAACGCCCAATGTAACTTTTAATAGTCGAGATCTAAAACTATCGATCTTTTCCAATTGTTTCCTGTCCTTTCAGTAATTGGAAAACCATTCTTATATTGATGAATTGAATCCCAAAGGTATGGTATAGGTATGTTATGATCAGTGTCTTGTCGAAGGTCACCTGGAAATTTCGATGGAGGGGTATGTTATTAAATCGCCTCTTTTTTTTTCAAATGTTATTATAACTGTGAGTACTTTATTTCTCCAAGAAGTAACTCAGGATGCGGAATCTATACGTATGCTAAGTGAATATGCGCTTTATATATTATGAAAATGATATTATTGGTGATGTAAGAAAAATAGCAGCATCCTTCTTTATATAGCGACATCCCTGCAAATTGTTATCTTGAAATTACTGTCTATTATACTATAATATATACTATAATAAGCTATTATACTACTATTGCAATTGAAGTAGTAAAATTCATGTGAACAGAGATGTTTCAACTGGGAATTGTATGGTCGATATGTTCAGGCAAGTAGTTTATTCTTTGATTGGACGAATAATAGTGTTCGCTACAAATTTCCTTTCAGTGCTTCAGGCCGTCCATTGCTTTATATTTATTGGGAGTAATCTAGTGACCTTGTAAATCTCCAGAGATAATAATCTATGCATTTCACACAACACCTTGTCGCCTGCACAACAACCAAAACGATGTGGTTCACGTTGCTCCAAAGGGGTTTGTGATATACTGTCTCACAGTTCAATTTTTTATACCAAATTCCATATATGTAAACAATATCAAAGACCAATATACAATTAGGACTTTGAGGCAAGGGATTAATTCAATGTGTATGTACATATTCGTATGATGTGTGATTTGTCAATTTGTGTTGCTTTTGCAAATTATAGTCACCAAATTAATAGGAAAGCCAGAGAAGAACGACTGACGTGAAACACCTATTCTCTTTGAATAATACTATATTTTATACAGGTAAAGCTCTGTAATTAAAACTCGCGGAAATTGGAATTGTTTGGAAATTAGAATAGAATTTGCTTTTGTGTGAACAGTATGGAAATTAGAAAAAAATGTTCCCATTTTCAAGCTAATGCTTCTCCAGTCCAGTTACATTTACGCATGCATTTTATTCAAATTAGATTTTGTGGCTTGGAATCGCTTACAGTTTCAATGCTGTAATTGTGTCTGGTTGCTATGCTTATGTAATATAGTTCATCACTCAAATGTCTGCAACTCTGAATTCACTGAATCGATTTCACGGATGGATTTTGCTGACGAGTAAAATTAAGGTTAATTCCTAACATTCATGTTCAGGACACATTAGACCTCTTAAACCTTCTTGGGCAACCCATATCAGCTCGTGAATTTAAACTCTGCAAACTCTGAGAACGTTTCTGTGGAAGTGCAGTTAATTGAAGATTTCGCACCTGATTCTGGTAAAGATGGATTTGGAAAAGACATTTCCCACAAGGATGCAATTATATTTGCAAACGGTTTGTTGATTTGGGTTCAACGGAATAGCATTTTAACTTCGCAAATAACTTCAATTATGAAGGTTCATGTATGTAGGTAGATATATTGTTATACAGTCAAACCCCTAATTGGGAGACTCTGTATTTGCGGCACCTCCAACATGATTCGCACCTCATGCATACTTTTTGATAAAGCTGAACCTCTGAAACTTTTCACCTCGGAATTGGATCATGGCGCAATGGTTTCGTTTGAAAAACAGTCTGTTCCATGAAAAACAATCTCTAAATTGGGACAAAAAGCACTGAGAGCTAGAAATTACAAGTTTCAGAGATGAATGTGGATGAAATTCGCTGAATGATGCCGGGAAAAACTTAAAAAAAATTCTTGCTCTTATTCCGATTTTGTCACAAAGCACTCATTAATTTTAGTTGTGTTTCATATATAATTTAATATTTTATTTTGGACAGTTACCACTTCAGGAAAATTTAATTATTTCAGACCTATTTATCATTCAGCAGAACCATTTTGGTCCAATATAGAGGTCCTCTCAAATCGAGGCATTTCCAGATTGGTTCGGATTTTCGTGGTCCTTTGCAGTGCCCCATTAAGGAGAGGCTGTACTGTAATATGTGTAAATCTATAAATTTGTAGGCGTTGTTTTCTCTTCAACAGCACTGCCAGAAAAAATATTGGGTTTCTCTAAAGTAATTGTGGGTTAAGATCATTTTAATATACGAATGGGAATTATGTACTCTCTGGATTGACACTTAAGCCATGGCAATCGGTGGTTTAAGTTAAACCACTACTTAAGTGGAGTTTATCGTTAAACGTCCAATGTGAAAACGATGTTGAGTTTATCCATGGATCGACACTTAAGCTCGCACTGTGAAAATTTGCATAAGTGTAATATTTTTTTTTTAATTGTACACTTACGTACGTAAATATTATTAAATAAACAGCTCCGGTGTTTCTGGTTCTTGTTCTTTTTACTGAGACTTATTCACTGCAAAAGAAAGTGAGTCATTAAAGTGGTCTTCTGTGTTAAAATAAAAGCGCTTGGAAATTGGAAAATTTTGACAATTGGCCAAAAGCTTTTTTTCTAATTTTCAAAGTTCTACTGTATAAATATTTTAAATGTATACCTTTTATGGATATTTTTATACACTATGTATGAAACCTAACATCAGACATAAGGTTTATTGTGTACTTCACGTATGCAATATAAGTTCCCTGAACTCCATTATAATATGCAGAAGAAAAAACAACATTAAAATGGAAAATAAAAAGTGTATTATTTATTTTATTTTTATTTCTTATTATTAGGATATTACAATGATAAATACAACAAATAATATGCAATTCAAGGAATGTACTATCAATACTAGTGACATTCGCATTTAACAATAGAGTTGAATGCCACATCGGAATACAATTTAGCAAATATTACATTTGAAAGGAATCAGAAGGATTTTTTTTACAAAAGAAAGAGTAACAGAGATAAAATGTAAGAAAAGTTACAGAATTAAACGAAGTTACAAAATTAACGAAGACTCCAGAGTTACTACGTAGACTTCGGCCGTCAGAGATTGGGCCCTGTAGGTACCCACTTCTCATAAAAAAAAATGTTTAATACCTGGAATAAGTGAGACGGGGAACACCACAAATCTTTCTAATAGCACACTTCTGTACTACAAGTAGATGATGGAGTTTTAAGTGGTGAGGTCCTCCCCAGCACCCTAAGCCATAATGAAGTTTAGATTGGAATATGCTGAAGTATACAGCTCCCAGAGTGTTATTTGTGCAAAATCTGCGGAGTTGATACAAGCCACGGATAGAGGAACGAAGATACTGCTTCAAGTTCGCAATGTGTTTAGACCAATTCACATGTTGATCAATAATAGATCTTGTAGCTTGTTACAGCATTCATTTTGAAACATGTAGGATCAAATGCAGCACATTTGTCAAACACAAACTCAGTGGAAACAATAGAACAAGTCCAGTTTGAAATTGTGTAACGAGCACAATTAGCAGCATGGAAGATGAAATCAAAGTCAGGTGAATCCTGAGATCTAAGGCTAAAAAACATAAGTTGTGTTTCAATGCTAACTATAAGGTCATGTACAGCAAACCACAATCTCAGTAGATGTACATCAAAGTTAATGTCAAGTACAAGGTTCAAAGGGTTAGGAGAGTCGTACGCAATACCAAGATCATCAGCAAATACCATAACTCTTACCTGTAGATTAGGAAAAGAATTGGGCCTAAAACAGAACCCTGAGGGAGCCCCATATTAATTGTTTTAAAACTACTCAAACAATTCAAAACCTTAATCTTTTGCCTTCTATCCTTCGGAATGAGTCCCCGAAAACCAGCAGTTTGCTCAACAGAATACTATTATTCACAATGTCAAAAGCCATGGTTATGTCTACAAACAGGCCGGCACAACTTTTTTTTCGCATCTATGCCTTTATTAATTACAGCGCAGAAGGCCAGAAGCGCATCTTCAGCGAAGAGTCCTTCCCTGAAGATAGTTTGAAATGGGCTGAAAAATTGAGTTCTCTTTGTCAACCAATAAGCCTTTCCAACTAGCAAGATCTCTCGCTGGCTGTCCCCAGTGTAACAAGTTCAGTCATTTTAGATCCATTAGGAAATGGCCTCTTAAACCCTTGCCAACAGCGGGTGGCAAGAGTTGCTTTGCTTTTGATCTCGGTACTAATGTTGTTCCTACTTTTAACTGCTTGACTCCGTCGAAGTTATAGCTGCCCATTGAGATGCCTTGTCCAAGACTTCGATGTTGTATGTCAATTCTTGAGGACAGCATATACTTCGTTTTGCCTTCTCGTTTTAGTCGTTTCCGTCTCAGTGCCAGCAATTGCCAATCACGTCAATTTCATTTCATTTATTAATTAAAACAGCTCAAATCTTGCATTAAATATTCTGTTGCACAATACAGACATTTGTTCATGATAACTTTACTACTGACAATTTATGTATTTATTTGCAAACTATATGTGAGAATTATTTAGTTAAGGGAGAAGATATGCTGTTGATAAAAAAACCCTCTATTGAAATACGAAGTAGGTAAAAAAAGAACAAAAGATAACAAACCATTAATCAAACACTCAAAGAAGGGGAGGTGTTTATCAGAGTTGTAAATGATGGCAATCTTTTGACAATGCAATCTCTGAATTCAAGGAAAGAATGATCTGCTTTGTGATTCAATCAATTGACTTCTGGACTTCAGCATCGAAGTCACCATTATTTTTGAAGTCTTTGATGGGATGAATTAATTGGACCTATCTAAAAATTACAGTCAATTGAATTACACTGCATTCATTGAAGTCACTTTGAAATCTTTACCATTCAACCGGATACAGTTGTCTTTGGAAATTCAAAAGTCTTTGGGATTTCAACAAGTGAACGAGTTTGAACGAATAAAAAAACATTTTCTGATTCCATATTCAAAACTTGTTCACCACAAATTTAAGTATATATCAGTATATATGAAAATACACAATACTTTCGCACCACAGAACTAAAGCAGCTGATAACGAGGCTAGTGATAAAAGCACTGCACCTGTTACTTATTTATGCAGTATGGTCTCGAAGAAACAAAACATTTTTTATGCATGAGACTCAATTCTCATACTCAATTCAACATACGAGTGGCGCATTGTCCCCAAATCAACGCATATCACATTTTACTTACAGATATGAAAAAATCGAACAGTCTTCATTAATTCCGTACAAATACCGTACGCTAATGAATCGAATTATCTTGGTATGACTCTCGACACGAAACTCAAGTGGAAGGCTCACGTGCAAATGAAATGTGATGAGCTTGAAAACCGGTATAGAGAAATGAAATGGTTGCCTGGAAGGCACTCCAAGTTAAGCATGTACAACAAACTGCTTGTGTTCAAGTAAGTTCGCCTATATGGACTTACGACATACCACTATGAGGTTGCACTAAAGCAAAGTAACAGAGGATTTATACAGTCCTTTCAAAATAAAGTTAGACGGGCTATTGTGAAAGCTCCCTGGTATCTCAGGAATAGTGATATACAAAGATACCTGGGGATTACTACCGTCAACAAAGCAATAACAAACTCCGCTCTGAAGCTAAGTATACGCATTCATGGTCATTTTAACCATGCCATTCCCCAAACTTTGGACATGAGACGTTTAGTGTGCCGACTCCAATGAAGAACAGCGTTGGACTTGGAGAAAAATTAATGAACTAACGTAACTTTGGTTACGGCAGGTGATTTTACCGAAAATCTGCCTGCAACACGCGAAAACATATTGAAAAGCCACTCGATTAGGAAACTTAGTAGTATTGACACACCGTAAAGGGAGGGTTTTAAGTCAGTAAACATCTGACGCTACTATGTGTACACGGGTCATACACAGCTAAGAAATGCTTTTACTAGGCGATTTTTAAGGAAATACTTGATTTTTATATGCATACAACTTAAGTAAGTGCTGGTGAACAACCACTTACAAGGAGACAAAGCACTTACTAGTTTCGGAGAAATTTCACTGACAAGTACTTAATGGCCAAGCAAAGCGTTCGCGCGGTCGGGCGTTGATAGGCTTCAGTAGTGTTTTATCGATCTTACGAGAATGTTATGTAAAAGCGCGGCTAGCTTACTTTTTTCCAAATATTGAAACAATGAAATTCGCGGGTTTCAGAAATTAAATGGTCTAAAATTCATTTTACCAGAAACAAAAATGCAATAATTTAAATTAAAAATTAATTACGTACACATGTAGTTACCTCAGCCTGCCAACAATGAAAAATCACGAGTAAATACAAAAAAATTATTACACAAACTTTGTAGAAGTAGAAGTAGCTCTACCTAGAAATTTGTGCTCGCGCGTACGATACTACGGTCCGTGAACTATCAAAGCGCGACCGCTGCATTGTGACTTTTTTGGATTAACGTGTATTTTACTTAAAATGTCAGAACACGAAAGCGGCCATTTGAAAGCGGATTTGTGATACAGTTTTATAGGTTATAAATACTTGAAAGTATATATAGACTGTTGAAAATTGCCATGGCAAATTAAGCATTATTTTGATGCTTTGCTCTGTGTAAATTTATTATTTAATAATATTTTAAAAAAAGGAAAGTTGGATATGAAGATTGAAGGGTCTTGTCGAGATGTACCCCAAGCTACTTACTACATCATTTCCAAGCTTATTCAATGTTATTTAATGCTATTTTGTTACGTGGAAAATCAGGTCAATGTCATCCGCGTAAGCTAACAGTTGTATGGAACTAGAAGATCATGCCTCTCAGAGTTATAAAAGAATGCAATCATTGACTCAATTTAAGACATCACCAGAAAATTAAATCACTATTCATTTACATCGAACGATTTCATTATTATTTTTTATTTAATTGAATGCAATCATTTATGAATTCATTCATTATTTTGCATTTATTTGCATATACTAGCATTGATTTGAGAAGTTAAGTCTCTTAACCTGAAGTTGCTACGTAACTGTCAGCTCATGACATGCCAATTGAAATGGTAAAGAAAAGAATGCAATCTTTCGCTGATAAATGAATGGTGATTGCATTTTTTTATTAAGTCTTAAATGAAGCCAATGATCGCAATCATAAAATTACATTCTTTGAATGCTTTTCAAAGAATCTAATCTTTAATAATTGCATGCTTTTTTGTGTTGGCGTGTCAAGGATGATGTTAATGAAGTCATGCGACAGCACCTTACCTACAACATTTTATGACATTGAAGGTCTCGGTGAATTCGTTACCGACCTTAATTGAGCTACGAGAATTCTCCATCGTCATTCTGCACAATCTGACGAGGAATGTTCATGTTATATCTTCAATGCATGTTTTAAATTAGTTAGTAATGTACTAAAAAAAGAGGATACCCCAAATGTATATTTTCCCCCAAAGAGCAAATTAATTATAGAACTCCATTTAATCCCCGACAAAACTACATCAATCAAAGCTAACTAAAATTTTAAAAGCGCTTAATTTTGGTTCTTTGTCTCCCACAAAATATAATTTTTGACAACCAACAATTCAATTCATATGAACTCCGACATTTTGCAATCATTTTATTACAGCACGTCCAAGGTATCCCAGATCAAGTGGTCCTACTGAGGAAACGGTACATATTGCAAAAGCAATACTTCAAATATTTCAAATAAATCGGAGGGAAGTTTAGAACTTTCTGTAAAGCGCATAAATCTAACGGAAGTTTATAACAAGATATTTTAGAATATAGAAGCAATTCAATTCCAGGAATTGGGTATTGATTACGAATAGTAATTGAAATTTTTGTTACCAATAAAATAACCTAAAGTTCCAAGAAAAAATATTCAGCTTAATAACCCAGGTCTACCACGTCAATGAAATGAATCTGAAGGAAGGAGAAATACATGCCGACATAACGGCAATTAACAGCTCTTCTCTTGAATTAAAGTAAGAGCTAGACAAAATAACTTATCTGTTACCATATTGCAAGTATGCCAACCAAGTTTCCTAGACAATGCACCAGCCGAGCAGAGAGTATACCACACGAGATGGTCGAATAAATTGAAAATATTTTAATTTAATTTAATAAGAATTTTATTCTTATACATCCCAGTACAATGGAATTTTTATTGCTTGAAACATTTTATTTTATAAAGCTTTAGCTAGGTTAGGTTAGGTGAGGAGGTGGCGACTTAGCTTCACATAGACCTGTTCGCCAATAGTGCTACCACTAAACAGAGCAAACCTAGTTCTCGTCCACTATATTTTTATTTAGCAGAAAGCTCCACGGGTTTTTGCGAAATGTATGAGATGTTGTAATTTCACGACGGCCACATAATTTAGGGATTTGATGAATGGCTGGTCCTAGAGTCACGCCACAGGGTGCATTTCTTCTAGTAGATAAACTTCTCTATATTCCTAATAGTAATGGCTTCACCGCAATCGGATATACTGACGATATAATCATTCTCATGAAAGGTAGACGTGAAGACATCATTGGGAATCGTATGCAAGGACCCTAGAAATAACAAGGAACTGGGGCGATAAAGATGGACTCGGCATAAATCCCAGCAAAACTAACACCGTTCGATTCACAAAGAGAGGAACTATCTGCAAACCCTTCAAACTAAAATTAAAGAAACCAGCATTCCACTAAGGGAAGACGGAAAATTTCTGGGGATAACACTAGACCAGAAACTCTTTTGATATGCTCACATTAACTTGTATGTTCATTTACAGTCATGTCAACCAGACGAAATGCACGCGCAGGACAATACGCTGACGCGTCATTATTCACACGAAGCAGATAATATTGACCTTGGATTTCACCAAAGCACCAGATAAAAGATAGCCAAATACGCTGACGCAGCGTCGTCCCCACGGCGGACGCGGTCTCCACATATTTTCAATCCCATTTTCCCACAGGTTGACTTTTCCTTTTAAATTAAAATAATTGTAAAATTCAGTCTTTAGTTTGATACTTTAGTTTAGTTCTCCTCCTCAAAAATAGAAAAATATAATTTTTATTAAAAAATTAGTTTAACTTATACACAAAAGCTATCAAAACTCTTTGGTCCCTAAAACAGCTCGAAGGCAAGACATGGGGTTTGAACCCAAAAATGAGCATGTGGATCTATAACCAGATAATAAAACCAATAATACTGTAGAAGAAATGTGAACAAAAAAGCGCCTTAAGCAAACTTAAGAAAATATAATGGCTAGCACCCATCTAGCTAGCACAACCGGAGCAATGAAAACGATCCCGACCGCAGGTATGGAAGCAATATTAAGCATCCCACAGCTGAATACGCAAAACAAGCCTTAATTTTTTACAGAGAACCTGCAATTAAGAAGAAGGAAATCTTGTTGGAAATCTAGAAATCTAGAAATTCTTAATAAAGTAAACAACACTTGAGAGTTGACTCGAATAATTAAACTTTAAAATGCATTATAAGATTCTCATACCATGTAGAGAGGAATGGGAAAATGACCCCACTTGCATGAATGATTGACCCCAAAAATGGTTTACATGGAGTGATAGGACCACGATGTAGCCTACACACTCCTTTCCGCAGGAAAGCAACTACCTCTCAACCAGAACTTTTTGCTATCAAGGAAGCTGCACATTGCATTATTAACAGGAATCGTATAAATATCAAAATATACATATTATCAGATAACCAATTGTTGCACAAGGCACTAAAGAGCTACACATTTAACTCTAAGGCTATCTGGGAAAGTCACAAAACACTAAATAAGCTGGCGAAAATAAGAAACTTAAACTAATATGGGTGCCACGACAAGAAGAGCATGAAGGAAATGAAAAGGCGGACATATAAGCCAAGAAAGGTGCTCAAATACTATACATTGGGACCTCTCCCCTTTATGGATTAAAAAACACGGACAAAAACTTCCATCTACATAAATGGATCACGAAAGAGATAATCCAGTTTTGAGACAGCCAAGAGGGTATCAAACACTCGCGGCTGTTTACGGAACAAAACCACAATCCCAAACGAGCCAAGGTAGCTCTAGAACTAAAAAAATCGGACCTAGGGGTGCTATATCATATCATGTACGGCGCATGTAACTACCACCTATATATAAAATGGGTCTTACTAATAAAGAATATTTGGGAACTGTGGAACAGAATATCCTTAACAGGAAGAGACATTCAAGAAATCCCATAAGGCTGCACTTAAATCCTAGACCAAAGAAGGGGGTACAATAGACCTACATGGTCGCAGTACTAGTGTGTCTGTGACACACCCCAAGTTTTTCAATTTAATTCAATAGGGGAGATGAGACTCCACTTTTTGTCTTGCTCAGAAGTTCATACATCCACTTCGATACTGTTCGATTTACTTTCTTCTTGTCCAGAGCTTCTGATACATCCATGATCACACATTTGAACAAGCTAGTGTGATGGTTCACACATTGATTGTTGCACTCTAATTTGTTATCTTAAATGGATAACAGTACTGAAATTCAAAAATAACTTTGTTTCAAATGTAAATGTGAAATTTCGGCTAGATTACATCAATTGCGCCAAAACGTCGGTGCATACAAGAAGAACGTCGATTCATATTTCAATTATTTTAAAACAAGGGGAGAACTTCATTATGTTCCAGATTGTTCAAAAATACGATGTATTGCAGTCTATGTATGTGTTATGCAGTTCATTGGTAAATTAACGAGGTGCCGTTAACATCGAAACAGACACTTGTATGAACGCTCTTTAATTATGCTAAATAATAATAATTTTGGGTTTTGCGACAGTGCGAGATGGACCTGGGTATAGTTTCTACAGCATCCAGCCCCAGGTCTCAGATGACAAATCGGTTTATAATTGAAACAGGAATATCAAATTCGGAGCACAAAATTGATGACCCTGGGTAATTGGCCCCACATAAATGCAACTTTCCGTTAATGCGCCGATATAAGCTCTATATTGCGCTTGTTCTTTCATTTGGAAAAATATCGTACTGATAATTTAATCAACAAAATTTGGATGGAAATTAATAACGTGGTAAAAGGAACTATATAGTTTTGTATTCAACCCACGATACAAGAAGTCATAGGCAATTCTAGATTATTGAATGGGAAGGATAGACATTATGTAGTATGCACTAGGCACTCTCTACAGTCTACACCCATGTTAAATTCGTTGTTTACGTACTAAATAAATGTCTTACATACCCAAAACCGAAATAAAAAGGATGTTCTTAACATCTGGAAACTATTTCAAAAAACTGTTTCTGATTTCGTATTGGGTTTCGAGTTAATAGAATTTCTTCAAGAAATACCCGTCTAACACAACCAGTTGCCAAAAGAATTAAACTTTCGCAAAGAACTCACAATTTAAGTTTGCGAAGCATTTCTTTACCAGAAAATAAATGCAAACATCTTACATCCTCATCTGACGCAAACAGAATAAATAAATTACAAGAGAGAGGGATATAGCCAGCATTTGCAGAAAAGTTGATTTCGTTGCAATTACTGCAGCACTAACCACTTTTCTGAAAAATAAAACAGAAACGAGCTTGTGGAACACAGAAAATGCGAAAATCCGATTAGTAGCTAAAAAGTGTGATTCAAGCAAGCGCTGTCTAGACTACAAAGAGGCACCCACTTCAAATTAATGGAGTTGATAATTTTAACATAGAGGTGTGTGTATACATGTTCGGCTTAAGGTTCGCCTTACTGGTTTTGTTACATTCTTTGGTTGGATATGTTGCATTATCCAATAGTAATCAGTAATATAACTAATCAAATATCGATAAAAGATATATAATAATATCTGTCTGAGATTGGACGGTTATATATGCACACAATGCATAACGTTGAGCAAGCAGTTTATCATCGAAACAATGGAGCATGAATTTGGCTTTGATTCAAAATGGATGGCTGCCTGCATCACAATTGCGAAACTGTTTCTTTCTTACATTTAAGTATGTTAAATAAAAAAGCACTGACGTTGCGTGGAAGTCGGACATTAATTTGTCCAGAGGTCATGATGTAAGGCGAAGTGTTTCATTTTGAATGAAATAGTAATTGTTTGCTGTGAAAAGAGATATGGAAATTACTTTTAGATTAAGTTGAGTTAAGCACTTGGGGATATTGTGGGAGAGGGCGAGTTCTCACATTTTTTGTAGACATAAAATGTGCGAAGATGACAGGAGGGTGAATGGAGACTGTTCAAGAATGAAATCATGACAATTCACAGCATAAAAACACGTCTCAAGTATGGAAATAACACAGCTCCTACCAAATCCCAAATTTTCTTGTGACAAGTACTTCATTACATTTATTGTTAGATTAGTCAGACGATTTTCACACAAAAAATAACACAAAATTTTAGACTTTCTTAGAATGTTGCTCGAGAGACGTCAACGTGGACAGTTTTGTAGAAGAATTGCACGGAAAACTTGGTAATCTGATAGTATTGATGTGACTATACTCTCACTTCTCTTCTTAAAGTCGCATCACCATTTTGTCCATGAGACTATACTAGATGCTTCAATGGATGTAATGTAAAATGATCAACTTACTATAGAATTTTGTATAATTTATTTTTTTTTCTTAATTTTATTAAAATACGTTTTCGAAAGTCTATAGACAGAGTCTTAAATTGTTGAACAAACTATGACTTTTAATACCACTAAATTTGATTCTCGGAGTGATGGGCCTACGGTATGCGTAGTGTACCATACCTTTGCAAATTATCATTTAATTAGGTATTTTTTTATTTTCTTTTTATTTTCAGCTTCAAATGCAAAAAAATGAAAATGGACGGTGCTTGGTGGGATACAAAATAAACTTAATAGGGACTCCCTTAGGAAACTATGGCATATGTCAAGTCTATGTTCTAGCTAAATCTTACCAGTGTCCAGACAGCTTTGGCGGATCACATACGTCTTTGGATTTGATTTTTGACATTGATTTAGATCTGACTGGGAATCTGGCTTTGCAAGCATACCTTTAGATTAGTTCTAACACCAAAACTTTGTAAATAGAGCCCAAAATTGTTTTGGATTGGATGCAGAACACAAATGCCACCAATTTCAATGAGTCAAGAATTTTAATAATGAGCTAAAACACCAAACTTTTATATAGATTTCTTTTTCATTTCATAATGCATATTTTCTCTTGGGGTTTCTTCAGGGTATGTTGAAAGGTTTCCCTATTTCATTTGACTTCTAACTCAACAAATAATTATAATCTGAAATAAACACCGTTTAAACACTTCAGATCGCCATCTTTATTATCTTAAAGTGCTTAAGGGAATTATTTGGGGTCAAATTTTATTCCCGGGAGATTAGCGATGGAAGCCTCCCGGCAGCTGACCTCCTCGTGGTGGGCAACAGGTTTGGCTTGTAAGACTTTATTTTCATGCAGCCCAAGCCTGGCTAACGAAGCTCAACCCTCGTTGGTCTCGGATAATCCTCGGATACCCTGGCCGCATTCAAAGCCAAGCCTGAATGGCAGCAGTATGCGAGCATCTGTTGATCGGCCTGTCCCGCTCGGAGGTTATGGTCATTTCAGGGATCGCCTGTCAATGTACGTTACTTGTAAGTGGAGTCCCATTGCAGCAGGTGGAGAAGTATAAGTACCTCGGGGTCATTTTCACGAGTGATGGAAGGAGTAATGCTGAACTTTCCTGTAGGATTGGTCAAGCTGTGTAATCAGGAAGTTAGCGGTTATCAACTCAGTATTTATTTCAACTATCACCTTTGGTAATGACATTTGGGTAACGACAGAAAGAATAAGAGTCAGAATGCAAGCTGCTGAGATAGTTTCTTCGTGCTGTTGTGGGAATTACTCGCCGGGATAGGGTGAGAAACACAGCAGTGCACGGAGAAGTCAACATTGAGGAGCTGCTTCTTCGAACGGAAAGGGCTATGCTTCGTTGGTCTGGTCGCGTGGCACGAATGTCCCCTTCATAACGACATCCGAGGCGGGCGTTGAATGTGATTTTATCAGGTAGGCTACCACTTGGCAGACCCAGGACGAGGTGGTTGGACCAAGTCCAAAAACTTGCCTGGTTATGCATGCTCCTGATGAGTTAGAGTCGACGGCGAAGGAACGAGTTACGACCCCTTTAGTCGAAAATGCGGGTCAAAAAATGATGATGATGATGATTGGCGATAGGAGTAATTTTCTCTAGGGAAAAAATAATACCCGAGCTAAAGTGATCTCCCACAGACTTGGCAATAAAACTGACTGCTTAGGTTTACTGATAAATCCTATTTCTGTTAAAAGATAGTAACAAAAAATTAACAGTATGAGCTTTAGGTAGCGAGTGGCGGTATCATTGTAAATGACCTAAACCTTTTACCATGGAATTTATTACTATTATTTTATAAATATCAATATTCGTGTATTTCATATTACATTTTTCGTTTTTTTGAACTACGTTTTCCACTACATATTTTTTACATTGCAATTTTTGATTGTAATAAATTAAAATTGGCAATTTGAAACATACATTTATCATCGCTGTCGCTGTGGTCGGTGGATTCATCAGGATTTTTTTTTTTTTTCATTTAATTAAACAGAAGGTGGCAAATAAATGGATTTTCGCTCTTCAATTTGGAGGCGTTTAATATAATGATGAAGATGAATCCAAAGGCATGGCAACTTTCGTCAGTTTAAAAAGACGATAATATGTAGTGCGTGCATATATGACTCTGTGAAATTTACGAAACTCCTACTGGCATGATTGTTTATTTTTTTAACAGTATATTCATTTTGTCTGAGTTTTTTTCGTTCTCTGCGTTAAGGACTTCTTTAGGGTAGTAGTCATTACTGTACCTAATTTTTGACTCGCACACACTTCCTCAGTTTTATGTTCATTATTCGGTACTTTTGATTCTTATCTGTAAATACTGTCCCCCGTCGCAAGCCCGTTTGCGTCTTTCCTTAATGAGTGACAAATTTGCACTTCTTCCGCGTTTTCAAATACCCCAACCACCATCTCCCATTTACGCAACCCAGAAGATAATATTTTAAAACTTCATGGTTTTTGTCGCAAAGTCGACTTTGATCGAAGCAAAATTTCGTTAAAGATTTTTTCTTACACATTTTGGTTTTACAATCATATAATCATGTTCAATGATAAAACATCGCAGTATTCTAAATAAAATCTGTTGAGAACACTAAAAATGATGAGTTCGTTTCAATCAAATTTAAAACTAGGACGGGAAGCTGGGCTCAATCAGGCCCGACAATCATTCCAACTCAATAGAGACTCCCTGACTTCTTGCGCTGAGCACAACAAAACCATATCCGGACGAAAAATACCAGGTGTGCTGAAGTAAGCCCAATGCTGCCATACAAATAGCTTGAGTAATAAAAGCCTAATAAGAGGCGCGCTTTTTGCAAGAACATATAGATATGCTTAAATGTCAATTTGCATGTAAAATACACTGACAACGATCCTTATTCCAAATAAGGGCTGCCAATAATTATTTTCTATGTGTTATCGATGATTTGCTTTTAAACGTCACAAAATTCATCCATAAATACACTCATTTGACAACGTAAAAATATTTGAAGAATGTAAAGACATTGAAAACGGCTAATGAAGAATTTTTATACATATGTGCTCCTTCTGCGCATGAACTGTCTACACAAACCACTGAGATCCTTGCTGTATTTTCCATTATTATCTTTATCTTGTTTTCAACTTTTTAACAGCTGACTGTCTGAAATATAACATAATTGTTTTTTGGTGCACTTATAATTTAAGCGTACATATTTTATTTTTAATAAATTATTAATTAGTTTTGGTCTTTATGAAGTGAAAGGGGCGTAGCAAGGTGAAATGTTTGATGCTGTGGATATAGTACTGAATCGGGTAACCACATCTGGATGGCTAACTGCAGAATTCATAGCGACATTGTTGGCAGAGGATATTGCTGAGGAAGTGGATCCGTTTGCTGGTGATAACGAAGCAGAGCATGTGTCCGACAATGATGCTGCTGAAGCGATTGATATTGAGGAAGAGCTGGAAGTCGAATAGTCGCGTTTGTGATGAAGTTCAAGATGAACTTTCTGGTTTCGGGTACTTGTTTTGTGCCCGAAGAATTAACAGATGAATTCCATTCATGCAAATATGGATTTATGTGGATGAAATGTGGAATAATGTGCCAGTGGCTGCAAGAGCTGGGCCCAGTAGTAATTTCGTTCAACATCCCAATTCCATTTGCAAACAGTTCATGCCCAACCTAAATGAAGTGGTCATTGCGTTGCCGATACAACATTATACCTATGCTACCGACCAAGAAAATATTTCCTTAAAACCGAATCAATTCTTGGACTATAGTCAAACTTGGTCCCAAACGATGGCCATTGTAGGTTATACAATATATTGAATATTGCTGAGTTGGCTTCGTTTATTATTTACAAATATTTGCAGCCGGCAAAGCAAAGCGACAAACATCGAAAGCGTTTAACTGAATTGGCCATACAATTGGCTCTAACTCCACATATGGAAGTTAGAGCCATGAATCGCTATGTTTCACACCAACCTCGTTTCAAAACAAGCAATGCCAAAATTCGATGTTATTGTAAGTATATATCTTCTACAGTACATCTATAACTATTTCTCTCATTCAATCTTTTCCATTCTCATAAATGCATTCTTTTGACATGACTTTATGTGCCTCACCCACACACAATGGCATCATGCAATGCGTGTGCTGCCATTAATTGAATTTTGTGTACTTTTAACGCATACATATATGTATATACGGTACATCAGTATAAAATCAATTAACTTGGGACAGTATAAATTCTATGACAGAATCTGTTTTTCATTCATTCTAATGCATTTTCCAAACAATATTCACATCGGCCAATCGAGGTCCAGAAGCCTATGTTACCGCCTCTCAAACAGCTGCCCATCGTAGGGAAAAATTCAAATCAATTTCAAACTTTTGTCAAGAAATCTGCTGAGTAAATTGTTGTATATCGCATGACTTAAGAGAACTAAATAATTGTTTGCCAGAACAATAAAAAAATATAATAAACAACAAAAAAAAAACTTGAATCACATTGCTGCCGCAGAGGAAAATAAGAAAATGTTGGTTAGTCTCTTCTAGGAATTACCAAGCTAGTCAAAACCCATTTTGTAGCTCGAAACTTCGGTTCGATAACTCTATGGGAGTGTATGTAAAATGATTTTGACCACCTCTTGACCTCCTCTTGAATGACTGATTTACTGAATTAGCAGAACTGGAAGTATAGAAAACAAAGGTGACCCATTTAAAAATAAGGTTGTTTTTTCTTTTTTTTAAACTATTTCTTTTAAAATCATATCATAGCCAAGTTGATTTATTTTTGCTAGCCAAGTGGGTACGGTGGTAGTAAATGGGTTAAGTATAAGGTCCTGGTCGACAATGTCATATAATTGTATAAAGTCATTAATTACATTTAAAACATTGAAAATAATTTTAAGCATGGGGAATTCCGCGAAGGTGCAGCATTGCGAACGGTATCGTCACTACGCACTGGATGTGGTCTACTCGTATGCGTATTATACAGTAACGTACAATGAAACTGATATATGTACTCTGAGGGGCGTTGAAGTACACCATATTCTGCTAAAAGTGCATGAAAAACATTTTTAGAGAACACTGGTTTTTGTAATATAGCTATAAATTCGAGAATTTCTTGAGATATGAGCTTTTCATAATGATTCATTAAGCAATACTAATACAACAAGAAAATACGACGCCATGATTTCAGGAAATCTGTCAAAAAATCTATATTTTTGTAATTATAAACTTTTATTTTTTGTAGATTTATCTGTATATACTGTCCATTTGGTTTTCAAACATAGATGACCTGGAGAAAAGGGTTCATAATATTATATGGTTGGCGCAACAGCCCGTAGAGGGCCAGGACCGAGCTTCTCAGGACCTAGATTCTCAGCCAACACTCGAGTTATGCGTGATATTGTTCTGTCACGAGTCGAAGGTACCAACTCCGAACAGCTAATTTGAGAAGCTTTTTGGAGACAGTTATACACTTTGAGCATCAGCGACTCGAAAGAGGTTGGGCCGTGATAACTATTTTCGTACCGGGAATGTGAGCTAGGTATCGCAGGCCCAAGTGGGTAGGGGTCGACGCATCAATTAGTACATATGTACATAGAGTACAAATAGTGGCTCACATTTTTTTCAAACGAGTATGGATTCTAAACGAAAAAAGTTATCAACAAAGTAAAAACGCAGAAATAATAATTGTGATTTAAACATAAGCAAAATAGCTTTGTCCTAATTTTAGCTAGAAATAACATTTTTCTAAAAACTAACAAAAACAAAACAAATTCTATAATCCAGTGTTACAGCTTATTTGAACTATTAACAAAAAAAAAAGGGAATTAAAAAAGAATAACAAATATTTTCATTGATATTAAGATATGATAGTTCTAAGCCGGTTGGGGTATGATTCGTCGTTGCAAGTATAAAATCAATTAACACAAGGTATTCTTGTTCCTTTTTCAATTAAGCGGATCTTGAACTATTTCGTATGTGTGTTTCGGGTCATTGTCTTGGTACAACCGGAAAGTGTCCTTTATTCCCAATTACTCTGCGGTTTGAAGCAAGTTGTTTTTAACTACGTTAAGATAGGCCACTGTGCTTGCAATAAATTGTAGATTTCCGATTCCTGCTGCTGACATACAGACCCAAACCATGACATGACCACCTCCATGCTTGACTTCTGGTTTTAAGTCTCTGCATTTGGCTCGCGCCATACAAAAGATCGCCCACTGCATCGAAAATATTATATTTGGACTTACAAGCAAATATGACTTGGACAGAGAATCTTGAATCCTTCGATGATTAAAACCACAAATTTAAAACTGCAGTTCCTTCACCGCAAACTCTTCCGTTTAAATCATTTCTCAGAATACGTGTTGGGTGGTTTATGTTCGTCTGAAGCACTAAACATTTTATTTGGATCATTTCTCCCTTTATTTTGCACACGATACCCTTAACAGTGCCATCTGGTGTATAAACAGTTTCAGCTATTTTGCTACGAGAACTTTCTTGTAGTGATAGAAGACCATCTAAGGCTGCTCAATTGTTGTGCGCCTTCCCATCGTCTAATTTATAAGTAAGTTGTGGGTAAAATAAGCTGTGAACCACTGTATGTCAACTCACTATTTCCCAAACATATCCTGAAATATCGGACAATTTTTATCTGTGTAGGATTTGTATAATCATATGTAATTTGTAGCGTAAATGATATGTTTACCTATTAACCGAAAGGAAAAATATAATAAACAAAAACAATTCACTTATGATAAGAACTACTGAACTAAATCTAATTTACAAATGATTTGATTTGGCTCGCTATTATTTTGGTAATTCATCAATACGTGCATCGAGCCTTTGAGAACAGTGCGACCGTTTGTTTCCCATGTCGCATATCGCATATGGCAACTGCGGAATTTTGAAAAGTTCTGCCTTTGGGTGAAATGTGAGATACGTAACCCGTTCAATGATGGCTGGTCTCTCACGAAATAAATGAGATCATTCAAGGAACAATCGAACGCGATGAGAATTTTCAGTTGTTTTCGATAGGTGGTCCCACGAAATATAGGTTCTTAAATTTTTCCGTTCATTCTCCAGAATTGAGCGTTATAAATCATGACGAGCAGGCGATGACACACTGAACCGTGTGCCTCTACGAGCATTCTCTGCTAGAACAAGTATATATGTTCGTATTTTCAACATTTATCGGAGGTGAAAGCGTATGTGTATGGTCGGGAGGCTGCGTGGCCTTGTTCAACAGAATCATCGATTATCACACATCATGATAGACCTTCTATAGCGAACACAATTTTTAAAATAAACACTATTGTCTGCTACGTAGAACGATTAATCTCAGGTTCAAACTAAAGTAGGTGACACTATATCATGTGGAGAAGGTCAGCCGCTCCTTTCGTCTCCATTGTCTATGTCTAGTGATGCTTCCACTTTCAACTCACAGTAGAGCGCTTTAATGCTTACTCATTGATAATCCATTGAAGTAGTAGTACTCCTGAGACAATGACAAATCTTCGTATTTATCTTCCCAAGAATCGGTGATATATTTCAAGATTCAAGACGTTAAAAGCGGAAGCTCACTTCACGGCATGATATATTGATTTCTTCTAAAGCGGATAAGAGATTACAATTGAAATCTGAGTTTTGCAAGGACATTAATACCCTTCGCAGTGCGATGCCGAAGGTATTCGGCGTGCTCGGAACGTTTGCGTGTATCCACATATACATATGTGAATATGTGAGGATGCAGTGATAACCCACGCATCTGTGACACTTACCACACAAATGATTCCAAATTCAGCCAGCGCACGTATGTGTGTCACTCTGTGACCCTATGAAAATTTAATGGTTCTTTTGACAGACATTGTCATCAAGTACGTAATCGATTGCTAACCCCGACTGAAATCTTGTTTCAATTACCTATGTACATTAGTTAATTATTTCTTCATTGATTCGGAAGCAATCCAGCGAGCATGCACCCAGCCAATCATCAATCAAGGTGATTTGTTTTATCTCAACCTGTCAATAGTACCACTTCAGTTGGGATGTGTGGCGTAATCAATCACACGCTTGTTGGATTTTGTCAAGTGTGGCAAAAGGATTTATTTCCACTGCTGTTCGCTGACGTGTGTACGTTCACTTGCGTCTGTGTGTGACACATGCAGCGTTAACAGTCGATCAGGGATAGAAAGGAGAACTCAAGTTAAATTGTACAAGCACTTATCGATTGAGGGAATTAAAACAAGAGTCCGCTCAATCAAAATTACTTTGGTGTGTGAGCATATCAAAGCATGGATGTTTGTTTGATTGACACATATTCCCGATTCACCAAAGCGCTGTCACTATTAAATATAAAATGCAATTTTCCGAAAAATGTGTGGAATGATTTGACAGATACGTGCTGAAATCTAAACACCAAAAAAGACGACAGGCCCTCGGGGGATGAATATATGTATGTCCTTCTTCTGTAAATATTTTTGATGCAAAGCATAAAAATGTCGTTGACAGCTTGGGCACCGCATGTGTGGAAGGTGTTGATTGACTTTTCACCGTGACGTGGTAGATGCTGACATTATATGGTGAGAAAAATTAACCTCAAATCAAAGGGGTGTTTAGCTTACTTTAAATCGAAAGTGTTGACTACTTCTCTTCTCGCTTCGATGAATCCGCAAACCAAGTGTGAAATTAGTTGAAATCAGGTTTTTATTCCTGCGGGATAAGACTTGATCCGAATTATTCTGCATTTCAGAAAATAGTCTTATCGAAAATATATGTTATGTATGTTTGTATATATTTTTATCTATTTGTAAATCGTAACTTTTAATAGGGCTTCGTTTCTAGAGCAACCATTCATACCGTTCTGTACGTTCTGTTGTTCTCCTGTAGCTCGTATGTTCAAGCCTCTCCCAGCATAGGAGTCCACGCTCTTACTAACACATTATCCAGATCCGTGTGATATAGACTTATTATTCTATTAAAGTTATCAGACCTCCAGAACAATTAATCATTATTTTCGCGTGGTTGCAAGAGATTCCTCTATATACTATTTCTTTATTTCATCCACCGAATTTGATTCCAACAGCTTGCCGAAAATTTTAAAGTACAGTTGATCTACAATAATATGTCTTAGCAAATTATATCCATTCACAATTAGTGCATTTTTAAGTGAGTAAAATAATTATGTAAATAATATAATAATAATAGTTACGCAATATATGCTTTTGTGGGAATTACACGCCGAAATAGGATGAGAAGCACGGCAGTGGTCTGGTGGTGGTCTAGCCACGTGATACGAATGTCCCCTTCACCACGACTTCCAAGGCTGTAGGCGGTTGAACCATGCGGGTCAGAAGATGATAATTATGACGATGGAGCAGTATATATATATATAAAACTAGAATCTTCAGATTCGTGTCAAAAATCACTCCAAGTACTTTAATCTCAGTATCCACAAAACAACTGTCGATGAGCATTCTCCCAAGCCTTCTCAAGTATCATTCTTAGAGTGAAAAGCTGATCGGTTGTACTTCTACCGGGGCGAAAGCCGCTCTGTACACCAACTTCCTGCGACCGACCATAGCTCTAGAACGCGCTTCCAACAACTTAGCGTAGACTTTCCGGAGGAGATTTAAACGATATATGTCCCTGTTGTTGGAGCAATCTCTCCTACAACAGTTTTCTAATCGCCAGGTGTCTCACCACGGCCACAGGCCACTTTCATGACACCATAAAACTCTCTCTTTACTCATTGCCTAAAGCATTTCTGGCCGGATTTCATCCACAATTCATCGCCAAAATGACTTTCTCCACCGTTGGACTATACACCGCCCCACCCATCCTCAGTGCCCTATTCGGGATTGAGCAGCTCCGAAAAGTGCTCGCTCCAAGATTTCCGTAAGATTTCCACCTCATTGGAAAGCAACACACCATGTATGGATTTGACTCCTTCGATGTTGCTGCTGAGTCGGCGAATGGAAGGCCTGAACACCTTTTTCTTCGAATTCCCTCCAAGACTGCTCTTTAGCTGCTCGCAAAGCCAATTTGCAAGTTCTTCACGCCTCAGTGTACCGGGCACGAGAAGCGGAGTCCCCCAAGCGAATCCAGTCTTTGCAGGTCTTCTTTTTCTCTCTGATTGCTTCTTGAACACCGGGTGTTTTAAACAACGCAGTTCTTTTCTCCCCTTCAACCGCTACGTCAACTCGCTTCACTCCTCAAAGATCCCGTGCAGAGGGAATGACAGATGCTGAAGACAGTCGCCATTCTTCTTAAAAATTCAATATTTACGAGCATTAAAAGGTCTAACTTAGTACTAGTACTACTAGTAGAAGCTTATATTTTAGGCATTTACTAGACTTGGCATGCATGTTTTGACTTGGTGCAAATACTTCTAGTAAATACTGTATTCATTCGAGTAAATACTACCAGTTCATCGAACGTCACAGCAACTGTGCATCAAAGCGGAGCAATCCGAAGGTATTACTTATTAGTGGATTTAAGGTAACAAACAGAATGTAGGACCAAGGACCCTCCCTTGCGGAGATCCTGTTCGGGTCTCTTTAAATTCGGAGTATTCAGTTCCGTGCTTAAATCTAAATATCCTATTATCGAGATAGGATTCTAATATCTTGGCCTAGCTTGTATTAAAGGCCTTCATGTCAGATTTTTTCGAAGGCTTGTTAAACGTAAAGTAGGGCTATAGAGAGATTTCTCCTCTAATGCTACTTCGAATTGATTTGTTATTCCGTATACCTGATCAATGATCGAAATATGTCAGGTATGTGTCGCTCCTCTTCGGTAAATTTTTGAATGCGTTTTAGCAAAAGTTTCT
The DNA here is from genome assembly GCA_905231855.2 of Eristalis tenax. Classification (NCBI taxonomy): domain Eukaryota; kingdom Metazoa; phylum Arthropoda; class Insecta; order Diptera; family Syrphidae; genus Eristalis; species Eristalis tenax. The sequence continues at coordinate 46,801,257 of HG993126.1, read as the reverse complement.
CAAATATTTTGGATTTTATTGGTAACAGCGATACAGGGTCTGTACGACTTTTTGTCGGTAATTGGTTTGCCCGGTTTTCGGATCATTATCACTTCCGCAAACGTCCATGAGTCCGGAATATATACTAAATAAATATAAAAAATAAACCAATTCTGCGCCGCACGCTTCTGGCGTCTTTTCTCTACGTTGCCTGGGCTGCTGCGACTCACTATAAAAGCACTCGCAAATCTGATGACAGTCTAGTTAGTTTCAAACATGCTTATACTCAAGATTGCTTAGAGATTCTCCAGTATATTTTTGCACTATAACATTCATGTACAACAGTCTAAAGAAAGCTTTAATTAAATAGAGTAATTTAATTCGCCTTTGTCGGCAAGTCCTTGAGGATTTGTCCGGTTATTAGATCATAGCCAGGAGCTTCGTTGTTCTTTTAACCGAACTCGATCAGGTTAGCGATATACTTTCTATTCAAGAGCTGTCGTTTATAGTAGTCATACTTGGATCGTCGACCAACATTTGTCTATCAAAAGGCTGACATATTTCCTCCAAATGTTCATCATTGTTTTCCTTGGCCTCGGTATGTGACATTCTGTTTAAATAGCTGCATAACCATACAAACAAGAGTAATTTGTTTTTCTTCTTAAATTTAAAATTCAAATCTGCCACGATGTCACCTATAGGCATCAAAGTGAATTGAGCAATATACCCCAAACACAAAGCAGCATACGTCCTTTTCGAAAGGGTTATCTTTATGCAGCCACACGCACATACATACAACCACACGAACACACAATGGTTTAAGCCAATCATCATCCTCCAATATAACCATGTATGTATTGGCGTTCGACTTTTTCTTATCTGTTCTCGCCCATTACTCTAAACAGCACACAAGTTACCCATCATTACGGGCAGGGTAACCATCTTACAGATACCCACAATCAGCAGGGAAAACCTTCTTTATCTCGGGAGACCAACAAGACATGTAACAAATTGTTTTAAGGTTCCACAAGTTAGCAATTACGAGCACACATAATGCACAACACATCGGAAAGGGAAATCACCACGCACCATCGTACCCGTGTTTCTTAAATTGTATGTTTTCTTGTATTTTATGTGTATGTGTGTTTTTTCTTGCCTTCGAATTTGAGAATCCTCAATTTGCCGCTTGAACACTTCTCTTGAAGTAATTTAATCAAGAATACGTAGAAGAAGACGTTCCCCATTACGAGGCGGAAAAGAAGGAAGGCCAAAAAAATACTAACGAACATCGTTCGCGTTGAGTTGGCTGTGTGTATACCCTGAGGCGCACCGCATGGAAAAATTATCCAAAAAAGCGAAACTTCACTTTTGAACAAATTACCCACCGCCAATGCCGCCACATCCTCTCAGGCAAAAGCCACTCGCGTTGAGGGCTACCGTGAGTTTTGCTTTTCCGTCCAAACATACTACAAGCGGTTTTGTCATCAGCCACCCAACACTAAATGTAGCATGGGCCTTCTACTAAATCGATTTCTCTTGATGATGCCTTTACATATCTTTTTGCAGCGTTACACTAAAATTAGTTAACATGGCATAATAAATTCAGCATAATTGATTCATGTAACAACCACCCCCTTCTGTAATATACCATCCATACGAAGTACAAGGGAATAGCAAACTAAATGACAAACCGAAATACATATTTTAGTGCAAGAGTGGATACAGTGTTGCAATATTTATTTGAAACTGTACCTAATCTTGATGTGTCAGGATTGAAAGGCCCCCTAGGATTGTGAATGCATATTGTATGAAGTATCGCAGTTCACACCTAGAATTAAGTCTCAGAAATTTTGGTGTTCAGGGTTTCCAGTCCCAACATCAAAATCGTTCCCTTTCGATGGACATTCTTCGGGATGTGAAACTCACACAAACAATAACACCTGAAAATCTCGTATCTACTTTGAAATCAAGGATCCCCGCACTGTAGTTCTGACATACATTTCACTATATGAAGGGGATTTTAGGACGGTACAGGACAACGATTCTTTTCTAGTTGCTCGTTCCGAATTTGTTTGCTTAATCTGTGAAATGTAACTTTTGTTTTCGAACAGCATTAAATTAAATATGCACCAGTCCGTTTGAATAAGGTCAGTGGGAGACGAGAGCAGGAGAGTTGAATAGAAGATGGAGTGCTAAAATAATGTGAGTTCAAGTTCTTATGTACGAATTGTTCTCCTCTGGTGCAGCACTTTCAGATGGATGGATAGTAAATGCGAAAGCCGACTTTTGTCGGCTATGAATTAAAAATGTATTGCAGTTTGCTTTTAAAGTGACAGAAAGCATTTAGGAGACTGTGTTTTCTGACTCCATACATTTTAAATTAGTGCTATGATTTGAATATTTAGCTTAAGGCTCTTATTCCTGTTGGACACTCTTCACTAGAATGGCATTCTATTTTAGATGCACCACTCTGTGCGATTCTTTAAGATGTTCTCCAAGAGATTTCTTTTGACAAAATGCTGTGTGCTTGCATAGATATACTCGTAACTCAACCACTTTATGAAAGTATTACTATACAAAATGTTCTATGATCCATAAATGTTTTATATCATTCGTTTTTACTGTTCAAACCTAGACAAAATCTGGACACATTCTCATTCATACTTGACTCGAATAATCATTGAGTGTCATGAACAGTTTTCAAAAATGTACATACTTAAATATGTACACGTAGGTTACCATACAACGAAACAATTGCATACTTTTTTTTTTTTTCTCTCTTTCTCTCTAACGTCACATATTAAATTGTGTGTATGATTATCGTTTGAATAAGGCTCCTGCGCAGTTGTCTGTCAAATGAATATAATACACACAAATCACTGCAAGTGACTGCAGCTCATGAGGATTCTTTACGAATCTTTCAACCGACGAGAAATGAGTCGTGTTATGGGACTACTAATACGCCGATTTATATTTTATTAAGGCACTGTTTCGGTACTTTATGGTCGTTGATCAAATCCAAACTGAGTAACGTCTGATTTACATTGATGTGTATAAGGAGTTAATGAGGAAGAATAAGCTGTGATGCCAGTCGCACTTAATGAGTTAGGAAGAACTTACTAGAGAATAAGTGTGTGTGTGTCCTCTTTGAGAGAAGAGTTCTTCGTTCAATATTTGGTCATGTAGCGTTGGTGGCATTCAACCATGAACCATACGGATTGATGATGAACTTTGACAGGCGTCCACTGGCTAAGGTTGTCGAAGAAGATTCTGCGATTCCAAGTCTACGGACTAATGGAGGCCGTCATTAATTTGGCGCATACAAGTGGAGGAAAATAAACCAAGATGGTGTGCGCTGCTAAAGCATTATACCCATATCACCCATCAAACCATTTTACTTGCGAAACGCGCACCTTTCATTGTGATTTGGAAAAGAGAGGGAGTTGGGCATTGATATAGCATTCTCGTAAACTCGATGAAACGCGTACCGATGCCAATCAATGCCCGACCGCGAGAACGGGTCATTGTGATTTGGCCTTTAGGCTTAGGGATTAAGTTGTAATTAAATTTTGCATTCGATTTACTCATTTTACAATTTGGAATCTTGGCATCTTTAATTAGTTACCTAGTCTAACTGTAATAGTTAAGAGACGACAACAAGCCTCCCATATGGATGACTGCATGACAATGGACGACGAAGCAAGGAGAACGGTTTGTGAGGACCCTTAACATGCTCGGACTCTCCGCTGGACATGAACGTGATGTGGGAAAATCTAGTGGAGGCACAAAAATCCTTGTCAAAACTGACCTCGAGCCCTGCTTAAAAGTTTTACATGAGATTTGACGTTTTCCTATATGTGCACGATTTTTTGAGAGTAAAAGTAGAACTGTTAGTGAATGTAATTTTTTCGATGATTGGTGGTAGCCAACGTTGACGTGAGGCGACATGTCATATCTTGCCCACGAAAGCGAAGGGCGTGGATGGCTGTTCAGATTATGGTTGTAATGGGGCAGAAACATTTCCTGTGGAGACAGTGTTTTAGGGCTGTGGAAACACCATCAACCCAATCAAATATGGTAAAACTTTGCCGTCTATCCCTTAGGATGAAAGCGGTCAGATTCAACCTTACCCTATGCCGAGGGCATAGTGGTATTCCAGGCAACGAAAGGGCAGACGAGTTAGCTAGAACAGGGGTGGGTCTGCCACTGGAAAATTATCACGACACCCCCACTACGAGCACTGGATGGAACTAGATTTTTATTTTTTTTTTAATTTTCAATCTTTACTTACTCACACATTTATTAGACCTACGTTCCATGGATGTTCTCGGACTGAGTCATACGATCCAATATGTCGTTCGTTTGCTATGACTTGACCACTATAACGCAAATTCGGTCCTTCTTTCTAGGGGGTAGTGCTTTCGAAAGTGTTCATTCGCGCAAGTCGTTGTCCTTTTCTGGGTCGTCTCTTCGTTTTAAGTCAGTCTGCAGATCGGATTCTTTTTACTTGCGCGGGTAGTTAGTCCCTCGCGTAATAGCCACACTGACAACTCTTTCAATCATTAGTCCAAACAAATGTTGCCAGGATTGCAAATGCAACAGACTGCATGCAGCCGATGAATATTGGGGGTGTCCTAAATCTATGGCAGACATGAATGTACGGTCGGATGGGCAGGGCAAAAAGAGAATGAAAAATTGCAACATCTATAACGGATTTCTACAAAGGGCGAAGGCAGCGCTTGTATGAGCGTTGTCACGAGTTTTTGGATCGTACTAGACAAAGGCAATAAGTCTTAAGCTCTAAGCACATAAGCGAGCGCCTCAAACATCAGTCTAATCTGCGCCCACGCCCTAACGGAGGATATAGGTGACGAGAGCAAGGATGACTTTTATATTCTCCTAACCCAGCTATGACACCATGATCGCTCTGGGAGATTTCAACTTTCGATTTTCAATTCTCTAGGTCCTAGCTTCTCAGGAACTACTCGTGTTGTGCGTACTATTGTTCTCTCACAAGTGGAAGCTACCAACAGTTGTATGCCGACTCCGAACGGCTAATTTTAGACGTTTTTTCTAGACAGTTATACTCTTTGAGCATTGTCAGTGACTCGAAAGAAAAATATTTTGCTCGTACCGGAAAAAGAACCTGGGCTCAAGTGCGTAGGGGTCGACGTACCAACCCAAAACAATACGTAAGCCAATGCAAAAATGCAATATTAAATTAAATTAGCCAACATTAATTAAGACAATAAAGGAACACGTATAACGTACAAATAGATTTAAAATAAATAGAAGCCGTACTACTTGTTAGATGAGGTTAGCAGTTTTGAGGCAGATGAAGTGGTGTTCTTGAAAATTTAAGCTTGTCAAACCCCAATTGGAAACACATCGGCATGAAATTTACATTTCTAGCTTTGAAAGTGATTGTTCCTTATCACGGGTATATTGCGGATTTGCCCGATTTGTTTCATAATGCCATCGAAATTACACGTCCCTAAAATGACTTTATGGCGCAGTTAGTTAAGTGCCTGCCCTTTGTTAATGGGGTCCCCGGTTCGAATCCCTATTAAAGCAAAGTTAGTACGCTTTTATCGGGTTTTCAAATCTGGTCCAGTCACCATTTCCCGTTGGGATCCAATTTACGGCACTATCACTGGAGTAGTCGATCAATGGTAGTAGTTTAGACTAGTAGACTATGGGTAACACATGGTGAATTTACTAGTAGCCCACTAGCTTCCCTACCACACCCTACCCTACACGTGCCTTGTAATTATGGTAGAATGCCTACATTGAATTATATATAATTTACTTGCTGACCGGAGATTTTCGTTTCGCCCCTAATTTAACTCCTCCACATAAATTGTGGAGTGATAAAAAGACACACATAGTTCAAATTTCAATGTAATTATTTGATTGGGATCGAAATCAGTTGAGAGCTATATGATGAACAATATTTTTCGATTTATTTTCCGGCGAAATCAGCGTAACCTTTCCGGAGGGTTTTCCTTTCTGTAAAACCATTCTCCTGCCAATTACGAACAAAAAATGATCCCAATTTCGGCCAAGACGTTGTCAATTAATGAATTGTACAATCAATAGAAAATGTTCTCACCAAAAAACTTAAGGAATAAAGTATCGCAATGAATGCGCGCAATCTTATGAACTTATTATTATATCTTAACTTATTTTCGGAAAAAATTATTGAATTGAAAAAAATCGCATTGAATGTTTTTCTACATTCTAATTTCATAGTTTTTTCGGTTTCTTAAACTTTTCGGGATGGTTTCCCCAAAATTAAAAACCTTCTTCTGCTGCAATTGCGAACAACTGAAAACAAATTGAGCCAAATCGGCCCAACCGTTCTCAATTGATGTATTTCTATACATTTTCACACTATTTATATATACAGATATACATATATATGTACACGTATGTCCCAGTACAGCGACTTTAGTCTGTTCGTCTGTTAACAATCTGAGGATATATTGTATACAATGCAGTACATAATTGTAATTTTCACATTGAGATCCAAAAGGCGAGACAGACCATCACTTTTTGGTAGTCTAAGCCAAATGTAACCAATGGAATACTATGACACATTTTTGTAATTTGGCCATTATCCACAATCCAACGGTAACTATATAAAAAGTGAAGGAAAATGTTCTTGGGGATTAGTCTTAGTACTACCTATTTCAAAAAACAAAAAATGGCTGCCTATGTGGACAACTAAGATACATTTGGTCTAAATTTAATTTCTTAATGTCAAAGGGCTTAGAATCTACAGTTGCGAATAGGCGGACAGATGGACAGACACCGAGATGATAATTTATTATTAAGAAAAATTAAGTACATTGAATCGATTTTATCCGATTTCGTTAGAAAAACTTTTCATTAATTTTTCGTGAAAGGCAGCCTCAAAATTAGGACAAAAAGCAGAGAGAGGGAGAAATTACGAGTATCAGAGCTTATTGTGTGGATGTATACATCCGCCTATGTACATGCGTTTGTAAACAAGTCCTTGCTCTTTTTGTCCCTTCTTATTTTTTTATTATTCCTCTCAAATCGGGCTACCTCCAAATTGGTTCGCATTTTCTTAGTCCACTGGAGTGCCCCATTTAGAAGGTTTCACTGTATTTCATCCAAACTTACTCATAATCTTTTATTTACCCATATTTCAGAGTATAAGCCTGAAACAAGACAAATTATACCACATGAACATGAACGTAACAAAGCGTCGCGTCAGGAAATTGGAATGCCTACGTGGACCAAGTCGCGAGTACAGCTAGTATCACGTTGCTCTTTCCTTACACAACTTTTCCGCTGGACATATTTCTGCCCAACATTACAACCACAATCTGAACAGCCATCAGCGATATTTTCTTTCTTTAGCAAGATAGGCCTTGTCGCTTCACGTTGGCTGCGAGAGCGTCAACATCAAGAAGCAAGTAACTAAGCACCAGTCAACGAAGTAGATCTCACTAAAAATAATGCCAAAAAATGATATTCACTAACTGCTTTTACTCTCAATATTTACCACACCATTCAAACAAAACCGTGCACATGTAGGAAAACCTCATATCTCATGCCTAACTTTTGAACAGAGCTTATGCCATGTCGAAAAATCAAGATTCTCCCCCAAGATGTAGGTTTTTACATGGATTTTTGTACCTCCACTAGATTTTTTCATATCACGGTTATGAAGAGGGCATGGTCCATGTCCAGTGGAGACGGCGTCTTATGAACAATTTTGCAGCAAAAAAGTAGGAAGACATTTCTATATATTCAGGTTTGTTTTATTTTCTTTTAAATGTTTGGTGTTCTTGTTGCACGTTTACGGCATTTTTATTATATCCCAAAAGCGAGCAAAAACTAAAGCTTTTCCAATTTCACAAAATAACTGGAAACACACTCACACACAATGTATCACACTCAGAAATGTGATACGAAAATATCATGCCTCGTTTGTGATGTTGTCGCAATTTGGTATTTTAAAAAATAAATCACAAGAAAACACACACCATGGCTTGGTGAATTTTGTTTTCATGTTAAAAATGTGTTGTGTTTTTCGGTCTCTTCTAAATTGTCCTCTCAATGTGAGAGAAGGAAAATATGGACCAAAATAAATAATCGGAATTGGGAACAATTTGAAGAAACATGTTTTCTGCTATGCGAAAAGAGAATTCCTTAAAATGTTTCTAAAAAATATTCCATTCCATTCATCTCACAACAACCACATTGATAGTCCCTGTGAAGCTCACAAGTTGTAAGGTTTTTGTCAGATACCTCGAAACCTCTCAAATTGTTACTATTTATATTATATGTGATTTATATTCATGATTTATATTATATGTAATTTTTATTCAATGTGAACCTCTTCTGAGGCAAATGCGAATTGTGGCACATGACAGAGGTGTGCCAGAATAGGATCATAATTCCCTTGTAACCACTGTAATTTTATTGCAATACATTTACATCAATCTGCAATAGAGGAATATTATTATTCCCGTATTTTTTTAACTTTAAGTTTTGCTGAAGTTTTTGCTAATGTTAATTTGTGTAATTCATTCTAAATATCCAATGTTATTTTCCGTCACGTAAATAACGGACAGCCCGAAATAAATCCAAACATAAAAGAACCAATCAATTAAGTACATAATCGTAAACTAGACATGTCATTTCAATAAATTGTGGCACGTCAGCCTAGTGCAGATTGAAGTTGCAATTTGCTGCTGATTTATATTCAATTTGTTGATATAATGGCAAAATAGGTGGTTACAGTGGTGACGACCTCCATTTTTGGATAAATTGAATATTACGAGGATTAGAGCATTACGGAGCATTTCTTGCCTGAGAAATAATATTTACATGTTTGGCACTTTGCATCTTTTTGTTTCCCTATCATAGCGCACGTAACAGACGCTTTCTACTGGCGATACCAATTTTTTCAAAACTATTCCGTTGATTCACTTATCTACTTTAATAGATAGAAATCAGTTGGTATTTATGACAAACCGGCATTGCTGGCGCCATTCAGTTAGCTGAGGTTATTGAAAAAGGATCCTAACTTTTAATTTATTGTGTGTTTTTTACGTCCTCTTCAGCCATACAGCTTCTGCAAAAATAATTATACCACGTCATGATCTCGATAAGATAGTGAGTACAGTTCTGCTTAATCTGAGCACACAGAGTTTCCATTTAGGATCGAGTGCCGGCCACACATGCGTTGTTTTAAGGCAGACAGTACCTTCTAGCCATTCGTTGGTTAATTCAATTCTATGACTCTTAATAAGATGCTAGGCCGAAATGAGAGGCATAGAAGGTGGATATTCGATTCGCGTCGATAACTACACAGCACCACTTTCACAATACAGTAGACGGTCGTAGACAATACAGTAGACAATACAGATACAATACAGTAGATAATACAGTGAACTAATAAATACCGGGCCTGTACACTGTAACGAGCTCCTTAAAGCAAATTCCATCAAAATCTGTTTGCTTTTAGGTAAAACCCATCAAAATACAATACAATTAACAATTTTCTTTGCAATCGTGAGCCGTTATAGCAGGGGAAGTCAAGCCATCCACTAACCAGTGCGTACGGGGAGGAAAGGCGACGGACAACAGCATCGAATTAGGATAGGCACATGGAACGTCTCACCGCTTTCAGGAAAGGATCTCCAGCTAGTTGAGGAGGCTGTCAGGTATCGATTGGATATCGTGGGTATCTCCTCGAAGAAGCAAGGGGGATCTAGAACTGTGGCCCTTTTGGACTCGTGGAAACTCCTCCTGTCGAGAGTTGCAGCTCAAATGTCTGCACAGGCGTGAGTGGGGATACTTACAAGTCCCAGGTTGGCAGGCAGGGTATTGGAGTGGATACCATTAGGAGGGAGATTCGGGATCTAAAAGCTCAAGCTTGGAAGGTCAACTTTGGCTCTAGTGCAGGTGTATGCAACAAATCTAGAGTGAGAGTACGGGGCTCTCCTGAAGTTGATGCTGCCCTAGGAAGAGTAGCGGAATTGGATTCCTATATACTGATGTATGATTTCTATGCTCACGTGGGTGTGGATGTAACGACATGGGGGAGTGTGGTTGGGAGGAACGGTGATCCTCACCAGAACGCGAACTGAGAGAAGTTGTTGGACTTTTGCTGTGAAAATGGCATGTCCATAATAAACACCTTCTTTCCACACAAAGGCATCCATAAATACACATGGTACAGTTAAAAACTCGTTAATAGATCTCTTGGTGGTACCATCGTGTGTGAAACGGATTATGATGTTCGCGTGATGAGAGGGGCTGAGCTGCCAACTGATCAACACTTGATGTTGTGTACGCTGTACCTCACTGATAAGGTACCTCTCCTGCCAAGTGGGGAGAAACTACAGAACAGTGAGTTGGGGCTATATTTTGCGCGGCACATTTGTGAATGGTTTGAGAAAGGCGAACTGTCTTCAGCAGCTGTCAATGCCTCTGCACGGGATGTTACAGGAGTGAAGCGGCTTGGCGTAGGGGCTGATGGTGAAAAAAGAGCTGCGTAGTTTAAAGCACCCCGAGTTCAAGAAGCTATCAGAGAGAAGAAGAAGAACTACAGAGACTAGATTCGCTTAAGGAACTATGCTTCTCCTGACCGGTACACTGAGGCGCGAAGAACTTGCAAATTGACTGTGCGAGCAGCTAAAGAGCAGTCTTGGAAGGAGATCGGCGAGAAGTTGGAAATCGACCATAGATCTGCGAAAAAGGTGTTCTGGCAAACCATTCGCCGACTCAGCGGAAGGAAATTCAACACCATCGAAGGAGTCAAATCCAAAGATGGTGTCTTGCTTTCCAATGAGGTGGAAATCTTACGCAGATGGTGCAAGCACTTTTCGGAGTAAAGTTCATTGTTTATATGAACTGGATGTTGCAGCGCAGCCGAGGCGAGGAATGTTTCACATTGAGAGAGTTGAGGGTAAGTCACCTTCTTTTTACAGGTTTGTGGCCAAATGTGCTGATGCTGGAATGAAGGTCAACGTGGACAAGTCGTAGGTTATGGTCATCCCCAGAAAGCCTGTTCAATGCACTCTACATGTTAATGGAGTCCCATTGAAGCAGGTGGAGAAGTTTAAGTATCTCGGGCTCTTTTTCACGAGTGATGGAAGGAGTAATGCTGAGCTTTCTTGTAGGATTAAGCTGGGTCAATTTTGAAACAGCTAGTTAGATATGTAATCAGGAAGGCCGAGCTTGGTGTCAAAGCCAAGTTAGCGGTTTTCAACTCAGTATTTGTTCCAATTCTCACCTACATTCATGCAATTTGGGCAATGGCGAGAAGACTAAGATCGCGAATATAAGCTGCTGAGGTGAGAATGATAGATATGGTAAGAAACACGGCAGTGTGCGAGGACCTCAACATTGAGGAGCTTCATGACTCTTTCCGAGGCGGGCGTTGAATGCGATTCCATCAGGTAGGCGGCTGCTTGGCAGGCCCAGGACGAGATCGTTGGACCAAGTCAAAAATCTCGCCTGGTTACGCCTAGGCATAACTCCTGATGAGTTGGAGTCGATGGCGGAGGATCGATTTGCCTAGAGATCTTTCGTGAGTGGTTTACCTCCGCGACCCCTTTAGTGGATCATGCAGGTCAGAAGATGATGATGATGATGGTGAACATCCGTCTACTCCACTTTATTGGTTGTTGACCTAAGAGTGCTTACGTTAAGAGTTTTAAAGTTTAAGTTAAAAAAAGAAAAATGGTACTAAAAACTATTTCGGAACAAATAATTATTGTTCCGATTCCTAAAATGAAAGATACAAAAAATGCGAAGTGTCAACATGCTGCTCCTCGAGAGTACAATTTTATAAAAAGTAATTTATATCCAATCAAAAAACATTTCGATTCTATGGTATTCTATGGAATTTTTGCTCTAGAAATATTGTATAATAGTGTCACAATGGCGAAATGTGCCCGAATTGAAAATCCTTTCTTAGTCAACTGTCTCTCTTCACCTCTCTTTACATATCGTTATTTATAATATTTATTTGAGATGCCTGTTTACACCTTCTAGGGAGTGGTGGTCAGTTGACAATAGGAATAGAAATGAACTCGTTTCAATCATAATAAGATAAAATTGCTAGTTCTCAGATGATTTTTTTACAAAATACTTTATTTAGTGTGCGCGACAATTTAGGTTCGCCTCATTTTTCAAAGTGATCTTTTAATATTTAGCGACTTCGTACCTTAGGCAATAGAATTTCCTGACGCAATGCTTTCTTACACACATGATTATGTGGCACAACCTGTCTTATACTTCTTAGATTGGATTATATTTAATATCAATTATTAAAAGATTTCGAGTAAATTTTTATGAAATACTATTATTTTATATAATATTACAATTACCATACAAAAATAAATGCAGATGATGATATATGGTTATTCTATTTGATACGGGATTATTATTCTTAACAAAATCTAGTTATTGTTAGTGGGTGGGTCGCCAGGGTGTAATGGGCCTGGGTTCGATTCCCGGTACGACCAAAATTATGTTCACGGCCCCACCTCTTTCGAGTGACTGACAATGCTCCAAGAGTATAACCAGAGATAATGGAGGGATAGAAATATCCATCTTGGGCCACTTTTCCTCCCTAGTCCACACCGGAGATGTAGTGGTATTCCCTTGTATTTCACACATACTTTTACACAAACCACGAATCCACCACGCAATGGCGGCCGATTAGTGGATTTTAGTGGGAAAAAATGGCGACAGATTGCCGAATTTGCCCACGATCCATGTATTGTCATGCGGAGGGTGTTCAAAAGTTAACTCTTATTTTTAAGAGCAAATACTTATATGTACTGTAATGCAAAGCCAATGAACTGGGACTAATTGACCTCAATTTTATTCTTAGATAATATACATACAGCCTATCGGACAAACTGTCAAATAACATTTTGATAGCAACAATGACAATTTATTGCAATTATAGCCAATACATAAAAAAGGTTGTCAAAATTTTAAGTTAATTTCTATCAATATTTATGCAAAAAGCGAAATGGGCAAAGAACTTTTTTTTTCAAGCGATTCATGCAAACGTTTCAATAATATTGTTATTATTAGTTCTTCATATATTCATAATTCATATACAAAAATACATACACTAGTAGTGCATTAATTTTGTCCTAGTATCTCAGCCTATAACTTGCTCAAATGGGAGCTAAGCAATCGAATTCATGAACATAAGCCTTGTTCGTTCGTTAACCCCTCCATACTGTGTTGAAATTGAACACCAAAATTTGAAATGACGTGCAACTAACGAGCGAATTTTCAAATAAGAACTCTAATTCACCCCTCTACTAGGTTGGGGAAGAGTATCAGCTGATCTCATACGTATTCACAGACACGGAACAAAAAGCGTATGAAAAACGCTGTCAGATAAAATCAAGGGGCAAGAGAAGAAGAAGGTGGATACCTCTAGCCCTCCATTATCTCTGGTATATCTACAAAAAGCTTCTCAAATTCGCCGTTCGGAGTCGGCATCACTTCCACTCTTGAGAAAACAATAGCACTCACAACATGAGTGGTTTCTGTAGAAGTTGGGCCCTACCAAAAGTAAGTAGAGCCACCAAACTCCAGACTGGGTCTACCTCCTTAATATCAGTACCACAATTTCAAGATGTTAATCCATCGACAGAGCTCAGCACCTATTGGTAAGTCACAGATTTCTTCTTGCGCATATTTGTCAAAATTTTTATTGCATAAACAACAATTTGTAAAAAAGAATAAGTAAATATCATTTAACAAATACTGATAATACTTTTGGCAGTAAATAATGAAAACGATATTTACCCTAGTATGTTTATTTTGCTGTTAATCCTAATAGATGGATTGTGGTACCAGTTTGGGTTTGCTTGTCCTCTCTGCCGTAAGCACTTTCGTCATTTTAATTCGAAACAAACAAAACTTCATTCGGTTCGTTATCATTGCAATTTTCCAATTTACAAAGTTACACCGCAACTGAAAAAAAAAATAAAAACACTTAAATTGAGTTTTCAATTAAATACTTTACCAAAGTGCTATGTGTATGTTTACCATGATATATATCTCAGCAGTAGACCGGCTTAAATGAAAATGGGACTTTGCCGCGCATAATATACACAGTAAGTGGTGGGAAATGGGAGCAGCCCATCAAAGAACACCAATAGTGTTTCTGGTTTGCGTGGCCTGAGTTAAACTTTTCTCAGGATAGTCCCAGATTCAGTCCCGTTACCATTGATTCCAGCACAGTGAATCAGTCAAAAGGAAAATTTTTAATGGACTTAATTTAAAAATGCACTTTTCCCGAAGTGTGACCTGAGAACTTAATTGCGATTGTACGTAAGGTACCAACTGAAAAGAAAACCCGATTGATGGATGCGAACAGTGTACAGATTTATCGGAAGCATATACATATAAAATGGACTCTGTTCAGAAGTTGGAGAAGAAAAAGTGTTGATTTTTAATTTTCGTTCTTACTGGAAAATGGATGGGTCATTTGGACGGCCTTCGTAGGAACTCCTGTGGACTAAGACTGGAAATACAGTGCAATATTTAAGTATGAATACAAATATTTTGGTCAGTCACAATTGCAAGTCTTGGATAATGAAGGACCACCCGTTGTCGACCGTAACATATGAATCAAAGGCAGCGATACTCGGTTCTGCCCTTGGAATGTGTAAACCCGCCCCTTCTCAAAGATCGTGCGTGCGTGGTGTTCGCACGTTGATATGCGTGTACAACCCTTATATATGCGTTTACGATCCTGATAGGAGGTCAGTCCAGAGATAATGTAGGACAGAGATATCCAACTTCTGTCATTTTTACCCCTTGTCCATGTCAGCATTGAGCCGTACAGACTAAGAGTGTGTTGAAATTCCCCTTGCCACCACGCATCCCAATACCGTATAAAAAACGCTGTCAGATGAAATCAGGGGAAATGAAGGTTGAAGTTGGATATCTTTCTCCTCCTTTATCTCTGAGTCAGTCGTTGAAGACTAATTGACGAGAGAAGTTTGATCATGTATCAATTAATAATAAGAAAGTTGTTGAAGTATTTTGTTTTACTTATCGGAAGGCATAGGCAGCAAGTATTAATATTTATTTATAAAAGCGAACGCTCAAAAGAGTCTGCAACAAAGCTAAATTCAACAACAGCAGTCCTATGGTTTTCTAGAAATGTCATGTGTTCCATACCTCAGTTCGGCAAAAATATGCAAAATTTAGGGACTGGGAGTTTTTTGGTTGTAATGGTATGAGATCGATGAGAACTGATCCGAAGAAAAATAGACGACGCACTGTGTAGATCGGTTCACTATGTGCTAACGTGTGGCTTCTTCAAATACTCGTAATATTTCATATTTTACAAACTATTTTCTGTCAATCCTGTTCATCTGCACAATTCCTTCGCTTTTTCTACAAAATTGAAAAGCGTTTTAGAAAGCCTAGCAAGGAATTCGCTTGGGAAACTATACATATAATCCTGCTGAAGGATAATTCGGAATCAAATATTACATTTAGATCCTTAATTTCATTAACATATTAAAGGTTTTCATCAACAACCGCACCTGATAACCGCAGGTGGTGATGACCGGAATGTTCTAAAAATCGTACACTTAGAAATATTTAATTCCAGGTGATCGTAAATGCAGATACGAAAAGTGGATTTGTATCTTTTTGAAAATGTTCGCTATTTATGGCTGCAGAAAGATGTTATCTAAGTTATCTGAAAACATTAAAAAAAAATACAAACTGCGTTGTATGTTTTCTAAACACCAGAAAAACTTTAAAAAGGGAGTAATTAGTCAAGCAATTTGTGAAAACCTGTGAATTTTTTTGTTTTTTTGTCAAATAAGACAGAATATCTTCTGCAAAAACATTGAAAACGGGAGGTCCCAATTACTGCATTAAGTTTATCCCAAGTTAGCTTCTATGGAGAAAGATTGCTTGACTTCATTTTCAGAATCTCTCTGACAGTTTTGAAATTGGCTTATAGTTATTGATTAAGTAGCAGTATAGCATACTTTTCAATCCTGTAGAAGCGGCAGTGTGAAGCGTTTCTTTGAAAATAATCCTTAAAGCCCTATACGGTGAATCGGTACACTTACATAATTGTTAAGTCGAATCAACACAAGCTTTCATATTACACCATTATAAAGGGTGATTTTTTAGCTATTATTTTTTTGGCACAACTGGTTAAAACAGCTGACGCACGTTTCGTGTTTTGTTTCACTGTCAAACACCTTCAGTTTGGTCTATAATTTAACCATGAATAGTCTTACAAACGAACAACGCTTGCAAATTATTGAATTTTATTATCAAAATGCGTGCTCTGTTAAGAAAGTTCATCGCGCGCTTCTTCCATTTTATGGTCAGTTTAAGACGAAGCTAATTTTTGGCTCAATGGGTAAGTAAATAAGCAGAATTGTCGATTTTGGAGTGAATATGAGCCAGAAGCATTGCAAGAGCTACCAATGCATCCAGAAAAAGTCACAGTTTGGTGCGGTTTATGGGCTGGTGGCATCATTAGACCGTACTTCTTCAAAGATGATGCGAATCGTAACGTAACTGTGAATGGTGAGCGCTACCGTGAGATGATATCCAACTTTTTTTTTGCCCAAAATGCAAGACCTTGACTTGTATGACATGTTGTTTCAACAAGACGGTGCCACATGCCACACAGAACGCGCAACAATGGACTTATTGAGAGGCGAGTTCGGTGAACATTTTATTTCACATTCGGAACCGGTCGATTGACCGCCTAGATCGTACGATTTAACGCCTTTAGACTATTTTTTGTGGGGCTATGTTAAAGCTCATGACTATACAGACAAGCCCGCTTCAATTGACGCATTGGAAGACAACATTGAAGCATTTATTCGTGAGATACCGGCCGAAATGTTGGAAAGAGTATGCCAAAATTTGACTAAGCGGATGGACCATTTGAGGCACAGTTAAGGTCAACATTTGCATGAAATAATCTCAATCTCAATCAAATAAAGATTTCATACATTTTATGTTGTTTTTTTTTTTGAAAAACTTTCCTATAGCTTTTAAAAAATCACCCTTTATATTATAAAGTGTTATTTATAACACTTCTCTATTTAAAAGAGAAGAACTATAGACGTATTTGCCTATTTCAACCAAACTTTTATACATCTTTGGTAATGGTCTACATATGGTTTGTGTGTGTGTGTGTTGTGCGTGCGTGAAAAAACACACGAATTTCAGCACATTTAGCGGTTTTTCACACATAGTCATAAGCTTGTTACTTTAATTTTAAGTGTTTCAAGATATATGAAAAAAAGTTTCTTTTACACTGCTTGTTGATCATCACCTGCTGCCTTGGAGGACCAACACATCATCATAGAAGCAACATCTGCACATCTATCATACAAAAATGTATAAACCATCGTATTGACACCTGATAGCATACACAAATTATTTTTCCGAAAGAATTATTAGTTTTCGAAAGCACTCAATAATAATAGATAACATAAGTGGCGCTACAGCCTGGAGAGGGCCTGTGCCTATCTTCACAGCAATCACTCAGTTAATCGAATGACGTCCTCCTGGTTAATGCTCTTTGAATAATCTTCTAGCTCTTTAAAACATTTTAATATACTTCCTTTTGTGCCGACGGCCTTGCCTTTGCTTAGGCTTTCAGTATCTCATATAGGCTTAATGCAGCATCGAAAATTCTGGTGGCTGGGGAGCGAAGGAAATCCTTCGTCGAAGCCTTTAGACCCTGGGTAGAAAGGGTAGTGCGGATCCCCTCATGGGAGCACTACTCGGTCACTGTATTGCAGCAGAGCAGTCGCAACCTATGGCTATCTAACATATTGTGTCTATAATTTAAATTAAGTTATAGAATTCTTCTTCATAATTGATTTGAGTCATGTTTTACCTGGTAGATCATTTTTAAACAGCGTTTCCCTTTTTGATTCCTTAATTATTTTTTGAACCGTATTAAGGAGGTTATCACTCTTTAAAACCCTCATTCACACATTTTGGTGTAATGTTCGTCTTCGGGTGATAAGTAAGGACCGGACCCCTTTCTTGTTGCCTTTTCACCAATAAGCATCTTGCCTTTTAGTATTGCATGTAGTATTGATCGGCACAACATATTTGGCAGCAACTTTTATACTTAAAATATATTATGCTTAAATTATTTGCCGAATATCTTCTGAAGTCTATTTTAAACTGCTTTACTCCATTCTTAAGTAATTTAATATAAAAAATAATGCAATTTTTAACGTTTTATATATTTTAATGCGTACAACATAATTGTCCGGATTCTAATCCTAATTTTTCATTATCCGGACACCAGGTCTCTTTCTTAGAAAACACAGTTCAAATACTAAAATTATTAAAGATCCATGCAATATTCCTTATTTAAATTAAGCAAAATAGATGTACATAGGTACCGTCTGAAAGTATTAAAATAAGAATTTTAAATTTGAGTTAAAAAAAGGTTCAGTAGCCGGCCTGTCCAATAAGTAATATCAGCATACAATTTGGGCTCCAGTAACCAAACACCAAACAATTTGCGCAAAATTTAGAATTGTTTTTTGTTTATCTTTTCATTGAACAAAGACATTATTTTAATTTCATCAAACTAAACATACTTTGATGTATGTTTGCAAATAGCGCCAATAAAAACGCACTTATTTGCACCCTCCAAGTCTGACACGCACTAACTGATGCCTATTTCGCGAACTAGTTATCGCATCCCTTGGGAACTATTTCTTTGTATGAGAGAAACATAAAGGGTTGTTTTTGTGTTTCACGCTACAACCGGGAAATTGTCTTATTATTTGACAATAAACGACGAAGTGTCCGTGCACTAGTCCCTCTGCCCTATGTATACTTATGCTTTTATCGGTACAATAATTTTATCGAGCCAGGCACCTAACAGGGACAAATAATAAGAGAGAAACTTACTTCGCCATTATCTTGGCTCTTTCATCACTACTTTTATTGCGACAAAAAAAAGTTTTGCCCGAAGAGTCCCAATTCACTGTACTCACTGTGTATAGCCAAACAGCACATAAGCACACGTGTATGCATAAATCTATCCATATTTGTGTACACTTTTACGAGTGTATAGAGGCCAGTATTTAGAAAGCCATTTTACCACAATTTTTGGTCAGTTGGTGAGATTGTTTTCATGTCTGTGGGGAAAGTGATTAGCGAAAGATAAGTGCAATTAGTCAGTCTTAAAGACTTTGGTTTAGGCACCAATTATCAAGTTTGTTCAGACATGCATTGTGATATTGTCTCAACATCGGAATGGGGATTCTCCCAAAAATAAGACTTTTGATAGGTAAAGACGCAGCAACCTAAGTATCATACGCAAAACTGTGTAGAACTGCATACATGTGTGTACACTACTTATGACGGCTTTACCGTCGCCCATAGTTGCATACTTGAGGTTTTTAATTAAAATTTCAAAACTACGTACTCTACTGCATGTATACTTTATTTTGTGCGTCAACAAAACGGTTATGAGCTTGCATACGATATTGATCCTAAGCTACTTAACACCACTCAAATAGGTTTCTACATAACACACGCAATCATCCCCGTGGCAACGTTGAGGAACGGGCTTGTTCACCCTCAACGATTTCCGTCAAATGTTAAACGTTAAAAAAAAAAACTTTCGATACGCTGAGATTCTATCGAATTTTAGATTTCGATTATGTGCACCAAAGCGGAATAAATGATTGCCCTCGGTTCGGTTCAAGGAATAAATTTTCAATCAAGACGAGCCCCGAGAAGATATATCCTCCCGAATTTATTCCGCCGACAAATCGCGTTCGAACAGCATGCGAGTAAGTTTGTATGTTTGAAATGATTTTATCTGCGGTATCACATTACTACACCAACATGTATGCTCTCGTCACTAATGGTTAAACGCTTCCGAACCGATAAGACAGAACATGAAATTCGTTGGGAATTCACAGAAAAGAGTTCCCTAATTGGGTGCCATAACGGCGTTCGTTCATTTCTGATACATCAGCAGAACGAAAAGTTCTGAAGGATCAATTTTTCTTCAGTTTGACTTTGGAGGGTTACTGCAGTAATTGAATATTTGATGACGATGGGGAAAATCTTAAAGTTACTATTCATTTAAGGTTTTCCACTCACTCGCAGGTCTTCATAGTAGAAATTAACAGATAATGTGTGGGTTCACCGTTTCTGAACTTCTGGGTTTTTAATCGCCCATAAGCTGTGGCTCTTAAGAAGTAATTGAGGCTATTCCAAGTCTGCACTTTCCCTCTTTTTTTATAATAGCTCCAAATAAGCACACACGATTGGTTAGATTTGTTCATTCCAAAATAAAAAAAATCAAGTGGAAATAAATATATCAACGTACGTGAATGCATGGAAAGGCGTAATGCTGAATAGAATGATGGTGTTAGTCGTCGAAATCCACCTGGTATAACAATAATAAGTTCTTAAATGGAGTTGTTGATCAAAAGATGTTATCAGTGTTGATGTCGGAGCTTTGTATTATTCCAGAAGGCACAATACCTATCGAACTCAGTTGAAACGATTACGGGCCGAAAAGGATGACGTAAGCAATTATATACTTGAGAATTTTTGTTCAGACATTGTACATAGCATTTTCATATGTTGATGGCCAAAACACAGAGAGCAGGAAAAAGGCCAGTATGTAGTTTGATTATACTCATCGTACGACTTTGTTGCACTTAACGAGTTTGCAGTGGGCTTACTGGTTGAGGCTGGTTTTCCTCAAATATTTTAAAAGCTGCTGGTTAAATTTGTCTAATATTCCATCCTCATTCTGAGGTAGCTCTAAATTATATTTCAATGTTTATTGCTTAATATGGTAATAATTTATTTAACTCTAGAATGAATGGCTGGGCCTTTTGAGGAAAATGTCATGACTTCCTTGCATTAGCTATTCTGAGTCGAATGAAGTATCCAGTAAGTTGAACTATACATTTATTTTGGCACCTGAAGCTAAGCTCCATGAATTTAGCGAATATTTTGACTGTTTCTTGCTCTTCTTCAACGAAGTGGTTTATTTTTTTTAGAAAAATTTAGAGAAATAACGATGAAAGCGTCCTCACTTCGATGCATTGTCTATGAAAAATGAAGCAAGCTACAGAAAAACGTTGGTGGAAATATTGGCAATATAGAAAAATGAAAAGGAAGATGTATTCGCCAAAAACCAAGATACAGATTATGTGCCTACTAACGACGTCCTAGAAGCGTCAGATGTGGAGATATAGTAATCTTCATAGAAGAGCATGGTGAATATGATGTGCAGTTGATGTGGTTTGTGGCTGGTGGAGAGTTTTTTTCCGGGAAGAATGGAATCCTGTAGATGAAAAATGCACCCTGTCATAGGAATGTTCCCATTGGACCAGGCACGGGACATCTACTTCTTTTGTAACTAGACCCGCCTCGATTTTCAAGGCTCATATTACGCCCCAGTTGGTAGATATAATTTGTCGGGAAAAGCCAAATATCGAGGCCATGGTTCGCATTTGGAATGAAACCCGCAGAATATTGTCTTTGACTCAGGGATAAAATATTCAAATCTACACTGGCAAATTGGTAAATACACGCAGTGAACCAAGGGAAAAAAAACGTAGTTGATTTCGTTCAAATGTACGCAAATTCGAGGCGCCCCATTCACTGTGATAATTTTTTACCAACATTTTCCTTGGTAGAAACATTGGAAGAGAACAGACTAGCTACAAACTAGTCTCGCAAGGCCCAGTCATTTAGTTTAGCGCTTTCGAATTAGTCATCCATCTTAGGCTTAAATTTTGGACTTTTTACATAATTCAATCAATATTTTTGATTTTTTTTTAACATTTTATGGAGAAAATCAAGAAAATCAGACAATACGTGCAATGTGTTAAAAAAATTGTAATTTATTATTCCAATCCCTTCCAGCTTTCTAGTATGATGCTGACTAAACCTACGGCAGTCCATATGATGCGCTTCTTGGGCTTCTCCAGAGGGCTGCTCAATCGGTTTAATACCTTCCGCACTATGAACTAAAATTGTGTGCACATTAACGGGCGTATAGTGCAACGAATTATTTTTTAGGAATTATTTTTTCGTTTCATCTGCTAGATGTTTAAATTCAGTCTGATTAGTCGCAACTTGATGTTAGGGCTCTTAACAGAAATCTCAAGTTCCTAATTAGTTTTACTTCTAGTTCCGTATACTGTCCACTTAGTCCAGGATTTTTCAAAAACCTCCGAACGTTCCCGTCATTGATAGATCCATATCCATGCTGTGGTTTACCCGCAATAAGCCCCATTTCAGTTTTAATGTTAGAGCACGCTTTTCTTGTGTCCTTAATCTGGGACAGGATCTGTGCAGGCGGTTTCTTTTTAAACTGTATTGATGTGCGTACATGGTTTTGCTTATCGTCTGAATGGTGAGCACAATGGATATAATTTTTGCCTACAGATTGGACAGACATTTGTTTTTTTTTTTTTTGACATTGTTATCTAACGGCGCAAAAATACCAAAATTCTGCTGTTCAATTTTGGAATATGTCTTAAAATTAAGTTCACTAAAAAAAACTACCAGATATGTGAAATTTAGCCCTACCAAACCAGGCATACTTTACGATTTTTTATTCCGATTTTACTTCACAGGAAAAATTTCAACATATAATACTAATCCTGAAGTAGTGAATTCATCAGGGCACATTAAATATGTCCTTTCCTAAACAATAAAGAGGCCAACGCAACGTAATTAAAACACACAAATGAGTGCAAATTAACTTCCTTAATTGCGCAACTTTGAATATGTTTCTTCCCGAAATAACAGGGCCTTACTATTTTTTGTTGTTGTTGTAACATTTTAATTTTCCAGCATGCATGTACTACACGAAAATGAAATATTTCACATGAGGGACACGTGAAATAAAAACTGCTGGATAGTGATTGACAGATTTAGTATAAAATGAACTAACATTAATGAATGTTTTCCAACGCGAAACAAAAGACTTGTTATAATCTATACCGAATGATACAGGGTCATATATTCTGCGGTTCTAAAAGAAAATTGAAATAAAACAAATTTGATTAGCGTAACACAAGCACCCCACAACAAACATGCCCAAGAATGCTAGCAACCAAAGTGAGCACCTATTACCCCACAGACCAGCTACTGTTTGTGGAAGATGAAGATGGGGGACGAAGAAGTATTGCGCACTGTCGCCGGTT
The DNA here is from genome assembly GCA_905231855.2 of Eristalis tenax. NCBI lineage: Eukaryota > Metazoa > Arthropoda > Insecta > Diptera > Syrphidae > Eristalis > Eristalis tenax. The sequence continues at coordinate 46,778,044 of HG993126.1, read as the reverse complement.
TGATGTCAAACATTCATCGAAGGATAGTTACAGTTTGTCCTTGGACCTCTTCTATAGAATGTCATAACTGGCGGGATTCTATGTCTGTCGCTACCAGATTTAGTCAATTGTGACCCACATCGCTGTCATTGAAATGTAATCCACCACATACGCGCACCAACATATCCGTGTTCTGAACCAAAGGCACACAAGAATTATAAAAAGTATCAAATGCAACCACTGCATTCAAATTGATCCCACTTCAAGACACAAATCTGCAACATTGTTGCCTCACTCAATCAGTGAATGCAACGGCTTTTTACTTACTTTCCCTTCATAATTTTAATCGCCTTTCACTAGTAAGGGCTTTAAAAATCCTTCCTCTAGTTCAACTTGCACGCGCATTTATTTCAAATAGTTCGATTCAATCGACAATCGACAACCGACAACCATTTGCAGAGCATTTGCTGATTTTGGAGGAAATCGTTTCTTTAATATATGTACTATGTATGTATGTATGTATCTATTATTTTGGGAATTCCGAAAGCTATTGCATCTATTTTCAATCAATACGTTATGTTGTCGTTGACAGTTTTCGAAATTGCAAATGTCAAGAGACCCTTAATTGACATTGATTTATTGTTTTGTTTTCATTTGTCCCTTCAAAGTTTGTCAACAAATAAACAACACCAGGAAAATAATTTTTGAAGGTAATAGCTCCGCTTCTGTCATTATAAATAAACTCAGGTTCAGCAGAATGCAGTTCGGAATATATGGGTAATCGCGTGTGTTTTTGAAAGCTGTACTCAAAAGCCTGCTATTTCAGTTGAGTTGGAAAAAAAAGCATGTGCTGGTTGTCGTTTGGCTACTGAGTGTGTGTGAAACAAAAAAGAAAAAATCACGTGTGTATCAAACCGATCAAATATCCTTCATCGCCCCATACAAACTGTTCTTTGTATAGTCCTCATTAAATGTTAACTTTTTTACTAAACATTTTGTAATTCACACAAAAGAGTACATTCAACTCAACGCCTTGCTTAAGTCGATGTTATATCGTCGATATCACCACTATTTGGCAATATTCAGATGCGGTAACGTCACTTAGAATTTGTATTACATCAATGGTGTCTTGAGGCTACTTGCTTTAATCGAAATTTATGCAATTCGAGTATAAAGATGTTGTCCGCTCAAATAACACAAAATACTATGCCTTCCTCAGTGTGTTGCCACAGTAGTGGAACACTGGTAGTTAACAAAGCCCCCAAACGTAAATTGCTATCAACTGCAAGGTAGAGTCGTTTGTGAAATACCAACTGACAAATTTTTGTAAATATCATTCAAATCTAAATGTGTATGGAACAAAGTCGCCTTGGAATGCAAATACTCACTACTATGTCTCTTGCACTGCAATGGGTGGCTTTCGCCTCGGGTCCACAGTCAATTGCAGTACCAATTTAACAGTTTGAATGCAAATAGAATTGTTATTTCGTTGCAAATCGTTTATTTATTTGTTCGTCGCACACTTGTTGATCATACGGATGAAGGAGTACGTCTAACCATCTGCTGCCTACTGATATAAACACGTTATATACTTAAATCGCCGTAGTTGTTGCAGAATCTTTTAGGCAGAAACAAAGCGTCTCGGCACAGGCTCATGAACAAATATCCCTAACTTTTTTCTTTCCAATAAGAGAAACGGTTCGGGCGAAATTTTATTCCTAATAGCCATATTGCGAGTAAGTACTTTTGAATGGCTTTCAAACCATTCTTTGCTTTTCTCTTGAAGAGATGGCTAAACATGTGGATTCCGGAACATTTTGAGTGGTGGTAAGAGGTAAGAGGTAACCCTAGCTACATCTAACTGTAAGGTAAGAGGTAACCCTAGCTACATTAGACTAGACAGTTATGATAATCAATCGCAATTGGCGTAAGGCACAATGTGCATTAACACAAAGTGGATTTTAGACTTAACCTTCCACGCTCACTTTGTCTGATTAGATTAAAAGGGCCAATACTCAGGCCACTCATCTTTATGTACTTAGGGCTGAAGTAGCTATATAACGAAAGACAACTAATGGCTTCGTAGCAAGGACAAGGTTGATCCAGCAAGACAAGTCGTATCAGTACATGTTTTCAACTACACGAAAATCCAGGAAAATCTCCAAACGATAAAAATTCGTTTTTCTGCTAATTACACTATCGACGGTATTCGAAAGATTTGTACGACCATACTGGTAATTCGAGGAAGCTCCGGCTGGAGTCCTGCAAGCGACTGTCTTGGGTTTTTTCAAATGTTTTGCACACTATGTATACCCTCCAACTGAAGATGATTTAATGGCTACTTTTGGGAAAGATACGGCCATCTTGGCAAGAAAATGTTCAGTCGAATTAGCAACTCAAAGTTTGCAACTAATTATTTAGAACAATAGTTAGTACAGTTGCACAAGTATTTTCATGGTTAAGACAACTGCGAGTACGCGGTATATTATTGGTGAGGTTACCATCCGGTCATTATAATAATGAACAGTTCTGTATTTTTTATATATAACACCAACAAATTGTTCAATATTTTAGATGTCGTTCTTCATTTCTTCTGTATTGCATTTACAACAAATTCTTAAAAATAATAACGTAAACATTAAAAAGCCAAGATTCAATAAAAAAAGAAAACACGTGAGTGATTTGTGCATTGAATATGTAGGTCAAAGCATTTGTTGAAGTTGAAGTTTTGGACCCATTCCAAACTTCTCCTCGTCCCGCTTTCGGCGAGACAGTCCCGCTTTCCGCAAGGAACGCAAAATGTCCCTCTTTGATGTTGTTTTATAAATATAGGTACTGGGTGGTTAATACATATGTACTTTTATGTATACACAAACACGGTATACATAAAAGTACATATGTATTAACCACCCAGTATCCACCATATGAGAAAAATTAAGCATTGAATGATGAATGAGCCAAAACTGATTTTTTGTTCATAAAACAAAGGAGTGTGACTTTTGCCGAAAGAAATGTACATGTGTCCCATTTTGGGATGGAGAAATTATGAGTCTTGGGTGTAAGTAAGATAAAGTTAAAACGATGAAAGTCAAACTTTCGTGAATTGACGCCTGCAAAAAGTGTATCACCTTTGGAAAAATCAATAATTTTACAGGAAAAAAAACATACATAAAATTTAAATTGCAGCATAAATTAAATATTTCTTGAAAAGAGGCAGAAACAGTTACCAGATTTTGTAACCTTACTTCTAACAATGTATATACTCCTTGAAAAAAATAAATATATTTTGCAGATCTGTGACATAATAATTTGATTAAAACCTGATGAAAAACCTGAAAATTTTTTTCATCAATTGGACTTCCAAAGAAGTATGGAGGTGGCGGTGTTTTGCTTGATTTAAAATAACAGTCAATATAAGGCTTAGCAATTTAAATATTCAAAAACGATTTTTTCTCATTTACAATTAAAAACTTTTAAGGATAATTATACAATAGATTAATAAATAAATGAGTAACTGAAATAAATAGATAAATAAATAAATATATATATTAATATGTAACTAAGTGAATAAATAAATAAACTATAAATAAAACAAATGTATACTTAAGTAAACAATTATACAGATAAACAAATGAATAAATAAAAATATGATAGATATGATGAATATATTGATTAATGATTGATTTAGCAGCCTTGAAATAGAGTGGTTTGTCATCTGAGCTGCAGTACCTGCAATAGCGCTCAAATATTTTTTCTTAATCTAATAACAACTTTTAGATTTTTTTAGTTGAATGGAGATCATCGTTCGAAAATTACTAAGGCTATTTGCAATTTATTAATGTAACTTTTTACACATTTACCCCACATCAAGTCACAAAATCAATTTTGAATTATAATGTTATTTTTATTTTATTGTTCCTTTTCAAATGAAACAATTTAAGGTTGTTCGTAAATATAACAAAGCAAAAAAAAAATATTTTCGACTTTCAAAAGGATCACTTTCCCTTACGTCAAGAGAATAATCAAGAAATATCGCATCGTATGCAAAATTTCTGACTATAGCCATACAACATAATCATCTGGAAAATTTATTTCAAAATAACGACTTTGTTTTCGGTACAAATCAGTAAGTAGTCAATGTAATCACTGCATTCCTGGAAATAGTGTTCTTTTTAAGTTTTTTCTTATAAAGTCTCTCCCTGTTAATCAAATGAAATACATGCATACTTAAAACTGGTTTGAAATTTGTTTCTTTATCTGTTGTTCACTATTTGGCATTCTAAAATATGGTCAACATACTTACAGGCGTGTGACGTGCAGTATAAATATAAATTACAGGTCAATTGAATAAATTCAATAAATTGTTCACATAAATATGTACTTCAGCTTTTTAGGCACATTGGTATATAAATAGGAAAGGAAGGACAACTGCTTCGGGCTCCAAGATTGTATCGAAATCGTTTCATAAATGTAGATGCTGTTAAAATGACGGATGGACGGACAAACCGTGTAAAGGTTCTGCTTGTAAAGTAGAACTTTAAAAACTGCATTCGCAAATATGTTCAACCCATTTACAGGTGACGGTCATACTTCTAAGTCGCTTTGAGAGTTGAATATATTAATAATAAATTACAAAAATCACTCGATTGCAGTTAAAAAATAAACATATTATTGAATACTAAAGATTGGCAAAACTTAATTGTCTGCGCTATTTTGTATTTTGCCCAATGCACGTACGTACTTTATTTTGGAAACACAACGCACATTCCGAGCCCACATGCGAATTAGTGCAAACAATTGTGTCGACTTAAAACGTTGCCGTGTGGTGCTAATCATATTTGCGAGTTACATATGTATTCACGCATTTGGCTGTGTATTGTAAGTAAGTACACAATCGACAGAGTTTAAGGGTGTTGCGAACTTGGTTTATACCTTCGTTGTACAATAAAGATTTAAACGACTTCATAAAATATACAAATGACACTCCCAGAGGTAAATGATCTTTGTATTGAACTTACTGTAAGTCCACGGAAGTTTATGCCATAAGGAAACAAAGGTGCACAAACCGCACAATAGGTACAAATACGTACATATATATGTACTTATGTATGTATAAATATGTATACATTCATTTCTTAGTCGTTTTGCAGATTCTCAAGGATGCCTCCCATCTGTTTCGGATCTTTTGTGTGTCAACAGAGCGTGAGATTATCACAGCGAAAGTCCTTAGGACCAAGAAAAGAAAGTTGAATGCCACTGGAGAAAATTGATGTTTTCCTTTGAGTAACCATTTACTTCAATTCGTCTCAAGTACACACTGTAACCTCACTTCAACCTTTAAAGTTTGACATGTAATAAACCGCGCCGTATTGTTTACAAGTTGTATGCAGACATAAGGTATGACATTTAACGTTTTTATTAAGCATCACATTTATTTTTTTTTTACTTGTTCATCCCTTTGCTGTGACAAAACGCTGAAAGAAATTCTCACAGAAAATAGTTGTAATGAATACGTCAACGTTTTGTGGAAAAATAAGTTGTCTGCCACTTTGATCTACGATAAGCGGATGCCTGCGAGCACGGGCGATTTAAAATGTTAAACACGAAGTCTGCCTCAGTGAGTGTTGGGAAACATGGATAAAGGAATAGTTATTTCGCTGGGAAGACGGTGGCGACGGGGATAGCGACTGCGCTAGGCAAATAACCCAGGGAAGGTAGGAGATCAAAGTTTAAACGTGCTAGATGTCATTTCATCATTCAGTGCTCTTGGTTGGTTAAGGGTGACTTTAACTGACATTACTTCTTATAAATAAATTCATTTGACGTAATGGTATGTGTTTTGAAAGAATCAATGAAAATAATTGTATGAACAAGGTTGTTGCACCCTGAGAAAACATATCATGTCATATACAAGAAAATTTTACAAGGACCTTGGTTTTATGAACGGATATATTTTCCGGAAGAGAGCTGAAGTCTCTGTAGAAATCGTGCATATAATTATGTGCATATACATTCGCACATAAGTGCCATTTTTAATTCAAGGTGAACAAATTTATAAGTGGCCACTGAACACTCGAAACATTTCTGAAATTCATACAATTCAGTGGATTTCTTATTTAAAAGCAAAATAATCGCAGGATGAGCAGACAGGTGGTTTTTTGAAGTACCGATTACTGTGTTGTTTTGAAAACAACCCCAAGTGTATGATGAAACTCCTAGATTTGTTGAATAAACATTCATAATATACCGACTTACATACACAATTATTTTTCTTTCAGCCCCGTCAGACGTATGTTCGTAAAGATTTCGTCGAACAGCCTACCCCGGTTCTCTAGTGTGACATTTCAATAGCAGACAGGCGCTATTCTCTCTTTCTCACAAAATCCATACTTATATGATTTTATCCAGTTTCATCAGTATAACAAGCAACATAAATCTATATACAGTGAAGTCTTACTTATATGAACTCTTAGTTATATGAATTATTCCAATATATGAACCGCAAAATGTTTGTACTGGAATTCAGTTATATGAACTGATGCTTTAATAAATGTACAGCACCTTGATATAAGTGAATTTGTGTTCAAATTTTGTTGATGTTAAAACAGTTATTCTGTCTAGATAGATTTTTTTTAATTGTATTTGGACGTGCAAATCAGTACGTATTCACTTTCGAAGAAGTTACTCAACAATCAAGCTTAGAAAGTGTTAGCAGAGGATCCCAAGCCCATCACAGAAGACACCGATGATGATGATTCATTAAGCCATGATACTCCTGACTCCAGAGGATAAAACAACCAAAAGAGTTCAGGATTCAGAGGCAATGAATGCTCTTAATGCACTTATGGATTGTGCTTTTGGGTATTGGATATCGAACTTGGATTTGAAAAACCAAATCTTTCAAACAAATTACATTCAAAAAATTAAAATTCCCAACTTCACAGCAAATTGACCACTAGACCGTCGACAAATTTGAGTGACTTTTTGACAGTTATTCGCGAAATAACGTGAATGCCGTTCTCTGATTGGTCATTTATATCGAAATGCCACTTTTTTAGAATAGCTACATTTCTTGCGTCTGGTACTCATTGCAATGTAGTATATGTAATAAAATGTAGAAAATTTGTCAAAATGTCTTTGAGATGTCAATTTGACGTCAGTGGAAAATGTGAAAAAGTTCTAAAAACACTTTTAAATCCATACGTAACAACTACAGATAATAAACGATACAGGCGAATAACTATGCTTAATTAATCGATTAGATGACTTCATGTTGTCTTCCCTGCCATCTGGACCATAGCCGAAAAGAATGACGATCGCAAAGCAATGACAAGAGCATAGTAACCCGAACAAATGTCGGGTTATAAAATATCTTGCTGGTTAGAACAAATTTGTTGTTTGTTGTTTTCTTTTTGTCGTTCACTGAGCTTGAACGCTTTCTACTATAATCGGATGTCTATGATTATGTTTGAAAAATCTCTATAATGAAACGCTATATATGTGCCATCTTTGCGGAATGTGAAAACAAAACAGAGTTGTAGCCTCCGATGGTGGTGTGGGTTGGTGCATTGCTAGTGCTCCTTGTAAGTTCTTCTGTAGGTCTTCAAGTCTCGGTTTACTATTGCAGATTATTATTGTTGTGGTTAAGGTTCATCATAAATTTTAACTTTAATGAATTGAAGCAGGTATACACAATTGGATTGAATAGCTTTACTTACATGCATTTTGTAATGCTCAAATTTGTACTGCCTTTGTCACATTATGTCACATTTGAGTTACTAATTGAATAGAAATTTGTCACAGTAACATGTGGCACAAAAAAGAGAATGATTTTAGAAATAAGATTTAATGTTTTCTATACCATGCCACGTCACTAATAAATGAATTATATTGTTTTTCATGCATCAATCTTTTTGTATATGAAACTCAATTGTGATGTAAGCTTAAACAATCCGTCTGTCCAATGGCAAAAACGGACCCTGACTGACGTCACAAAACAAAAATATGGCCGTTTTGACAAGCTGTCCAGCACATCTTATTATCCTTCCGCCATTGTGTGGATTGTAATAATTTAATTTTTTAAGTTTAGGATACTTTGAAATTGGAACATTAATTCATCAATCATTTTCAATAGAGCGAAAAGAGTAAAGTCCCTAAGAATACACAGATTTACATCAAATTATTGGGTATATATTTTCATTCGTGTGCTTTTTTTTTTTTAATATTTTGACGTTTATTGAAAAAAACATGTACAAAAGTGTTATTCAAAAGATTGCTCATCTGAACCTATGATTTTTTCCCTCTTTCTGGCAATTTGTAGATACCATCCCGAAAGAACTGCGCCGGCTTGGCAGCCAAGAATGAATCAAGCTAGTTTTTGGTATTCTGCTCTGATGTGAACCGTATTTCTGTGAGGGCGTTCTGCATCGAGCGGAACAAATGGTAGTCAGAAAGGGCAAGGTCTTGGCTATAAGACGGGTGTGGTAAAACTTCCCACTGTTCTCCAAATAGTTCTTAACCGGAATAGCAACGTGGGGCCGAGCGTTGTCATGATGGAACATTATTGCCTCGTGTCTCGTCGCATATTCCGGGGATATTTCGGCTACTGCTCTCTTCAAACTTAACAAAATGCAAGCGACTTTTTATATGAAACGCACTAGTTATCCATATTGTGCCAATTGTGCAGTGCCCTGTTATGACACCGGTGAGCGTCCTGAGTGAAGATCTCCTGAGTCTAAGCAAATTGAGTGATCGTTTGATATATAAGCGATGGCCTTCGATAGGTATGAACATAATGATTGCAATAAAGTCAGGAAATTCCAGAAGTGATATTCTATATTATTTTAATTTATAGTGATGGCAAAAGCAAGACGAATAATAATTTGAGGACATTTAGCGTCTAGACGTAAAACGTCTTCTATATTATTGCAATGCGTCCTCTTTTGGACGACATGTGACATGTTTATAAATTTGTTTACCATTGCAAAGTTTTGGTTGATTAATGAACGATCCGATTGATTTCCTGAGTTGTTTTTTTTACTTTCTACAGCAGCCTATTGGCATAATGCATGGGAAGTGCTATCAAATAAATTCAGAGTTGTTAGCGATACGCTTGCCGATGAATTTTTCGATGAACCGAGCAGTAGCTTAGCGTGGGTTGGATCCGCCCGGGGCAGACCCAATTTATGCCGCCCTAGTAATTTGTTCGCACACTAAGAAATCTTTGTACACGTTTTCAACATATACCTACACATATGTAGACTGGGTTAGGTTGAAGTGGCTAACTGCTATACGGTATCAGGCACACTTAGACCACCATAGGCTCTAGGAATAATTATTCCGCAAACCCGTTACTGTTTTTAATGAAGCGAAGAAGATAGCTGACTCTAATGCTGCATAATTCAACCAGGCTATCAAAATAATAAGCTCCCACAGCTTCTGCAGAAGTCACGGCTAAGAGGCGTTAGTTCCCATTGCGCAATGACTTGTTATAACCCCAATGAGAGTTCTAAAATTCGGCTTACTAAATCTAATCAGAGTAAGCGATTTCTTAGTGACCACCTACGATTCATTTGAGCAATACACATTTGCATGTATGTCAATAATCTTGGTGGTGTACAGAAGCATTTGATCAATTTCAATGAAATTGCGTAAGAAATTGTGTATCATCACGACTTCCGAGGCAGGCATTGAATGCGCATCCATCACGTAAGCGACCGCTTGACAGACCCAGGACGAGGTGGCTGGACCAAGTCAAAAAACTCTGCTGGTTACGCTTGGGCATAACTCCTGATGCGTTAGAGTCTACGGCGGGGGATCGAGTGGCCTGGAGATCTCTCGTGCATGGTTTACCCCCGTGGAGCATGCGGGTCAGAAGTTGATGGTGGTGATAATTGTGTATTAAAACAGACTAACACAGTAATAAGAAATAAAACCAGCAAATTTTTCACCATTATGCCAGTTAGATTTCTGACATTTCGCTGTGAAACCAAATTTCCTCAATCGCAGTGACAACACTTCGTCAATTTCAAAAGAATAAAAGAAAGTGTGACTTTGTATCAAAGTAAAAAAGAACCCACGAAGAAAGTATTAAGAAAAGTGAAGGCTTGATCTTTAAATATCTGCAACTTCCTATTTCTGAAACTCTAGCCTCTTCATCAAATATAAAATGTCCAGCAGATATATTGGCTGTTGACAATTCAGATTCTTAAGTAGTACGAGAACTCAACACAACTCACAGATATTCTGTCCTCAACTAAGCACTTTGTACTCGATACCTAGTACAAATCAAAAAATAACACGAACTTATCCAAACACACACCCGTAAAAAAGCAATTATTTTGTCATGAAGAAAAGACTGCCAGTTTAGAGAAGAAATATAATATTTATAATTGTTGTTGGTTATATGTTGTTGGTTATAGGTGATAAAAGGTAGTTGCATATTAGTGAGCAGCGTTTATTGGATATTGTTGATAAGCCACACAAGGAACGTCAGACATTCAATGTTAATATGGGTAAACTTTGTAAATAAATTCGTTGGACTGAAGAAAAAGAATTCGTTCTGTAAGTTTTATGTATTTTAAACAAACAATTCCAACCGCACGAAATGGCAGCCCCTTGGAATGTGTCGCCCATGACCTGTGCCCCCCTTGCCACCCGCATGCTACGCCACTGGAACCGAGCATTTGAGAAAGTCTTTTCTCCTCATTGTATAAATCTGAAATATAAGAACAAATAAAAATGCACATATGTACACAGTTTAATTTAGTCGATAATAATCGTAAGAATAATCCAAAATTATGTTACCGAATAAGTCATAACTAACTTTAAGTGGCTCTTTTTCCCAATCTGTCAAATATACAAAAAAGAACAAAGTAACCAAAAAATGACAATAACATGCAAATGAATTACAAATCAAAACCTTTGACGATTTATGATACTGCTTTTTTTATTTCATTGTCAGTTGTATCGTTATGAGACCGCGATTGCTTTTTAAACTGATTGTTGTTCATCACTTTCAAATGTGAGAGCGATACACTGTGGAGCAGCTACATAGAAAACTATGATGAAAAGGTCACTTTGCAGTTTTGGGGCAACGGAAACATTAATGTCATTTTTCACAAAGTGCAAACTTTTTGTTGCTTGACATTTGCAGTAAGTAAGTCAAGCGTTCAAAGTTAACACATTTAGCGCGATATTTGATATTAAAAAAAGTTATTGAGTGGTGTGTAGCATTTTTATCTTATATTTAAAATTTAGATTTGTTTCAATTCATTCTACTTCCGTCTGATGCAGCAAAATTTTAGCGCGTGTGTGAATAGTCAGCGCTAAAGAGTCGTTTCCTTAGTAGTAATATAGAATCAGAAGTGGTACATTTTTCCCCACGTTATGTTTTTTTATATATACTGGGTATATAACTTAATTCATGTTTGCTAAGATATGGTGTAACTTGAATAATTCCATTGGAACATGCGTTGGAAAGCTACTGTCATTTCAGAATATGTCATTCATTTCAAGCGTAAATAACAACAATTTTTTTCCACTCAAATATTTCGAACTTTGTGCCTGAAAAAGTGTTTTCGCAGGGAGTTCTTATTAATTAATCTTCATAAGAAGAAAACTGCTGCCGAAAGTCATCGTAGTTTTTGGTGGACGTTTATGGTGAACATCCGCTAGCTGAGCGAACGTGCCACAAGTGGTTTGCACTATTTTTGACTTGGCCAACCAGCCAAATCAATGGCAAAGTCGAATATAAATGGCGCGAAGGTCATGCTCTGCATTTGGTGGGATCACAAGGGTGTGCTGCATTATGAGCTGCTAAAACCGGATGAAACTATCAATGGACAACGCTACCGAACACAATTAATCCGTTTGAAGAGAGAGAGCAGTAGCCGAAAAATGACCGGAATATGCGACGAGACACGAGGCAATAATTTTCCATCGTGACAGCGCTCGACCCCAAGTTGCTATTCCGGTTAAGAAGTTTTTGGAAAACAGTGAATGGGACGTTTTACCTCACTCGTCTTATAGCCCAGACGTTGTTCCTTCTGACTACCATTTGTTCCGGTCGATGCAGAACGCCCCCCCTGAAATACGGTTCACATCAGAGCAGAATAACAAAATTTGGTTTGATTCATTCTTGGCTGCCAGGCGGCGCAGTTCTTTTGGGATGGGATCCACGAATTGCCAGAAAGATGGGAAAAAGTCATGCCTTCAGATGGGCAATACTTTGAATAATACTATTGTAAATGTTTTTCTTAAATAAACGTTAAAATTTTGATAAAAATTAAGTTATAGACCAATATATATATATATATTTTTTTTTTGTGGTGTATACTTATTTTAATTGTTATTAATATTTTATCACGTTCTAATTACGAACGTAAACCGATAACTTTATGTTCATAATATGTAAGAAAAAAATTAGTCGAAATATATTTCGCTGGTAAAAGTAAAGACTTTAATTCAAAACTTGCAGAAGTTGAGACCTTCGAAATATAACGTTATGTGGCAAAAGTCATCTCCGTCAACTTAAGCAAGAAAGTTCTAATAGTAAAAAAATGTTTTGTTTGTGAGTCAAAATGGCTGAACGAAAATATGTCTTTCAAAAACTATCCTACTTTTGTTGGGCACCAATCGCTTGTTTTTGAAACAAGCTGTGATCAAACAAAGCACAAACGAACAGCTGAGATAAGGAATACGGTTCCGACAAGTGAACTAGCTTATGCTACTCAAATGAGCTTACACGCTTCTGGTCGCAAACAGACAACAGACCTCGTAAGTGAAACAAGTCCATCTCAAGGTTTCTTTCATGAGAGTTTTGAAGAAGTAAAAAATGTTTCACCACTAGAAGCCTTGTTGATGATAATGGAAGCCAAATTGTCACGTCACCAATATAATGTTATAAGGAGCTATGCGAAAAACGTTTTCCCTTCTTACAAGGAAATTCAAAAAAGAGAAAAAAAATGTTGCACACCTGATATAAAAATAACGTATATCTTATGCCGAGGTTTCAATGTAAATCTACATGATCACACGAGTGAAAAACGAATGTTCCATCAAGCAAACGTTCTGAAATCCTTCGAACCGACCACCCAAAACTAGCTTACATTGATATCAAAGTGGGGTGTTAATGACAGTTCAGGGCAACCACGAAGCTGATGACACGTTAACTTTCTGGAAAGCAAAAAGTGCTACTTTGGAAGAGTTCTTGTCCATTGTTCCCGCGCTATTAGCGTCCACTCAAAATCGATTTTCGAAAAGAGAAAAAAACTTGTGAGGATTGAAAAGGAGATGACATCAAATCTTCATGGTGTTTTTAGTGAAACATGAGATTACATTTGCAATAATTGATGGTAAGGTTTGTAATAGTTTAAGCAATACAAAATCTTTAATCCAAAAATCTTATATTTTGGATTATCCGTTTTGTTTGAATGGACTCTTTGAATGTTTTTTGTATGTTGCGTTTTAAGCTCCCGGTCCAGGAATGGAGAGCAAGTTAAACCACAAGTTACCGTGAACGAAAATAAAAAAAAACGGATTCAGAAAGAATTCAGAGAAAAGTTTGGATTAAATGTTGACCTCCCCAAGCCTGGTTAAGGGAACACCAATCCATGCAATGTTGCGAGGCGACTTATCCGCTTCTATTAATGGAGTTGATGAACATTTAATTCACAGATTCCACATAGTTTTGCAATGTCTCTCAAGTGGAATTCACGGGAACAAAAGACGACGGGAAACAAAAGAGTTATTGTAAAAATACTGGCAGACGTTTTTTTATCAATATACCCCTAGTACAGAAGAAAAATCTCGAGTGGAGTGTAAATCATAGAAACGATGTTTTCTCTGTTCACTCACTTTGTTGGCACAATGGACTTATTGGTGAGTATCTGGTATACGCCAAGAGAGATCTCAAAAGCAGATGAAGAAGCCTTGGTCGTTTCGAGAGAAAAGTTCTGAGCTCAAACTTTCTGTCCCGTCCTGTTTCCGTAGAGGGTTTTTGGAGAAGAACATTCAACCAAGAGCTTTACAGTAACATGCGCTTAGCCAAGCGTCCACGGATCCAACGCCCATGTAGAGGCCATGTAGGGAGCATGGGCAACTCCAGCCCTAAGAGTCTTCGATTCCGAAGCAGTGGGTCAACGCAACAGTGGAGGGCCACAGAACCGATAGCGCACACAAGTGGAGAAGGACCTCAACCAAGTTTGTGTGCGAAATTGGATAACGATCGTGCCAGCTGGAGAGCCATGCTGGTCCAGCCCGGACTGTAGTGCCACTAGAAGAAGAAAAAGAAGAAGAGCGTTATTACCGAGCAAACTTGATTTTTAACTTGTGAGATCTGAAATTAGTTGATGATCACTAAAATATTGAAGATTTAAATTAGGAAGATGACATTTTGCTGTATATAAGATAAATACTTTAAACATTGCAGTTACATTTCAGCATTATTTTTTTTCCCATCGCGAAAAATATTGTATTTGAATCTACATTCCTCTGTTTACATTTTGATGGAAATATTTAAAACTTCGGAAACTTTTTAATCAATTAGTTATGAAAGCTTAACATCATGCCAAGTCGATCAAATAGATAAACAGAGCATTTTGCCACATTTTAGTGAACGGACGAAGGTAGTACTTGGGAGAAAACAGGAGTTTTTAAGTAAATATTTAGAATGGCTTAAAGGAAAGTTTTCAGTGAATTTTGTGAATTTTGAAATATTGTGACAATGTGTTACGTTTAGATAAAAGAAGAAGACCAAATAAAGAATGCTGTGATAAATCCAGAAAAAAAAATCCAAGAATTGAAATCATCCACATCGCAAAACTTCTAACTTGTTCCCATTCATCAGTTTTCAGTCCAGAGGAAGCCTTGGCTTTAATAATTCAATTGAGCAAATACCAATATGACAGTAATAATAATAATATTTGGCACTTGTATGTAGTGTTTCAAAATTCATTCAAATCGGCCAACGGGTTCAAAAGTTTCAGATTTATTTCCAACTCTCCCATACAAGCGAACCACTGTGCGACGGCGAGATGCACCAGACCGACATCACGTGAAAAATTAAGCACGAACTGAAGAGCAAATAATGGTTTGAAATTCAGTGTTAGAGCCACAAGCCCTTCGAATATCCAATTCGGAATGAGAGAATCTGACTGATATTAATATTATTGGCAGGAAGTTTGGAAAGACGATTAGGCGCTTACATGCTGTTCTTTTTATTATAGAACTCTTCATGCAGATATTTGATAAATGATAGTGGATTCAATGTATTTGGACAGTCAATATTTTGTGCGTATTGGAAAATATGTACTGAGTTAATACTGACGCTGTTAGGATAATGTGTTACGGTTAAGAAATGGGCCACGAGTATCACGTCAAGATAACGAACACCAATAATTGTTACATGCTTTTTCGAAGAAGAATGGTTCTATGCATCCGCACCAAACAGTCACTCGTTGTGGCTGCATTTATTTCTCAACAATTAATCGTAGGTTTCTTGAACACCAAATGCGACTATGTCGACGAGTAACGAGAAGACGACTGGATGGTGCAGTCAGTTAAGTGCATAGTTAATACACTTTTATCTGGTTTTCAAATATCTGGTCCAATTACTATTTGCCGTTGGGATCAAATTAATGGCAATATCACTGGAGTGGTCGATCGGTGTTAGTAGTCTGACTGTGGGTATCACAATGGACCAACTGTGTTTAAGTGTGTTACTGAATTGACTAGCAGCCCCCTTTCCTTCCTTACGATTAACTAAAGCCATCAAGCGATATTTATGCAGAATAGTCGTGAAAAATTTCAAGAAGAAAGTGCAATTCCGCATGCACTTACCTTAAAGAAGACTACGTAAATGCCCTACCTACCTACAGGTTTCGGTTTTTGTGTTCAGAATTGACATATGTAGCTATTGACCACCAAAAGCCAATATAACACATCATTTCAAAAGTTTGAAACAAGATGATCCAAACTTTATTTCATTTTTTATCAAACAATTGAGTGTGATGTCGAATTTTTCAAAATCTATTAACAGAAATAGTTCGATTTTGGATTAAATAACTGGGTCTTATTGGGTTTATAACTTAATCCAGCGCTTTGCTAAGAGATGGCGTAAGTTGTATTATTCCATTGTTATTATTCCATTGGAACATGCGTTGGAAAGCTACTGTCTTTGTACGTCATTTCAGTATATGTCATTCATTTGAAGTGTAAACAACAATCATTTTTTTTTTTTCACTCAAATATGTCGAACTTTATGCCAGAAAACATGTTTTTGCGGAGTTCTTCTTCATTAATCTTCATAAGAAGAAAACTGCTGCCGAAAGTCATCGTATTTTTGTGAAAGTTTATGGTGAACATCCGCTACCTGAGCGAACGTGCCGAAATTGGCTTGCACTATTTAAAAGTGGTGATTTTAGCTTGGCCAACCAGCCAAATCAATGTCAAAGCCGAATATCCATGGCGCGAAGGTAATGCTCTGTATTTGTTGGGATCAGAAGGGTGTGCTGTATTATGAGCTGCTAAAACCGAGTGAAACTATCAATGGACAACACTACCGAACATAATTAATCCGTTTGAAGAGAGCAGTAGCCGAAAAATACACGGAAAATGCTACGAGACACGAAGCAATAATTTTCCATTATGGCAATGCTCGACCCCACGTTGCTATTCCGGTTAAGAGCTATTTGGAAAACAGTGGATGGGAAGTTTTACCCCACCCGCCTTATAGCCCAGACCTTGCCCCTTCTGACTACCATTTGTTCCGTTCGATGCAGAACGGCTCGCATGAGAGCAGAATATCAAAATTGACTTGATTCATTCCTGGCTGCTAAGCCGGCGCAGTTCTTTTGGGGTGGGATTCTCAAATTGCCAGAGAGATGGGAAAAATTCATAGCTTCAGATGGGCAATATGTTGAATAATACCATTGTAAATGTTTTTCTTAAATAAACGTTCAAATTTTGAAAAACAAAACCTTACGAATTAAGTTATAGTTCCAATAAATAGGGTATACAACTTCATTGTAAGTCTTGCCGTTGTGTTTTAAAAGATTTTCTTCTGTTTTAGGGCATTTTTTCCCCTAAAGGTTATGCCCCCCCATAAAAATACTTGTTTTTGACCCCTGTACATAGTATCGTCATACATTTTTGGAGCCAAAGTTATCGTACACTCCCGAAGTTAATGATTCCGATGATACATTAAATTGTGTACAGATTGAACAATATATTGAATTATGTACACAAATGAAATAGTAGAATATAATTGCAAAAGTACCCATATTTTCAATTTATACATAGTTACAATAGATATTGTTCAACCCAAGCTATTGAGCAGATTCGACAAATTTGAAACATAAGACACACATATAACTTACTAACAAGGGAAACTACTATTGTTGGTAAATGAAAAATCACAACTCTTGAGTCTACTCTCTAAAATTTAGGTAGTTCATCGAACAATAAAACATGTCATAAAAACCGTGCCATCCATTAATAACGGCGGTGTGATTTATGTTTTCACAACGAGTTAATATTAATAATCCAATAAACCTCTGGTTTCCTGGTTGCAAGATAATGTAGATATAATTATGCACTCCGGAAAGCAGTGTCTGCATGACTGTGCAAGCAACAGATGAACTGGTCGTTGAGCAAATTATAACAGGGGAAAATAAATCTTGAGGTCTATATTAATGGATAAGCCGCGGCCACGGTATTGGATATAGCCGTCGGAAGCTGTATTATCAAATTTTGAACATTAAGTTGATTTATTTTATAAGCAGTCCATATCGCTTCCGTGTACGTTAAATCTTCAATTAATGCTGGCGGTTAACATACAATAATGTCATACTAAGCACTTATGCTAGACATTCATACAGACAGCGACGGAAGTCAAAGCATATAGGGTGATATATAGCTTTCTATAAGCTTTATCAAAATGCTATTCTTTAAGACTTATGCAAGTCGGCATGTATCTATTAGCCCGACATTGAGAAGTGAACAGACATTCACTTCAATTGCGTATATGGACAACTAGTCTAATCTGAAATTACTGTGTTATTTGTGATTAGTTGTTTGATTTTGTAGTAGAATCTCAGTGTTCCGTAGACCTAGAAATAATCTTAAACACACAAACAGTTTGAAGAATTCAATTGGAGTGACAGGACAATACTTAATAGGCCTGTACTAATAGGTCTGTTCCAGTACTTTCTGCACCAAATTGGGAAATCTTTCATTTTTAAGGAATGGGGGAAAAATCCCTGAGAGAGAGGCAAAATCTCAATAACGTAAGGGAACGCTGTTATACCAATTCTGTAAATTATGTAATTTATGAAATGTCAAATCTGAAATCTCACATACATTTGTTTGAATTAAAATACACTTGTGAGTGTATTGATTGATTTGACAGAAGAATAACTAACTACCCACAGAAATTTATTGTGTTAAAATCAGAAATCAAATATTTTAGAGATGCCCAAGTTCACAGCAGATTAACCCCTAGTCCATCGACGAATTTCAGAGGCTTTTTGGTAGTTATTCACGAAATAACGTAAATGTCGTTCTATTGTTGGTGAATTTAGCTTTAGGAAACGATATAAAAATGGTTGTCAAAAATAAGGGACAACACAGGTAGAAGTTAGGCATCTCTATCACACTTTATTACTGGTTAAAATGGACAGGGTGGGAAAATTGTTTACCCTCTCGAGAGAGCGCTCGTTTGACATAAAACACATATTTTCATACTGGAACAGACTTTTGTAGTCTGTCTTTTCGTTGCTGTGTACTGTTTATTTTGGGTACGGGAACACACCAAAAAATACATGACATGGTTACTTAGATATTAATTTATTAGAGGTGTTTTTGAACAAAGTGTTTCAACATCTCCATTTAATCAATGCATATTAGAACAAATAATTTAAACCACACAATTTGAAATCAAGAAGAATGAAGAATATAAATATATTAGTATTTAAAATTGTTTCTTGCTATCGTACAGTATAAATATGTTTTTCATTACTAACAGGTTTCGTCAAATTATCTGCAATCATTTGGTTGATACTCACATGCCTTATTTTAATGTCTCTTCTGCCCAATCGTTCACTAGCAAAATGATGACGAATATCTATATGCTAGATTATGGGATTAAACCTTTGATTCTTCGCCATGTTAATTGCACTTTCATTATCACTATACGTTTCGATGGTATCGTGATAGTTGTCCAGTTATGCTGTTAAAAGCTACCGAATGCAAGCCGCTTCTTGAGTCGCCGCTGAAAGAGCCATATATTCAGCTTCAGCACTAGAAAGTGATACCGTCGGCTGCTTTTTACTTGCCCATGAAATCGCACAGTCTGCAAATTTGAAAATATACTCTTTAAAAGATTTTCGATCATACTGAGCTGACGCCCAATCAGCGTCGAAAAATGCATGAAGTCTTGAAATTTCTTCATCAAGCGATTTAAACGCTAGTTTGAAATTATTCGTTTTTTTTTTTTCAAATACCGAAAAATTATTTTTACAGCCTTCCAATGTCAGGGGCTATGATTGAATCTACAAAGATTTCCAATCGTATATGTTAAATCAGATCTAGTACATTGAACAAAGTATAAGATACATCCAAAAGTCTTCTGATAAGGAACGTCCCTTATATCTTCTTCTTCATATTTATTCCTAGCTGACATCTCCTTGGTTAATTTAGTGTTCGGATCGATTGCTGAATCAATGGCATGGCCAATCTATTGGCCATTCCAAATCGATCAGGAATTAGCTCAACATAATTAGTTTTGTCCAAAGAAAACGTTCACGTTCAATTAGATCGAGTTACATGCTGAAGTTGTTCTGGACCATACTCTAAATCCCACTAGACCAGGAATTGCACAATTTCGGCATCGCAAAAATTGGCCAATGTGATCACACTATGACTGCAGCAGTTTGGTTTGAGAGTGAAATGTCAATAGTAACAGCGCTGTCAAACATTGTACGTTAAATCGAACCTACAACAATGTTCATCAATTCATGTCCTAGTGTTTGCGTTCTTCATAACTATTAAAATGCACATAATGACAGCATCAATAACCCGTGGTTGATTACACACTGACAACAGGATGTAATGCCTAACAGATTGTTACCAGTACCTAGTTCCATTCAAACCGATCACGATGCAACAGTAAGGAAAACTAATTTGAAAATTTTGTTTTATTTTTCATTTGATTCCATCCTGAATTTCTTGAAATCGAATGCATTTTGGACAGAACGTTATAAAATTGAGTTCCGTTTTTCATGCGACTGTTGTTGATTTTAACTTTGATCTCTTCTGTCGAACAAATAAATCCCCTTTCCATCAGAGCCAGAGAGTTTTCATGACACACGCAACTGTCCCAATTTGTCTCCCCAGAGCTGAAATAATAATTCCTGCTTAGTACTCTTCGTTTTTTATACTTTCTTTTTTGCCGACATATTAAGGAAGTTTTAGCACAATTATTTTTTCCAAACAAAACCAAGAATGAAAACAAAATCTGACAGAAATATGCAAGTAAAAGTTCAGTTTTTTTTTTAACAATACAAAAACTGGCATAATCTTTTATAATACACTGATATTGGTGAATCTGTTAAATACGCAATTTCAATGAAATTAAGCTTATTGAGGCAATTTTGAAATTGGTTCGTTGTATAGGAAATTGCGCAATTTCGATCCTAATTTCGAGAGAAATTACGATTTGAATTGAGATGATTCTTCCTTGCATTGTTATAAGAAAAACACCAGCAAATCATCTACATAGACAGCAACAAAAAAAATGTAGCAAGCCATTCATCATCGATTTTGAATCCTATAGCATTCAATTCTGAGCCGCTTTGATGATTGTAGACACATAATTTTTCATTGAGCTGCGGTCTTCCAGTTTTGCTCCTGTTAATTCTCTCATCAATGTAACCCTACGTGCACGACCTTTGTCTTCAAATGTGGACTCCTATTTTTTTTCAAACTTCTTTAAGAGTTAAAAGTTATTGGTCCTTTTGCCTTCTTCAATTTCGGTAAAAAAACAAAAGACTGACCACCAATGGAGTTCATGAATACATGCTCTAATTACCACGATCACTCGTCATGGCTCAACTGTTACGTTCAAAGTTAAGTCAATTGTACTTTCCAACGCCAAAGCATGGCGTAGGTACATGGTGAAATAATACCCATCGCTTTGTATTCCTGTAGTAACCTCCACGTAGGATAAAGTGTTGAGCTGGACAGAAATAAAAAAATCACCTGCAAAGTAACGCGCTACTACGGTGCACCTGTCGTATAGTTTACTAACATAGAAAGCTATTCGAAGCTAGGGTCTAAAGAGAAACTTTCGAGTAAAGGCCACGGAAAATAGACGCAAGTAAGTGACACTGTCTAAAACAGTCTCCCTTCGAAACAACTCAGTATCGACATAAACTGCGTCCGAGTCACAGGGATGTGGAAAGAAATAAGCTCATTTGAGACTTTCAAATCCAGAGAAGGCTAAAATTTAAAAATATTTACTAAGAGTTTTTTCCGTCTAGGCGAACAATGCAAATGGGTCAAAAATCAACTTCAAGAATCATAAAACCCAAGTTCCCAGATAAATCCATTGACACCGGAAAATCCCAGCTTACACTTTTATCTGCAACAAGCATACTATTCCCTTGTTTCTTATCGTGCTCCAGTTAATCATACAGACGTCTAATCAAGTCTAGTGCCACCTACACAATGACAGTCTTTTCAACTTGCGCCGACTACCGTCCTTACACAAATCATAACTTGAAAAATCCTAATTTTTTTTTGCAGGTTGCACCAAAAAGTATGCCAATCCTCGTAGCACTCGACTGAAGTAGATAACCGTTTTATTCCTAAGAGAAGGCTTTTCGATTCAACACGAGTGTATACAAATATACTCATACAGATGCACCTTCACATCGTGTAGTAATGGCTTTTTGTTAGGACGTGTTTTCCTAACCATCGGAATTTCCACGTGACTTTTAGAAAGCTCTGCATCAAACAACAGTCTGCTTTCCTCACTTCCCGTCGGTAAAGCACTACCTTAGTAAGCTGAATGGAATGGAAAAGCTTTAGAGTTTCATATGGCTGAGTTCATCGTACAAAGAAATTCCGCGCAGCAGCACAAATTATGCGAAGCTTCCCGTTGATAAGCTCATTCCCAGGACCTCAATTTTGGAAGACTAGTCTCTTTTAGTTCGAACAAGGCCGTGAACAGTGGAGTAGTTCGGACGCAGTTTTTGCTATAGGAAGTATTCTTAAACATATTCTAAACAACAAACAAACAAGCCAATAATAATAAACATTCTTCTTCCAAATCCATTCCTTCATGTCCACGCATATATCTGATTAACAGAACTAAACAGTTATCTGCATGGGACATTTTAATTATTCGAAAACTCGGTTCGGGACTATCGCGCGTATAAATCGAATCATTCTTCAGACATAATTAATATTTCCACTTAAAGTTACATAAAGTGAATATGGTTTTCTCGCACATAACCTGAGGAAAACATTAGTTTTTCACTGGAGCTACATTCATATATCCGCAAAGTACATATGCAGGTGTACAAAAATTAAATTA
Source organism: Eristalis tenax (assembly GCA_905231855.2). Classification (NCBI taxonomy): domain Eukaryota; kingdom Metazoa; phylum Arthropoda; class Insecta; order Diptera; family Syrphidae; genus Eristalis; species Eristalis tenax. The sequence continues at coordinate 46,755,468 of HG993126.1, read as the reverse complement.
ATTGTGTTCCGTGCTTTCGAAACCGATGTGTGTGCGTGATTGTGTCTTGTGAATATTGTGAGAAAATAGCAACATTTGCAGTGTTGAAAATTTTCTGAGATAAGATAAAAAAGGAAGAATTAAAGTGCGAAAGTTCTTGTGATTGTACCAAGGGATTATCTGTAGCGATCCTAATCACCCTGCAACGATATCATCATCTTTGGATACCTACATAGGAATACATATGTTGTAAACGTCAAAATCGGAATCGGAATGACGTAAGGATAACGACATGGTTTTTTGTTGTTGAAAAATATAAATACCAAACAAACTGGGCAGCCGGAATATCTAGACTATCCGCTGTCACTAAAATTGATGCTTTTTCATCAATTGTCCTGCCGTTTTGTTGTCGCATAAATCTTTATCATTTTTGTGTATTGGTCCTTTAAGTCTACATACTATATCAATTGGTTTTCTCGGTAACCTTTTGCTTGGCTCTAGCTGGCATAAAGGAAAGCGGGGGTGTAAACATGCATAAATTGTCAGAACCTGGAAGGAAGAAGCTTTTGGTTGGACTGCTTCTTCTTTTTGTGTTTTGTTTTCGTTCGTAAAATAATTGGTTTTTATTATGGTTGAATTGTGAGTGTGTCGGTGCGCTGAATTTGTATGTAGGTCGTTTCGCAGTCGAGTGGGCAAATGTACTCGAGAATATTGGGTTGCGTGAAGACGTGAAGTCAGCTTTAAATATGCAGTGACTGAATTCATTTAAATTTCAACTAGCAGGGGTTTATTTGTTGTTCATGTAAATGAGAGGTGTATATTCCCCCAGCAGCATTCATGATTTTTTTTTTGTTTGTAAACGAAAGTCACGCTGCTGCATGTGTTGGCCTGTGTGCATTTATTAAATGGTACACACTCAGAAGGGAATATTTCATTGTGGTCTATCTCGGCGATTTGGTTATCGTGAAAACTTATTCACGAATTTCGAAATATAGTCGGCCATACTTCTGGTTGGGGTTGTGTGAGAAGTGTAGTTAGTTCAGTTTACGACCTGTTATTGCAAAAAGTATGTTTTAAAATGAGAATTCATATTTGAGCATAAAATGAGAAGTTTCTTCGTTGCTGATTTTGATGTGGAGCATTTTAAATTGTTCCTTCCTTTAACGAGACGAAATAAATTGATATGCCGCGGCTTGTAATGCCCTGTCACCGCCATCGTGTCTAATATCTAACAAATGAAACAAATTTCACTAGTTCCGTGCTATCGTCAAATGTCCAATCCGGGAGTTTCTGTTAACAGCGAGAGCAGAAAAATATATTTTGTTCGATTGTAAACGAAAGATGCCATTAACTTGATTTATGCTTGAAAAGTGAGAGATGGATTCTTCAGTTTTCAAGATTTTCCGTATCAGCAATTTATTTTTTGATGTAAATACACATTTTCTTCATGTGGGAATATATAATATATGTAAGAATTTAAGTACCTAACTAATTTTAAAACTAATTCATTGAGATTATTTTCGCTTACCTTCAGCATCTATATAAAGTAATTAAATGTATACTCACGCATATATAAGATTAATTCAATCGTCTTCAGCGAAATCAGTGTGAAATGTTTATGTGCACATTGTTAGACACTAAGATTGAGATTCCACAAAAGAAAACGTTCGCCATATTCAGGCGTGACATTAATTGTGTAGCGAATGAACAGAAATGACGAATGAGGAAATAAGAATTTTAACCTTCTGTCTGTATAAGAAGTCTTATATTTGTGGAGAAATGTACTGACTTTTGACGTCGCGTAAACAGTGGTAGTGCCCTTTTCTTTATCGTAGTTAGTAGATAAGGCAGTACTGATATCAGCCCAAATAATCATTTCATATTCGTTTTATGGTGGAAATTCTTGTCTACGTACGTATTTTCGACTTCGATATAGATTGAAAACAATATTCACTACAGTCATGAAATCAATGGCAACGGAAAGTGCAATACCGCTGTCAACCCAAGGAACCTTGAACGTCTAATCAGTAACTCGCACTTTTTTACACGAGCGTGACTGCTCGAACTTTCATATTTTATTTCGTACTTTCCAAAAATACGTGTACTCAAATCCTCAATCGTCAAATCTCGAGTAAATACCACCGAACTCGGCTCTCTTTTTTTTTGTGATTTCGAAGACTGTGGCATTTTAAACGGGGGAACTTTGCTGATTTTTGATATTTATTAACTGAGAACAGTACTATTACTAAGAGGCAACGCAAATGAACCAATGTGCTGTACACGAGAGCCGCGAACTGCGACTATGAATTTTTAGAAATAACCAACTTTTGAAAGTGAACAAAAGGATATACTAACTGATAAATTATCAAGTTTGGATCGAAAGAAAAAATCTCCTCAGAAGTTAAATTAAATATGTAGCTTGATTAACTTTTTTCTCTGTGAATTAATTGTCTGTTTCGCGACTTGTCAAACTGAAAACACAAAAAAAACTTCGCCAAATTCTACCCTTTGCTATCTGGGAATAGAGAAAATGCCGTGTGAAAGAAATGTAAGAATTCGCGAAGCTCGCAGTTTAAGATGCGTGTACGACAATTGTGTGAAATGAAACAAAACTAATTGTGTTAGTGCTCACAAGTGCTTGTATTTCGAAAGACAAGTAATACGTTTACATATAAAATTTCTCTAAACAGACAAATTACAAGTACATTTCCATTTCGAAAAATGCGCTTGATGAAATGCGCCTATATTTACCGTCGCTGTTATTATGCTATTGTGGTTAGTAGCAACGTAAATATTTCTCTATCCTTACCCAGAAAGGGCTTGGAACCATGGTCACTAAGGCCGGCCAGTTAAACCAAAAGAAATAACCATGACATGTCCCAGGTATCTTTCTAAGATAGATGTATGCATTCATTTGGGAAGTGAAAAGGAAACAGTATTCTCGGTCAATTACGCCGACAGTCGCTGTTATTTTAAACGTTTTCGATGAACATGCTGAATCTTCTAGCAATTTGTTTACATTTCATGCAGGAATTAATAGTATAATATATTTCAAATATTTGCAGCATTCCATTTAGTTGATTATGAGTGAGAGTTGTAATACACCTTTTAGAGGAATTTTAAACGGGAATTAACTCTGTAAAAAGTTACCTGTCAGAGGTCTGCGTAAGGAATAATAGAGACATATTTATTTTAGCAGCTATCGAATATGAAAACATAGAATATGAGTCTAATGTGTTACCTTTTTATTTTATTATTTTTTTTATATATAATAGTAGGCCCCTGAGAACAAAGATTCTAACAAAATTTAGAAAATTTGAAGCTTGGACATTTTAATGGCAAAAATAGGTTAACATACTTAAACCGTCTTGCGTGTTTACGGAACAAAACAAAAGACAAACAGGCGTCTTAAATTTAGAAAAAGCAAAGTATTCCTCATAATATTGTATCATTTTTCTAATCATTTCACATTTGTTTTATGGTGGAAATTCTTGTCTACATAAAAATATATATTTTCATCCACGAGATAGTATTTTCGACTTTAAACGAACATAGACAGAAAACAATATTCACTACAGCCATGAAATTAATGGCAATGGAAAGTGCAGTGTTTGAACTAGAACATTTAAATATGCAAGCAAAATTAACCGTTTCCCACATCTTATCACTTGCATACGTAATGGCCATAAGACGGTCGTAAGCATTAGAGTGATAAATATAAATTACAAAAATAGTATTCAAGCAGCAACAGTGACAGTGATTTGGAACAGTGATGTGATAAGTGATTATTCGTGCACACATAAGCACTTGCAGAAATGTGGTACATAAAGTGTTTTTTGTGGAATGTCTACATACTTTTACAAAGTTTTTGTAGTTCGAGTGTTTTTTATCGGGCGCTTGCATTGGCTAACCCAGTTTCGTTAATAAAGGAAGGCTGTTCGACATGAGTTTGATTCTGTAATGTGGTTCATACAGTCGGTGTGAGCTCGGTCTAGTTTATTTGAATCAACTTACTGTTGACTTAGTGTGTGAATGTTCTCAATTATTTAGAAATACATGGGATCAAGATCAGGCCAATCTACATAATAATTAAAAATGCAAAATAATTAAAGTCCACCACAAACTTTCAAATAGAATTCGGATTATATCAAAGCAAAGAAAAAAAGAAGGAGGCAATATATGCATGTGTATCACATTGACACACAAGAGCCTTAAATCACAGTCGATATTCATAATTGTGGCCTTGCGTGGAAAAGGTCAAACGAAGCATGACCGACAGTCACGGTAGAAACAAGGTTTTCACAATGCGCGATGTGATAAAATCAGTCATCAGCACCTTCCACTTTGAGAAAGCACACAGTGTGTCAGGGTATTGTTTACAAAACACTTGCAATATGACTTAATTTTCGTGTTTATCGAGGTATGGCGTGTGGCACGATAATGGGTTATATGAGGACCTTCAAAATAGAACATTTAGCCTAAGCAAACAGACACACTTCATGCATACATAAGAATTAAGCGAAAGTTGGGACTTTGAACGGATACTAAAGATTGTCAGAGCTACAATTTTGAGAACAATTAAGGAAGGAAGTGTAATTAATACATATACACCTTTAATGTAGAGGCAAGACATTATAATTTACATAAAGAGGAAGGTGGAGGTTATAAGTGTGTGTAATCTTAGTAGTCTTTGATAGCTAATACCGAATTCTACGATATACTTTGCCAGATGAAACCGGTATTTCACTCAAGGGGATGTAATATTTGAGATGGCGTATGTTAATTATCTTTCACAGGCATTTCTGAAATACAACTAAATCTGCATGCTTCTGGGAGTCAACTTTCTTTTGAAATATGAGATTGAGAGACACATTCACCCTGTAGATTATCCAATTACTTGTGTAGAGAGCAAATATTTCACAGTAGGTTCCTCAAAATTAGTTATTATAAGATGAGCCCAGCAACGGCGTTCCGTATGGTAGCGAGCAGGATATACGTGTTATAATGGTTATTATTAAAAACATCGAGATTTCTTGAAAATTATTTCCTTGTAAAAATAAACGGATGTATACTATATGTCCATCTGATGCATACATTTTCCTGTCCACCGCAAATGTTTGCCAATTCGAAATTGCATGTGAATAGAGGAGGATTCACATTACAAAAAGCTTCAATAATTAAAATAAATTTCGGTGAATAAATTTCTGCGAATTTTTTCAAGGTCAAATAAATTTGACTATTTTTACATTGCCTCTCTTTGCTGAGCAGTGAGAAGTTGCATTAAATTTTGTTTTGTTAAATGAAATTACTTCTGCAGAAACGTAGATAATGTCGCGGAATGCGTTTGGAAAGCACGCAAAATGACAAAATGATTGCAAATGGCTGCGAATGCCGCAAACAATCAGAGAAAACGGCGAAAGCGTTGAGCAGTGGATTTGATGATAAATGAATGATGATGAAGCGATGTCAGTAATCTACAATTCTAACCATTCATCAAGAAAATCAAAGATTTATTATCAAAATAGCAGAAATGAGAATAAGTAAATTTACCAAATGTTTATGTTCCTGCGATGGGACTTTTTGAATAAATATTCGAAGTAGATTTGAAAAAAAATTAATTCTTAAAATATAATATCTAACACTAGCATAAATACACATAAGTGACTTCCATTAATATTAAGTTTCTTAATGTTAAAACCAAATGGTTTTTAACCCAGTCTTTTCCTGCTCAGTAATTTCCTTAATTTTCTTCGATATTAGCAATTTTTTGAATAGAAATCACTTACCATTACCACAAGTTACACGAAAAACTATGAAAAAATTACCTTCATTAATATTCACTTATAGAAATAGAAATCACTTACCATTACCACAAGTTACACGAAAAACTATGAAAAAATTACCTTCATTAATATTCACTTAATTAACTTGCATATCTCTTTACGGTCAAATCAGAGAAGCCTATGCTCAGATTTGTACGTCTGTTTGAAATTATCATATCCTACAACATTATTTAGTAATAGCCTGTTTTATGTTATGTTATGTTATGTTGTTATATCGTTATAGTATATATTGCTATACAACTGCCCAAAAGCTATGGCAACACCTGCACAATCACCTGACCTCAACTGCATCGGAAATTTGTGCCCCAAATTTGATCGGCGAGTGGGAGAGCCCTGTTCCTACTGTAAACGCTCTGAAGGTTAAGTTGCAGGAAGAACGGGCTAAAATAAGTCCAGAATATGTAAAAAAAAATATAACCATCATGGCAAAGCGATTATCAGAAGTTTTGGAGAATAAAGGAATTGCTGCATGTCGCTAATTTGTGATTATTTTAATTTTATGATGTAAATTTAACAAAAAAAGGAAAAAAAAACCGAATATTAATGAAGGTACTTTGAATTTTTGAATATTTTGTGGTAATGGTAAGTGATTTTTATTGAAAAAATCTCAAAGAAAATTAAGGAACTTACTGAGCAGGAAAAGACTGGTTTTAACCCAATCTTTTCCTGCTCATTTGGTTTTAACCAGTAACTGCAATTTTTCACACATTCGAGTAAAAAACCGATAATTGAAAAAAAAGGAAAAATCAAAAATGCCTAAACTCGTGTATTCACATCAGTCTTGAATTTTGTTAAAAAAAAAAAGAAAATCGTATTAATTGCTAACTACAAGTTCGTTGTTTTTTTTTAACTTGCCGGTCGTCGAATGAAAATTGATATTCCATAAAACCCACGGAATCAGAAGGTTCCCAACAGTCTTTATTAAATTCGTTATTTCCTAACACAAAAAAAAAAAAAAAAAACATTTTGTAAAACGGTTGCATTTAATTTGTTTCCAAGTTTATTCTTCACTAAACATACTGTAGAAAATGTTCTTCTGCTGCGGCATTTTTTCTCCAGAGCATTTTCTTCCTTTTTTAGTCTGACACAGAAAGCTGTTATGTCACAGAATCATAATATTTATGTAAAATTTCCCAACAAAGTCCTCCAAACAATATTAACTTCTTTAGGATTTTCATAATAGAACCACCCCTACAATATTCTTACACCACAAATATTTTTTTATTTCTTAGATTTAGTTTTCTTCAAAATCGTGAGAAGCAATTTATCTCCGGGACCCGAGGAAAGATAATGTAAAGTACTTTCTTAATCTACACTGGTACTGGATGCATACATACAAATGCATTTTTTTCATTTTCGAAATAAAGATGTTTCAGGGTTTGGTGAAGTAAGAGAATTACTGTACATTCGGCTTGAGATATTTTATTTCCTTGATTTATCAGGTCTAATATAGAGGAAAGAAAAAAAATAGAGTTAATTTATGTATGTGATAAAAGAAACAGGATTTTCAAAATGTTTGGGGTTAAAATAATTCTTTAATGTTCATTGGTCTATGCCGATCAACAACACTTACCATCGACAGCCGTTGGATATTTGAAACATTTAGAATTTTGTTGGTTTTAATACCATAATATTTTGATACGTATGTACATTATAATTAAAGGCCGGATTTCATCAGCATCTTTCATCAACTATGGATGGTTTACACATTCTTCTCTTCAATTCTGTAAATGACATAAAGTTTAATACAGTGGCCAATTAGACCCTTCGTAAGTCCATTGTTATGTTTCTTAGACCCGGGATGTTATAAACATCAGTCATCGCCCATTTTGTATGATGCATCTGTAATATAGGGTGATTTTTTAGCTGTTATCTTTTTGGCAGCACTGGTTTAAACAGCTGACGCACGTTTCGTGTTTTGTTTCACTGTCAAACATCTTCAGTTTGGTCTATAATTTAACCATGAATAGTCTTACAAACGAACAACGCTCGCAAATTATTGAATTTTATTATCAAAATGCGTGCTCTTTTAAGAAAGTTCATCGCGCGCTTCTTCCATTTTATAGTCTGTTTAAGACGAAGCTCATTTTTGGCTCAATAGGTACGTAAATAAACAGAATTGTCGATTTTGGTGTGAATATCAGACAGAAGCATTGCAAGAGCTACCAATGCATCCAGAAAAATTCACAGTTTGGTGCGGTTTATGGACTGGTGGCATCATTGGACCGTACGTCTTCAAAGATGATGCGAATCGTAACGTAAATGTGAATGGTGAGCGCTACCGTGGGATGACATCCAACTTTTTTTTTGCCCAAAATGCAAGAGATTGACTTGCATGACATGTGGTTTCAACAAGACGGTGCCACATGCCACACAGTACGCGCAACAGAGGACTTATTGAGAGGCGAGTTCGGTGAACATTTTATTTCACGTTCGGGACCGGTCAATTGACCGCCTAGATCGTGCGATTTAACGCCTTTAGACTATTTTTTGTGGGGCTATGTTAAAGCTCATATCTATACAGATAAGCCCGCTTCAATTGACGCATTGGAAGACAACATTGAAGCATTTATTCGTGAGATACCGGCCGAAATGTTGGAAAGAGTATGCCAAAATTGGACTAAGCGGATGGACCATTTGAGGCACAGTTAAGGTCAACATTTGCATGAAATAATCTTCAAACATTAAATTATATGGACCGTACTATCGATTCAAATAAAGATTTCATGCATTTTTCTGAATTTTATGTGTTTTTCTTTGAAAAACTTTCCTATAACTTTTAAAAAATCACCCTTTACAATAAAAACTAATTGTTACAAAACTGAACGATTAGACTGTGACTCCACTTATTTACACATATTCGCGAATTAGAGAAGACAATTTCTACATAAGCTATGGCTTACGGCATTTCGGTTTCACTAAGAAATCTGTTTAGACAGCTAATTATTTGTTAGACGTGGCTTCCAGACTGTCGAATTTTTTTCTCGTTCTTGATATTGCTGGTCAAGTGCCGATATGGTGGGCAACCGTTTCTTCTTTCTCTTCGTTCCTACAGCTTCTGGATAAGTCATTGTGACAAGTGCCCATATGGCAATAGCCGGTATAACTTTGTCTAAGTCATTGCAGTTTATTGGAAGAAGGGTTATATTACTTTTCAGCCTCAAGGTGGGCCGGTCTAGGCTTGCCGTTTTAAATGTAAGCCATACTAGTACTTGCATTTTTTAGGAGGGGTGGGATGTGTATTGATTTATTGGCAGTGGTTGGCACATCATTGTCCAGATAGTTCGTCGACTCTATCATTGTCCGGAATGCCGTTTTGCCCAGGGACCCAGCATATGGTAAGATTGTATCGATCCTATATGCATTTAATAGTCTTGGACTTGGACGATTTCGGCTAGGGTTCGAAAAGCTCTTGAATGTCAATGTCAATATTAATAGGTTTACCATCTATGCCTTGGGATTCTCGCATGTTGGAATATTTCGTTATGTCCCTTATTGCGTGAATTGTACCAGAGACGCATTCTTTAAGTCTTGCAGGCGCGTTTGTAGGCGTGATTTTATGGAGGTATGATCTAGTGTGATGCCTCTGTGTGTCTTCTTAAGGTTATATATTTAGTCCTGGTCACCATACCAAGAGCCCATGTCAGTATCGGCCTTACAGCTGTAATGAACATCTAGTGGATTACCCTTAATGGTGTCCAAGAACTGCACACGTACATGGCAATAGAAACGTACCTTTTACGTTCCTCTATGATCTATTTCCTGTTAAGTTTGGTGTTCAAATATTTGGTGTGTCCCTTAATATTAAGTTATGTGCCTTTTAGTTTAGGAATATTAATGACAGGTATCTTCTGGAGAGGACATTAACATTGTGAAAACTTGCTTCAAATACTTACTATTCCCACATTGCGAGAAAATGATGGCCGACACAATCGGGTTCAATCTAAGAGCGCCATAGAAAAAATGTTTCAAAATTTGTTAAGTTGCCTGGAATGGAATCGGCTAAGGCAATAGTTGACTAAAATATTTTACGCCCTGATAGTTTTTCATACCAATTCGTTGCTTTTGCTGACATTTGTTGCAGAACATGGGGACCGTCTTTACTATACAGTTTGAGTTATTTGATTTTTTTTTCATTTTCCGTTTTCGATGAAAAATGTGTATAAATTGATGTTAATTAAATGTTGTTGCATACCATTGAAATAAATCCAATCCTTGCTGAACAAAATTACATGAAAACGATACCGATTTAGCTGTAATATGAAATCAGTGCGACTTCTAAGTACAAATATGAACACTAAGAAATCCAAGTGTTAATGCTTTTTGTAGCTTTGTTAACTTGTTGATTAGTTCAAGGTTACACATTTGAAATCAATCAAAAAGTATGTCTTTTTTTTTGCAATTTTGATGTTAAATATTTTCCAGATTTCGGCACTTTCATGTACGAACTAAAATTTATTTTGAAATTCATACATTGCCCTTTAAATTGCATAAACGGCTTTTTTATGCTGGTTACCAATATATCAAACTAGGTGTTTTAATGGTGTTTTAGTACGTGTTTTAATGTTTGTTGAACTGTAGAAACAAAATCTCCAAAAGACTCCAACGGGGGAGACCTAGTTTTTTTGGAAGCTGAAACCATCCTCTTTTCATGCTTCAAACACCATTTTTAGCCACTGTGCTCACAAGAGCCTTTTAAGCTTAGCAATATGCTGTACTCAGCTGCAAACCACATATTGTGCAAATTTAGTAATAGACCTACGCAGGGATTGTAGGGATGGAATATAGAATTAAATCACTTATAAAATGTTTATGAATATTAATGTGGATGTTTTTATCTGTTGTTTATCGTGCTATAATGAATGTTATCTAGGGTCTACATCTGGCAATGGGAATGAAAATGGCCATTTGATTATAATTATCAAGTTACTGGACTTATGACTTCCGGAGTCGGATGTTAGTTGCATTATTTGCAAACCTGCATAGATGAATTCATGCGATGACAATCACATTACGCAGAGCAAAAAGCACGAATGCTGTAATCACCTATTGCATATCGCATTAGTCGATTCACTTGGTTTTCTTCCTACTATCGAAATACACGCTCTGCACTACTACTACTCACTACTACTCAATCAAGATTGATGAAAAGATAAATTAGCTGACCACGGGATGTGTAAAACATTTGTGTTTTTATAACCAATTTTCATAAGACATTTTATTCTGCTACAGAGATTTGAGAGATTAACCAACTGTCAATTTCCAAAATCTGCCAATTTCGACGGACGAGTTATTCAGGCCTTGTTGATGTGCACTGGCCACCCATACCGTGCGATTTGTCCCCAATCGCTTTTGTTCGAATTATGCAAAATATAGTGTTTATGCATACATTCCGTCAATGGCCGAACTATAATAAGGCATGTGTCAAAAAGTCTTCAGCAAAAAATTACCTCCAGAAATAACTCTTGCATATACTCCCGTGTGGAAGTCTCAATGATTAAGGACAGTGACTTGCCTGTCGTGATTAAATTTATGGCAGATATTGTCATCGATTTATTTTAGCCTTAATCATACATTTCATCGCCTGTCTGCCTCCAATTAAGGCGCTACTCGGCCTCTGTGTTAAATGTGTACGTAATTATTTTATGTATTGCTTTAGTTTTTGTAATTGAATCGATCAATGATAAATCAAGAAAGAAATTGGATTAAGTTTATTGGTTACATATCGTATTTATGCTCATAAACTGCAAGTCCTTACGCTAGATGCATGACTTTTTCCCAATTTTTTAATGGATCCGGACAGGTCTTGTTTGCTTGGGTGTTTTTTTGATGACACATAGTTTTCTTGTCCACTCGCTGGAGTGATTTTGACAATTTCATGAAATTATGCTTTGTTAATAACACTTAACCAGCTTCTTTACTAAATGAAGGCGACCCTGGTTTGGTACTGGCGATTCCGAATCCGAATCAAAAATAACGCCCGTCGGCGTTTTTGACTTTCATGGAGCCCTCAGTGAGATCTAACAGAGATCTGTGACAAAATTGGACCACCGTTTGCTAAAGTTGATTGAATGTCATTTATCACATGGGTCGTTCGTTCGTATCACATGGCAGTTATTCGGAGATGTGCAACGAGTGAAGTTTAATCAGTGCCAGGCTGGA